>CM019694.1:10795682-10840682 GCA_009760885.1 Achatina immaculata
GGAGACACTTGATCATCTAAGTTTTAGAATCCTTCCAAATGCATTTTTTTAAAATTTGTCCTGGTTCACTCCCTTCTGAGTTATCCGCCCATAAACCACTAGCTTCACAAGAAAATAAGGCTCGCTGAAAGTTAGAATAACAAACATAAAGTTAATATATTATTACACAGTAAAACATGGGTTATTTACCTGTAGAAATATATTTCTAGGTTTTGCTTTTTAAAACTTGGGTTTTTGCTTGTTGTTACATGTGTGCAAATGAGGTCAGGCCTTGCTGTTTAGCAGTTGTGTCAACCGGACGTGATCTAGAGTTTAAACAAAAAATGAGATGATCGAGTGAGAAAATATTGAGGAAACAACAACATTTAGTTCATCTTCAAGCAGTGGTTTTCAACGTGGAGGCAGGTGACTCGCAGAGGAAGGAGTTTTATTATCGTAAAGGAAATTGTATAATGGTGGAAATCCTTTATGGGTGATGATTTATAGGGACGGATTCAGGTGGCAACATGGGTTTTTAAAAGAGAGCATCGGGACCTCATGCGTTGAAAACCACTGTTCTAGATAGACAACTGAAATTAGAAAGAAAATGACACTTTTATTTTACTTCACTTTAACCTATTGGTAAAAAAAAAACTGCAATTTGTGTATACTTTGCTTGGCGCGCCTGTTCCATAAATAACTGAACTGGAAAAGTCTTCTCCCTTTATTTTTTCTCATTTAATAGATCAAGATTTTTTTTTTTGGCCATTGTTGCATTTCTTCAGTTAATATAAGGTAACTAATTTTCTTCAATCCATTTAAGAGACCTAACCAAGGCAATCCTCTGAGCATAGAAGTAAGCAGACACTGTGACTGATACTTATAAGCCAAGGAAGAAAATATTCCCAGTTTAGAGCACGAAAAGTTAAGACTAAGTAACGGTTGTTCAGGGGTTCTCAGTCTATTTCTTTCTGCTTATATCGCCTCTTTATGCAATAATTTTTTTTTCCTGTGGAAAAACCTTGTTACTATAAAACTTCATCATCATCATTCTCATCCTTCTTTTTCGCTTCTTTTCCTCCCTCTATTTCCCAGGAACTCAGAGCTTGATATTCTTTGCAACCAACGTGGCGAAGATGTTCATGTGCAGCATCGTGTCGGATTGAGAGCGGGTTAAGGCGGCTATTTTTTCAGTCTATGACTAGAGCTAAAAAAATGCGAGGGGTGGCATTGCTTCTTTAGCAGACTCCACCGGCATGGCGACTACGGCGATCCCTGCTAGACTTGTTACCGCGGGTACCAACGAAGAAATGGGGGAGGGTCTTGATCAGCTATGATTCACCAATCATGACGATAGCATGTCAGCTGTTAGTCTCTGATTGACAAAGTGGACAGCGTCTTCACCCCCACTATGAAAAGGCTTCTTTATATCTTTATTGTCGTCACTAACATAAATTCAGCTTGCCCCCTTTTGAAGGACTGAACATTCCTCATCCAGACATCTTCTTCTTCTTCTTCATTCGCAGTCCAGACATCTGATTTAGACTGTGTAACTGGAGTATGGGGGAGTGCAGGATACATCTTCACACTGTCAGCCTGACCTTCGAGTTCTTCAAAAATATCCTTGTGATAAGAACTCGCGTAGTTAGAAGGGCACACAAGTGCGTCTGTACTCGCACTTGTCATGAAACTCTATAGCCTTAATCACAAATTTATGGAGAATGTTTCTCATGACCTTTTATATCCTTTTCGTGCGAATGAATACTTCAAGGTACTTTGTTCCTAGTTCTGCATAGCACGTATTAGAATCTGCAGCTTTTCAAAAGTGTTTAGTAGAAAAAAAAAACAAAAAAAAAAACTCAAGAATATGTAAGACAAGAAGCAGTTCTTTATGACATGAGAAAGATACAAACATGTGAAAGGGTTCCCTACAAGTGATGAAAAGAATATTTCAGAGTTATATAGAGCCAGTTTTGCTGTATGGTTGTGAAATGGGAACAAATAACACACCAATATAAAATAAAATGAATGCAACAGATATGTGGTTTTGGAGAAAGATGCAACAAAATTCTCCCAGACAACCAGAAAATCAAATGAAGAAGTCCTCATTTGTTTGTGAACAATGAAAACTAGTTAAAATAATATATAGGAAAAGCCATTCAAAATTTCCTGGACATATCATGAGGAGACAGGCGGTAAAGAACTCGGTATTGACTGGAAAATTCAAGAAAGAGATGGAAGCGAGGAGAAAAATCTCTCAACGGGAAAAGAGAAGCATTTGAACTGATCGAAAACACTAAGGATCGTAGAGTATGAAGAAGCATGATGGTCAAAGTTATCGCGCATGCACACGTACTGAAATAAAATAGGAGTTGTTGTTGTTGCTGTTGCTGTTGTTGTTGTTGTTGTTGTTGTTGTTGTTGTTGTTGTTGTTAATGCTAAGTGCTCCTAAACATTCTTATAGCAACTTCTTGGGATAAAATAATATTGTCACTGTATATGATATTTAAACTTCCCTCTATACTTACGCAACTTTAAACTTAGTTGCCGGATGTCTTTTCCTCAAAATAATGAAGTTTTTAACTTCTTCGATTTTTTTTTTTGTCTTTTCTCTTCAGATGCTGTATCCATTTTCCATAACCTGGCAAACTGATTGGCTGGCCATGGTGACAGTCTGACTGGTTTATTCATCGTCAGAATCTCATTCGCTGATCATCGTGACAATCTGACTGGCTGTTCATCATCACAATCTCATTGGTTGATCATCGGCAAATAATCTGACTGGCCGAGTCGTCTTCAAATTATGACATGGATTCTTTGGACCTGTTTAGAAGATAAATAACTGTATCTTATTTCTTGACTAGAAAGGTAAGCTGAGACATGAATGTGAATACAAAGTAATAAATCAAAGAAGTTTGAGAAAAGTCTTGTCATTTATGGGAAGGGATTAATGGGAAGGTGTTTTTTTTAAATAAATGAACGTTATCTCGATCTGACTTACATATAATCTAGAAGGCAAGTTCTCGTTTCAAAATTTTCTGTACCATTTCAGTTGTTTGTCTGTACAGAGTACCAGACTGTCATACTTCATTTCAGTACAATCTATAAATCATTGACTTATCATTTTATCAATGTTTCTAGTGCGATTCTATTTCTATTTATGTTTGCTGATGTTTTTTTTTTCTTTCTTTCCTGCTGGCTGCCAGGACCGTTGTCTTTCTAATATTTATTCCCAGGACATATTCTTGGGTTTTTGTTTGTTCGTCTGATTGTTTATTTGTGTCACAAGATTCTGTAAGTTTTCTGGTTTTTCTGCTAGCAGCACGGTGACATCTGCATTATCTGGGGTTGTTTAGCGACTAAACCGGTAACCTCATCAACATCCCTGAATATTTTGTCTGAACAAGTTAAACAAGCATGGAAGCACTTAACATCCTCGTCGTTTTTAATCAACGGACTTTGAATAATTATTGTTAGATCTTATAAATGCTACCTATTCCCATTACAAGTTGTTGTATTACTCTGAAGTCTTTACCGTCTAAATTAACGTCATTCGGGTATTTGATTAGTTGTACACGTCATATTTATTGGGACATATAATAATAGACGATGGGAAAGGCGAAGTAGAAATTAACAGGGGAATAGGAATAGACAAATGTATATTCCACAAGATGAAACAAAAAAGGTTCTTACGTCAAGTCTTAGAGCGCAACAACTGAAGCTGGCCGTTGAGTGTTCCTCTTTCTATCCAGACTGCTTTATAGTGTAAAAGCATTGATTTTAAATAAGAGAAGTGAAGCCCTTGGAATGTGCATATACTGGAGATAATTAACGAACTCCGTGAACAGAAAATACTGAGAACTACTACCTCAGTTGAAATTTAAAAGAGAAATTCTGAAAAACATAATAACTAGACCGTTCAAATAATTTGGTCAGATCAAGAGGTCTGGGAAAGAGTAGGACAAGAGCCTATAAACCGACAAAATCATGTCTAGGAAATGGAGGTGGATTGGCCACACGCTGGGGGAACCTGACACAAACATAGCAAGACAGGCAGTGACGTGGAATCCTGAAGGAAATAGAAATGGAGGAAGACCTAGAATTACTTGGAGAAGGGAAATTATGACAGTGCTCAGAGACAAGGGATACACATGGAAGGAAGCAGAGAATAAATCGAAGAACAGGGATGACTGGAGAGCCTTTATCCGTGGCCTATTCTCCCAAGGAAGTGAAAGACGACGACGACGACGACGATGACGATGATGATGAGATGATGATGATGATTATGCATAATATAGTAATGAAGACCAAACTAGGGGGAAAAGCATGAGGAAAAAAATAGAGCAAGATGACAACAACGATAACTGGTGATGGACTGGATCCTGCTTAACTGGGTGAATAGTAAAAACAAAAGGACAGAGTAAAGTGGAGGAGCTTTGCAACCAAATTTCCCCGCAGAAAAGAAAAGTAATTATAAATCACTGAAGTCAGACCAGCTACGTGAACTATAAGACCCAAGTTAGATCTCCTCCAAGAGTCACTCTTCTGTAAATCTGGCTCAGTCTGTTCTGGGAATCGGTATAGTTTACCTTACTTAGGTCTGCTTAAACAACTAGCCCAGAATTCCAAACCTAAGTCTGTTACAAGAGTCATTCTACAAGAGTCAGTCTAGTAAACCCAGAACTAAGCCTCTACCAAGAGCCAGGCACAGTGCGTCTATATCTTGAGTCTTTCCACTAACCTAGTTCAGTCTACCAAACCCCAGTTATCCCCATCTCAAAATGTCAGTTTATTTCACAGAACCCATTTTAAGTGTCCTTCAGCTATCAGCGTCCTGAATCTTAACAAAAGTGTTCTTCAATGGGCGTTCTTAACTACGTCTGTTTCAACGTAATAGAAGAGACCGTCTCGTTTGCCCTGGCTGAAGAGCGGTGCTTCAAGAATCACTCCCACGTGACTCGGTCGGTTTATGTGTACTTAGTTATGATTTAATCCTCTGCTCTTGTGCTACACCAGCCTGTCTTACGCAATGTTATTCATCAAATACAAAAGTACTTTTTCCAAGATAAATTATAACTGTGCGTATTCCACATGTAAACTAATACCTTTTGATACAAATGCAGATAATGCCAGTAACTCAAGCGTGTAAAACATGAATATGATACCGATCATTATAAGGTTGTCTGTGTCATTTTTGCAGGAAAACCATTGAGTCCAGGGAAGCCTTTTTACCTGAAAACCACGGGGCCCAAGGAAGCCTTTTTACCTGAAAACCACGGGGCCCAAGGAAGTCTTTTTATCAGAAAACCACGGAGTCCAGGTGGTGACCCAGGTGAGACTCTTTACAGCAAACAAGTTTTACTTAACAGTTGCAAGACTTTCCTTGGAAGCAACATTCAAACAGACCCAGTTTATTATTAATGGTGGAAGTTATGGTGATGACAGCCGTGTTGCAACACTCTGACAATGGCCGGTCAGCGAGTAGTAAATGGTATAGATTTCATTTTCCCAAGTCTCAGATATCTGGAGTAACGTTCTCAGTCTCACTAATGTCTCATTTTTCAATTTCTAGTTCGATTAAGAATCAATGAAAGAAGGAACAGAGCTGACCAAGACCCTGTTTCAATCATCTTTGTGGTGCTCTTTGTAATATACTGTTGTGCTGCATGTAACAGATTATAGATTGTTGTGCTGCTTGTAACAGATTATAGATTGTTGTGCTGCATGTAACAGATTATAGACTGTTGTGCTGCTTGTAACAGATTATAGACTGTTGTGCTGCTTGTAACAGATTATAGATTGTTGTGCTGCTTGTAACAGATTATAGATTGTTGTGCTGCTTGTAACAGATTATAGATTGTTGTGCTGCTTGTAACAGATTATAGATGTTGTGCTGCTTGTAACAGATTATAGATTGTTGTGCTGCTTGTAACAGATTATAGATTGTTGTGCTGCTTGTAACAGATTATAGATTGTTGTGCTGCATGTAACAGATTATAGATTGTTGTGCTGCTTGTAACAGATTATAGATTGTTGTGCTGCTTGTAACAGATTATAGATTGTTGTGCTGCTTGTAACAGATTATAGATTGTTGTGCTGCATGTAACAGATTATAGATTGTTGTGCTGCTTGTAACAGATTATAGATTGTTGTGCTGCATGTAACAGATTATAGATTGTTGTGCTGCTTGTAACAGACTGATTTGTTCATTGACTATGGTAAAGGGTATTGGAAACTGGGTGTGGCAAAACTCAAACGGCTAATCAAAAATTCCAGAAGGATGGTCATTCAACACGGGGCGGGCGTAACCCATTTATTGTACTCTGTAGGAGATACTGAAGATGGAAACAATTTTTTATAAATAGGAAACTACGAGGTTTTGGTACGGTAAAGTAAGAGAACAAATATTGTAGGATTAAACCTCGAAAAAATCGTAGACAAAGCACTTTAGTGAGACGTGAGAGAAAGAAAAATCACAAGAGAATTACCTGGGATTCGAACACGGACTCCGGTAGGACGAGCAGCCGTCTAGCCACGAGAGAACAGCGTACTATCGAAGTCCGTGTTCGAATCCCAGGTAATTCTCTTATGATTTTTCTTTCTCTCACGTCTCACTAAAGTGCTTTGTCTACGATTTTTTCGAGGTTTAATCCTACAATATTTGTTCTCTTACTTTACTGAAGATGGGACTGCAGCACCTATGGGCGTGTCCTGAGCGCATTGATGATGATACTAACTAACTGAAGAAGGAATAGGACTTGTCATGATTCAGATGGAGGTGGAGTCTGCTAACAAACTCGTTCTTTGAGTGTGTTTCAGGTCCTCAAGCAAGCCATCTCTTTCCTCATTCGCGAAGACGCCTGTGGTACACCATCATCATCTTCATCATCATTGATACATCAACTGGAAAGAACATCTTTGTTGTTCCTATAGAATAACACCAATATCTAATTTCATAGCAAGAAAAGAAAACCAACTTTGTCAGTAGATACTGCAAAAGCAATGGCTATAATATCTAAGCTGAATTATGGAGTTCTTACATCCTCTTTGTTCCTTGGCCAGTTTTTAGTTCCCTGTAACATCATCATCCGCACGGTGTCCATCTCTGAGATCTCTATTGCCAGAGTGACCAGTTACAAAAATGTTTTCTGTTGAATGCCTTGAACTAAAGAGAAACAAATTTAAATATATATGATCATGAAAGACGAAAACGACTATCTGGGAAACATGATGTGCATGTATGTGTATGTGTATATGCGGTTTTTTTTTTGGGGGGGGGGGGGAGGGCGGCAGTAGTTAAAAATAGGAAGTTATAAATTTTTCAAGCACGATTTATTTTGTATATACCTTTCTCTTTTATGTGTTTCAAGACATTTCTTTTCTCCTCTTTATCTCTCTCTCTCTCTCTTTCTCTCTCTCTCTTTCTCTCCCACTCCTCCCTCCCTTGTGCTGCAACTTTTCTCTATCCCTTGTGCTTCCTCTATGTCCATATTTTAAATCTTCTTCTTCTTCAGTCTCTCTGAAACTGTGAGCAGGTGTTCTTTGCAGCCGATGCAGTGAGGATGTTGAGACGCAACATAGTGTTGACTTTGGAGCACGTTATAGCGGGTGGGTTTTTTTTTTCAGTCCCCGAGTAGTAACAAGAAAGAAAGATAGTCCCATAGCAAAGGGCCGTAGGGGGTGAAGCGTTAGAGATCTCGTTATGCTGGGGCATTAGCGTATGAGGTAGGGTGACCAGTTCCTTTCCTCACTGCCTTTCCTTCCTAGATTTTCCCATTTTACGAGACTGGGTCGACCTCGGGGCCGTATTGGTCGTAAAAAAATTCCCGCTCAGCTGGGGATTCGAACCCTCGACCATTCAGTTACCCTATAGCGCTGGGCGGCGGAAAAAGGGATGGCGAAGGCCATGTGTTTATGTGAATGGGGCATGAGTATTATTATGAGAAGGAGTGCAATACTCCCTTTGGGGGGGGGGGGAACCTACGACGACCTGCCCGTTATCCAAGCTTAGTCTGTTACTGGGGGTGCCAACGAAGAGGTGAGACAGGGTCTTGATCAGTACTTATGCTTGGTACTCCAACCCCGAAGCCAGCACGTCAACTGTGGGGCGCTGACTGCCAGAACGGGCATCGTCTTTTTAATGAATAGTTCACTAAGCAACTTTGAAGTGACTTTCCACAGATTTCCCCCAAGTTCTCTGTATATTTCTCCACGTCATTATGGCCACATTACTTTACAATAAAATTTTCTTTAATCAGTTTAAAATACAAGTGTATGAAGTTGTTTGAAACGATGATAATTACTTTCTGGTTTAATTACAGGTCCCAAGACTTCTTAGAAGGTCCACACTTCAGGCTGATAATGCTCCGACTTTGTGGACACAGAATCTTTACTGGAAACCACCTTAGCTAAAATTCTAGCCAATCAAATTGTGTTCCTGCTCAGAATGTTGTAGTCCAGTGTCGTCTGATCTGGTGTAGATGGGGGAGCTGAGGTACCTGGACTTAAAGAAGATCTGCAAGAGAAAAAAAAAAACCTTCTTTATTTGTTTTGTCAGTTGACATCAGTTTAGTTTTCTTTGCATTAAGATAAAGGTTTTGGTCTTCACTATTCTTACGGACTGACATAGTTTTTCCATTCCGTTTTTTGTGTTGTGGACAGTAATACTGTGTCATCAACATATCTAATCTCTGGTATTTCATAACCTCCAATTGTTATGGCATCGTAATATTCTTTGTCTACATCTTCTCTAACATTTTCCTCATTATATTTTCAGTATTCAAGTTAAATAAGTAAGGCACCCCTGACGGACCCCTTGTTTTATGTCAAACCAAGTTGTTGTTTCACCATTTATTCTTACTGCTGCCTGTTGTTCTAGATACATCAGTGATTTTAACTGTATCATATGTTGGAAATCCTATGTTGTTACCGTCAATGTATTATTTCATTATTTACTGAGAATCTTGAAGCACCTATGCCACCATATGCTGTTTTTCTCTTACTATGCAACTCCTTTATACAAATTTTTGTGATATTATTTTTCCCTTCTACTGCTTGTATTTCGAAGGGTTAATTTTATGAAGGTTAAGTTATATCTCTTACACCGTATGCGAAGTGGGGCATCCCAGTTGTATGTCTAACCTGTGGTTCTATCGATCGATCCTGAACGGTCTTCTGATCACGACTTCGCTTTTACATAATGTCCAGGTCACGTGATCATTCTCTTTCTTTAAGTTCCTTGTGCTACATTTGTTCTTTTCGATGGGCTTTATCCCTCCCCCCAACCCCACTATTTTATTTATCTTTCTGGTGCATTAGATCATGCGCACTTAACAACGCTGTAGAAGCCAGTTAAAACCAGGAAGGTGAATTCCTGAGTTAGTATTTAATTCTGACAGAAATGGTCATGAAAGCAAAACTGATGTGTTACAAAGTGTGGATCAGATTAATCGCTGTGAGCAAACATATAAAGCTAGAACTAATTGGTTTGCATTAGAAACTGATGTGTGTGTGTGTATATATATATATATATATATAATAAATTGAGATAGATAAAGCTATATCATAAACTTCCTTTAGATGTTTTCACTATAGTAGTTACATCTGTACCACTGTGTAATAGACATATTTATATCACAAACTATAATAGATGATAGATGTACCTACGTCAGAAACTAAAATAGATGTATCTATATTACACACTAGAATAGATACACATTTATGACAAACTAGAATGTATATAAATTTATCACAAACTATAATATATATACATTGATCACAAATTAGAATAGACATACATTTATAACAAATTAGAATAGCGAGACCTATATCACCAGTAAAGTATTTTGCAGAATAATCATCAACAGAATTGTACCAAAACTTGAGGAAAAACTTCGGAAAGAGCAGGCAGGATTTAGGAAAGGAAGATCATGCATAGACCACATATTTTTACTTAGACAAATATTAGAACAGGCAAATGAGTGGCATAGGACAAGATATGCATTATTCATAGATTTTGAGAAAGCCTTTGACAGTGTCAACAGAGATGCACTGTGGAAAATCCTAAGATGGTATGGCCTCCCCCACAAGATAGTAAATGTAATCAAAGCCCTATATGAGGGTTTTCAGTGCAAAGTGATCTGTGGAGAACATACCTCCAGCAGCTTTAGGGTACAAACAGGAGTGAAACAGGGATGTATACTATCACCAACATTATTTATCTTGGCAGTAGACTGGTTAATGAAGGAGGCAACATCAGACAAACGCAGAGGATGACAATGGACCCTTGACACAGTGCTGGAGAACCTTGACTTTACGGATGACATTTATTTATTATCAAGCAGTCACAAAGATATGCAAGATAAAATAAACAAGCTAACTCAAAATGCAAACAACATAGGACTAAAGATCAAAGTAGGAAAGACAAAGTTAATGAAGCAAAATGTGAACAACAGAAAATGTACTCAGAGTAGATAGCAAATTAGTGGAGGAGGTCAACGAATTTGTATACCTTGGCAGCAGAGTAGTAGAAAATGGAGACAGCACAGAGGACATCAACAGCAGACTTACTAGAGCAAACCAGGCTTTTGCAATGCTGCAGACTATATGGAAATCCAAAAAATTAAGCATAATATGAGATGAAGCCACTGACAACAATTATTGAGGAAAAACGCTTGCGATGGTTGGGACATGTGCTCCGAATGACTGACAACTCACTACCAAAAATAGCACTAAGATGGACACCACAGGGGAACAGAAATAAGGGTAGACCAAAAGAGACATAGAGAAGAACAACAGAAAGGATGTTGAGCAATAGAGGGCTCACCTGGGCAAGAACAGAAAAAAGACGAAGGACAGGCATTTGTGGAAAACCCTTGCGGAATCCCCATGTGCCTTGGGCACTTAAGGTTCAGAGAGAGAGAGAGAGAGAGAGAGAGAGAGAGAGAGAGAGATCACGAACTAGATTACATAGACCCACTTCAGAACACTAGAATAGTTGTACCTATGTTACAAACTTAAATATATTATACATATATATTTTACAAACTAGAAGTGATGTATTTACAGTATAAACTAAAATAGGTTTATGGAAAATCAAAACAGATACCTATATCACAGAGTATAACTGCTTTTTACCGCATAAACAACTTAATCAGAGACATTTACCAGGATCACACGTTTCCTTATATTCTTTTTTGCAAATCGTCTCTTCGGTTCTCTTCGCATTTCTTCTTGTGCAAGTGACCACCAGCACCAGCAACAACAGCACCAGCAACAACAGCACCAGCAACAACACCAGCAGCAAAGTTTTCCTGTCCTGTATAATAATAATAAAAGTATTAACTGCCAGTAATAACTTATTTTCTTCTGCTGGACTTTCAACATACGAAAGTTGTGAGAACAAGCGAATGACCTTAGGATGGGTTTGTCTATGTGGGGGGGGGGGGGGGGGAAAGAGTGTGTGAGAGAGAGAGAGAGAACGCAGGGTACAAGGAACAGACGAAATTGGAAAATGAGAAACAAGCTACTGTTTATTTGAACTCCTGAAGAAAACAAAAAAGCAAGGAACACTCAACATTTTTGTTGCCCCCTTAATATTTTTTTAAAACTTTATTACTGTGGTTCTTAACGCTGGGGTTCATGGACACGTAATGGGTCTGTGGACGTTTTCTGGGAGGTTCCATGAACCAGTAAAATGGACTGGCTCAATTTTTTTTAAAAATCTTACCGTCACCTGGATTCTATTTCTTTATTTTTAATGAGGGGCTCACAGCTGTTCTCAGATCGAAAAGTTGGTCTTCGGTCAAAAAGGTTTAAGAACCACTGCTTTGTTATTACTGTGATGGCATTTTTTTGTTTTTTATCTTTCATTTCCATCCTGAGGCATTTGTGTCATTACTGATTCCCTGCAACCCATCTTTAGACTCAAGTATGTAGATATGTGTCTATTTATCTCCAACCCATCTTTAGACTAAAGTATGTAGATATGTATCTACTTATCTCCAACCCATCTTTAGACTCAAGTATGTAGATATGTGTCTATTTATCTCCAACCCATCTTTAGACTCAAGTATGTAGATATGTGTCTATTTATCTCCAACCCATCTTTAGACTCAAGTATGTAGATATGTGTCTATTTATCTCCAACCCATCTTTAGACTCAAGTATGTAGATATGTGTCTATTTATCTCCAACCCATCTTTAGACTCAAGTATGTAGATATGTGTCTATTTATCTCCAACCCATCTTTAGACTCAAGTATGTAGAGATTCGTCAAAAGCAAAATACAAAGACATAGACAAGAAAGTAAAAAGTTCAGCTAGAAGGGATAAAAGAGAATACATAGACAATATGGCGAAAGAGGCAGAAAAAGCAGCAAAAACAGGAGACAGCAAAACTTTATATAACATACAAAAGAGGCTAACAGGTACTATTACATCTAAAGAAAGACCAATCCTTAGCAAAACTGGAACACTATTAACATCAAATAAAGACCAAAAGCAAAGATGGGCTGAACACTTCCAAGAAATACTCAATCGACCACACCCAAAAGAATTGTTAAACCTTGAAACTGACTTATCAGCCCCACAACTAAATGTCAATCTAGATGAAATTAAATTGCATGAAATTGAAGCAGCAGTGAATTTAATGGCTAACAACAAAGCTGCAGGTGAAGATGAAATAACAGCCGAGATGCTAAAAGCTATCAATAGTGACAACATGAGACAACTACAGAGAATGTTTAACAAGATTTGGAAAGAAGAAAAGGTCCCTTCTAATTGGAAGAAGGGAATCATTGTTAAAATACCAAAAAAGGGCAACCTTAGTGACTGTAACAACTGGAGAGGAGTAACCTTAATATCAGTTGTGTCAAAAGTATTTTGCAAGGTCATTTTGAATAGACTCAAAGATATAGTGGATACTGCAATGAGAGAAGAACAAGCAGGATTTCGAAAAGGGAGAAGCTGTCTCGACCAGATCTTTACTCTCAGAATAATACTTGAAGAACATATTGAAAAGCAAAAACCATTAATACTGAATTTCATAGATTTTAAGAAGGCATTTGATAGCATACACAGAGATTCATTATGGAGAATTTTATGTCTATATGGAATACCATCTAAAATTGTCAACATCATTAAGGACTTATACAATGGATATGGTTGTGCAGTCAAGACAGAAGAAGGGATGAGTGAATGGTTCCAGATTGAAACAGGCGTGAAACAAGGATGTATACTGTCTCCTTTACTTTTTGGGATTACAATAGACTTCATAATGACAAAATGCTGCACAGGTAACACAGGTATTGACTGGGTACATGGGACCCAACTAGAAGATCTTGATTTTGCTGATGACATAACTCTTATCAGTAATAATGTGAATTCCATGCAAGGAAAAACAGATAGCCTATCTTCACTGGCTAGCAAAATAGGACTTGAAATTAACAAGGACAAAACAAAAATAATGAAAATTCCCATCAATCAAAATGGAAAAATACACATAGAAGGGACAGATATTGAAGAAGTCAATCAATTTGCATACCTTGGCAGCTGCATGGACCAGGATGGTGACACTAGAAAGGAAGTTGGGATCAGAATTGCAAAGGCAGCATCAATCTTCAAGAGTCTTGAGAATGTATGGAATTCAAAAGTTATAAGCACAAAAACCAAGTTAAGGCTATTCAACTCAAATGTAATATCCACCCTCATTTATGCATGTGAAAGCTGGAAAACAACTAAAGAAATAGAAAAGAAATTAGACTCTTTTGAAAACAAATGCCTAAGGAAAATACTCGGCATCAAGTGGAATGAATTCAAGAACAATGCAGAGATAAGACAGATGACTGAACAACAACCAGTCTCATGGGTGATCAGGAAAAGGAGATGGACATATGTTGGTCACTTGATGAGAAGAAATGATCAGAGAATCCCAAAACAAGCTATCAAGTGGAACACAACAGGCCGAAGAAAAAGAGGCAGACCGCGTGAAACTCTGAAGAGGACATTATTAAGAGAGGCCAAGTTAACAGGCATAAAATCCTTTGATGAGGTTGAAAGACTCGCTGAAGACAGGAAAAATTGGCGAACTACTTTGCGAGCCCTATGTGACGTCTAACGGCACGGGAAGGATATAAGATATAAGATATAAGATGTAGAGATGCGTCTATCTCCAACCCATCTTTAGACTCAAGTATGTAGAGATGTGTCTATTTATAAAGTATCTTCTTACTCAGTCTCCCTGGACTGCGGGCTGATGTTCTTTTCAGTGAATGCGCTGAAGATGTTGAGGCACAACATCGTGTCCACTTGGGAGCCAGTTACGGCGGCTATTTTGTTTAAGTCGCCGGCTGGAGCTAAACAGCAGGAGGTGCGCAATTAACAGACTTCGCCACCATGGCGACTACGGCAATCCCAGCCCCTTTAAACCAAGGCTGGACCTGTTGATGGATGTACCAACGAGTGGTGGGGGGGGTGGGGGTCTCCAGCGACAAAAGCATAGAAACAATAGATCCCACAAGTTTAAAATTTGCTAATTTCCCTTCATCTAAAACAATGGGTCTTAACCTAGGGTCCATTAACTCCCAGGGTATCCACAGAGGGGTTATTGGATGACCATGGGCTAGCACACGGATCGATTTGGTTAAAAACAATCTTAGAATCATCTAGGCTCTATTTATTAGTTTATTCTTAACAACAAGTCCGCGGCTGGTCTTTGGCTGTAGAAGGGGCCTAGAGCCAAAACAAACGAATTGGCTGTTTACAAGTAGGAAACTGATTTCTTAGCAGTTCGTAAAGATTTTCAAAATAGAAGTCAACTCTCTTTCTTCCTCTCAGAAATATCCACCACCCTTTTCTCGAAAGGCCAAGCTTGCCTAACATTCAAGGAGTACGCTTGTGGGTAAACTAGGACGTGGGACCTATCTGGCCCATTACACTGTCGATCACACAGACATTTAGCTACACATTTTTTTTAGCTAAGGGGATACACGCCTGAGTGTGATAAAACTGAGGACTTTAAAACTTTACAGCAGCGTTGCTGGTAATAGTTGCAACATTATGTGTATTTTTTTTGTACTACAAAAACTGCCACACACAACAGCTATAATATAGCAATAATAGAATTAGATCAGTGATTCTCAAAACAGTCGCAGGTGACTGTCCCCCTGAAAGAGGAATTTCAAATCTAAAGGAAGTAATTTGACCATAGTAAACGAATATATAATGGTGAATGTCCTTTCTGAATGATAATTTAACATATAGGAGAGGACACAAGGGAGATATATGTTGAAAAGGGTTTGGGGCCTAAGAAGTTGAGAAACACTCAAATGGTCTAGATGAAATTGAAACAGTTGTAGGAATTCCAAAAAGCTGTAACGGATCTGTACCTGTTGTAGATGTAACAAGATCTATAGAGCCAGTCCCTTGCGGAACTTTGCCTCCCTAACAGCTCTCCTGTAGGCCTCTCGCTTGTAAGCAAGATACCCTGCTGCTAATGGGTCCTTTCGCAGATCACCAGAGATATCTTGTAGCCATCTTCGCCTCGGTCTTCCTCTCTTTCTTTTTTCCCATTATGTACCCGTCCAATACTGTGTTCTCTAAATTATCATGACGTTTAATGTGTCCAAAATATTTAAGTTTTCTCTGTTTAATCCTCTTTACTAGCCAGCCTTCATCAATATTAAGTTCTTTTAGTATGGATATATTTGCTCTTTTTTTTTGTCCATGATATTTGAAGAACTCTTCTGTAGCATTACATTCAAAGACATTTATGTGTTTCTCGGCTGTTTTGTTAAGTGTCCAGGTCTCACGGGTATATTTTGTGATGGGAAAGATGCATGCCCATAAAAATCTTATTTTTGTAGGTCTGTCTGTTCCTCGCCACAGATTCTTTAGTTATTTTACTTTCTGAACAGCGATAGATGTCTTCTGTTTAATTTCCCTCATTGTATCTCCATTATTAGTTAGTAGTGATCCAAGATATTTTTTTTCTGTTTAATCCTCTTTACTAGCCAACCTTCTATAGAGTAGCCTTCTAATTAATGATCGGGACGGAATCAGTTGCTACACCAACTGGTGCAGATTTTCTTCAGTTCTTGTTGCTGCTGTAGCAATAGTAGGAGAGGATTAGTGGCATAAGGAGAAGGAATCACTGAATTAACCGCCCTGACTGTAAGAGTGTTTGTGACAAAAGGAGTTGAAATAGTAAAAGGGATGGGTTTTATAGTGGCGTAATGATTCGTAATGGTGGTGGTAGTAGTAGTAGTAGTGTAGTAGTAGTAGTAGTAGTGTAGTAGTAGTAGTAGTAGTAGTAGTAGTAGTAGCAGTAGTAGTAGTAGCAGTAGCAGTAGCAGTAGTAGTAGTAGTAGTAGTAGTAGTAGTAGTAGTAGTAGTTCTAGTAGTAATAGATAAAAGGCCCCCTCTAAAAATGGTTACCAGAGAAACCTGGGAAGGTAAAGCGGCCAGGCGTGATACTGACCACATCACACTTTCATGTGCCGAAGGTCATGGAAAATACGGGCCTATCACTGTATTCCTCAATATGCCTTAATGGCATGGAAACGGGAATTTTACCTGTTTATGTACAGTACGGATTTAAAACAAAAACAACAAAAAACTTATTGAAACATTACATGTTTTATTCGCAGTTTTAATGCTGTATAAAGAGTAATACATTAGTAATGTGAACAAAAGAATCTTCTGGCACAGAACGCCAGATGAGATATGATGACTGTGTCGGCGACTATTCTTATTCGTTCACCTAATTATATCCCCAAATTGGCAGTCTTTTTTTTTATCAACTACGAGAGAAAGGGAAAAATCTTTGTATTCAAATCTTTCCATGTAGCCGATCCTGGTTTTCTTTCACAGCAGCAGTTATATTTAATCGATCTGCACTTTTTCGACTTCCTGAAAACATCAGAGCCCAGAGATGTTTACTTAATCTCAACAGTATATTTGCAGAGCAGCGAAGTTAATTCATGGCACAAAGGTTCTCACACTGGTTAATGCGTGGTCTGGTTCTATTGGCTTGTCATGAGAAAAGTTTAACGTAAATATGAATAACTCGTAATTCGTCTTAATGGATTCACCGATGTACAAAATGTTTGGGCGATTATGAAAACGTGGTCACAGTTTATGAGTTAATTTTAAGTCAGAACCATAACTTGCTGGTGTACATTCATGTAACGATGCACTCTTAGCAACTGAATAGCTTGATTCACTCTATTGATAGAGGCATCTGTTTGGAACATACAGGTGTCCTTCGACTTAGAATGGCTCGACTTACGATATTTCAACTTTACGATAGTGCAATGGCAATATACATCCAGTACTGTACATTTATTGATAGGACAAACTTGTATCCATTTATTTTCTTTTTGATTACTGGTATTTATCAGCTGTAGCAAATATAGCACATAGAACAAATATATCCATACTACAAGAACTTAATATTGAAGAAGGCTGGCTAATAAAGAGGATTAAAGAGAGAAAACTGAAATATTTTGGACACATTAAACGTCATGATAATCTAGAGAAGACCGTCTTGGAAGGGTACATAATGGGAAAAGAAAGAAAGGAAGACCAAGGCGAAGATGGCTGCAAGACATCGTTGATGGTCTGCAAATGTGGCCATCTTGCTCACAACCGATAGGCCTACAGGAGTGCTGTTAGGAAGGCAAAGTTCCGCAAGGGACATGCAAATGAATGGTAGCAATTGTGTGTTTATATAATTGTTCATTGATAGTAGTTATTTATTCTTACTTATTATTTATCATATCATATTCGTATTCGGCTTACGAAGTTTTCATCTTACGATGGGCTCATCAGAACGTAACCCAGTCATAATTTTTTTAATATGAGCCCTATGATGATCTCTGTGTTTGGAGTGAATTTAACAATTCTGATTTGTGAGCCCTTTATTTGGAACGTTTTTCTATACTTTTTTAATCAAGACTCTTTGTCTAAATTTTCCTAGCATATCTTAGTCATGTTCCCTTCTTGTCTTTGTGTGTGTGTGTTTTTTTAGCCCAATGAAACTGCAGTTCAACGGCTACTAATGATCGGTACACATGAATTAGGTGAACTGATGTTGACTTTACCTTCATTATAACGTAAATTAGCTGTATTCAATGTCATATTTAAAGAAACCTTGAATAACTCAAGGAACCGCTTACACTATACTACCATCAAGCATTGATTCGTGAAACGTTAACATTTCTAATTTAAATATGTTAGAAGATAATAATGAAAACATAACATGTGTAGTCTTTTCAAGTAGGCACAATCGTATTCAAAGTGTTGTGCTTCACTGAAAAGAACGAGGGCCCGCTGTTGTAAAAGGTCCCTGAATCTATAAATGTTGCGCTCTAGACAACTGTTGTTCTGGAGATGAACTTGATTCACTCCATTAATAGAGGCAAAGTGTATATATCGTTCTTTAGTGTTTCACAATTGTTTTTTTTTCCTCCGAATTCTTGGAGAACAAGGTCTCTCAACAAAAGCTACTGAGAATGCTTGATCCACTTCCAGGTTAACGAGCCAATGTTAAGAGTCTGTTTCCATGAGCGAGGCAGGAAGTTGGAACCTGGTCTTCCCTGATCCTGGCTTGCTGCCGCTCATGCCCAGCTCCTCCTCCTCCTCCTCCTACAACTGTGATGTTCTGAATCATATGAACCGGAAGCTCTATCGTGTGGAATCTCTCTTTGCTTAAATCAGTTTTTCTTCTGCGTTTATAACTTAACTTCATGGGTCAAATGCTGTTAGGGAATCTTCTACTGAATTTGTCCTGCTATGCTAATTTTGTCACCACATCAGAGGGAAAAGCAGAAGGAAAAAAGAATAAGATGTGGGCACCGATGGAGGATGGTGGACAGCTTAAAAAGATGGACTGGACTGAGCTTGACCGAGTGCACCGTAAAGAGGAAAAACAGAACAAGTTGAAGGACCATGCAGCCAACCTTCCTTGGGGAGAGAGCACGTGATGATTATTCTTATTTATGTGATTTACATAATAAATTATTTTCCCTCCAGACTGAATTATATGTTAGATTCTTATTTATGTGATTTACATAATAAATTATTTTCCCTCTAGACTGAATTATGTGTTAGATTCTTATTTATGTGATTTACATAATAAATTATTTTCCCTCTAGACTGAATTATATGTTAGATTCTTATTTATGTGATTTACATAATAAATTATTTTCCCTCCAGACTGAATTATATGTTAGATTCTTATTTATGTGATTTACATAATAAATTATTTTCCCTCTAGACTGAATTATATGTTAGATTCTTATTTATGTGATTTACATAATAAATTATTTTCCCTCTAGACTGAATTATGTGTTAGATTCTTATTTATGTGATTTACATAATAAATTATTTTCCCTCTAGACTGAATTATGTGTTAGATTCTTATTTATGTGATTTACATAATAAATTATTTTCCCTCTAGACTGAATTATGTGTTAGACTGCCAGCCTTGTCTTATGGCTTTACATGCAGGACAGACATGGCTTCCGCTATACTGAAGCTAAGGAACTATTTCAAAACATTGCTTAGTACTTTTACGAGATTTTTTTTAATACGTGATAATAACTGTGTGATTGTCACAAATAAATGGTTTAATGTAATTATTTGTCACATTTAATCAGTTTATCTTAGTATTTGTCGCACTGAATAAAGCGATGTGATTTTTCAATCCGTAACGATACAAAAGCTGGAACAATGAAAGTCAAGAAATACTAAACAAATACGTCACATTTAACTCTTTCTTAAGTACCCGTTCCTTATTAACTCTTTTACTCCAGGATAACATTAGCAGTGTTGATAGATCTTGCACGCAAATGTGAATCAACTCTCAGAGCGATTTTTAGGCAAAAACATACATAAAGTGAAGATTTTCACAATTCTAACCGAACTCATATTTTTAAATTATAGAGTAACTTTTTCACAATTCAAACCAAACCCATATTTTTAAATTATAGAATAACTTCCTTCCACTTTTTTTCTGCCAGATTTTCTTACCAAGATTTATTCTGTCAGAGCTTGGAAATTGAGCCAGGACTAAAAGAACTAGCCTATTTTGGCCTTTTTTTTTTTTTTTGCTTTAGTTTTTATTTTAAAATATTTTTGTTAACACTTTAATAACTGTTTTGACTGTAACTGTATTCGTGATATTGAAGATTTATGTTCATTTTATCTTACGTGTTTAGTATGAAAAGATCTTGGCATATTTATGAGATATGTTTTAACTACAGTTATTTCCAGTATCGTTGAAAGTTTACTTCGTATTTATGGCTTGTTGGAAAACTGCAATTAAATTTAATATTTTTAAAAAATAAGTTGAGAACAATTTCTTGCAATAAATTGTTCCTCCGCCTAGAGCTGCAGCTGCTACACTGTGAATAGCCCGTGCAACAGAACCATGTAATAGAACCATGTAATAGAACCATGTAACAGAACCATGTAACAGAACCATGTAATAGAACCATGTAATAGAACCATGTAACAGAACCATGTAATAGAACCATGTAACAGAACCATGTAATAGAACCATGTAACAGAGCCATGTAACAGAACCATGTAATAGAACCGTGTGTTCTTCTGTTATTTCTGAAAATATTCGGATTTATTATTTCTTTAAATTTTAAATGACTTGAATACTTTAAGTTGTGCAAAAGGTAAAAGGTAAAATTCCAATGGTATGGTTTCCATACCATTATAAGGCATATTGGGGAATACGGTGTTAGGTCCGTATTTTCCATGACCTTCAGCACATGAAAGTGTCATGTGGTCAGTATCACGCCTGGCCACATTTACCTTTCCAGATCTCTCTGGTACCCATTCTTAGACTCTGGGTGGACCCCAGTGTTTTTTTTTTTTTTGCGAGAAAAAGTCCCAGTGCTGGGACTTAAAGGCGGTACCACGAGATGAGTAAACCGAGGGATTTTAATTTATATAATTTACTTGTATTGAGTGTCCTAATGGTAATTTTTTACAATTATTATGGCATCTATTTATGGTGGGTATCAAATAAAAAGAATGATTTTTTTCCCCCCACACTGAAACATTCTAAAAAATCTCATAATACTTACATAAAATGTCTTCGAGAGTTTCATGTAATCTCATTCTGGCTTGCAGGAAAAAAAAAAAAAGAAAACAAACTTATTTAAAGTGCGATGGTAAGACCTTAGAAAAGCCACTGCGGCAAGTGTCTCGATTAAAAATGCGAAAGATGGAAAGTCCGAATGTCCATGATGCTGGAAGCTGGATTCAAGAACACAGTTATAGCTTACACATCATTTCCATCTCCGGACGCTGTTGACACAGTTCCGCTGTGGCACTAGTGGCAGCACGAGATCCTTCTCCGCACCTTATTATATATTTGGGAACTGAGCCCGTTCTTATTGCGAATGTTGGTGGAATTCCCCCATGGGGCTTTCCCCACCTCACATTCTCTTATTATAATTTAGCTATGGGAGTTTCCTGGAGTCTACTTTTATCGCCAAGTTCCTATTTATTGTCAACCTCTTCCTTCATTAGTTCAACCTTCAGTATTTTATTTTATGATAATTGCGTATTTACGGAAGACCATCATGTTATTTCTGTCAAAATCCACAATAAATGATGAAATTTCTCTGTTAGTTTCCCCCCTCACCCCCAACCCCCCCCCCAAAAAATAAAACCAATGCAGCATTACAATGTGTTTATAACTGAAAGTCCCCTTTCATCCCTTCTTGGGTGATAAAATTGATAAAACCGTCGAACCTCGTAAAAAATCTCCCAGAATATTCGTGCAAAATGCCTGGAGACAGGTGATGACGGCCCCTCCCAGACAGACATATTAAAAAAAATGACACCACCAAAGGAAAAAAAAACAGTTTTGCATCGTGTCAAACAAGGGGCTTCCCCTAAGCACTTTAACGTGACTGGTCAAAAAATGGGGTAAAACCCACTTCGTGGAGCGAAAATACTTCCGATAACCCATTTCGTTGGAAAGTAATGTACGTTAACACTGCGTGTTTTTTGCCAGTTTTCTTGGCGGTCTGGATTTTCCCCCCTTCTGTCTCGGAAATTTGGGACCTTCTAAATAAATGTCATAATTTGTTTTAATAGAATGTTACAGTTTGTAGACCATTTATTATTTCCCAGAACTGCGTTGTTGTTGTTGTTGCTGTTGTTGGTGGTGGTGTTGTTGTTGTTGTTGGTGGTGTTGTTGTTGTTGTTGGTGGTGGTGATGGTGATGGTGTTGTTGTTGTTGGTGGTGGTGGTGTTGTTGTTGTTGTTGGTGGTGGTGGTGTTGTTGTTGTTGTTGTTGGTGGTGGTGGTGTTGTTGTTGGTGTTGTTGTTGTTGTTGTTGGTGGTGGTGTTGTTGTTGTTGGTGGTGTTGTTGTTGGTGTTGGTGTTGTTGTTGTTGGTGGTGGTGTTGGTGTTGTTGTTGTTGGTGGTGGTGGTGTTGGTGGTGGTGGTGTTGGTGTTGTTGTTGTTGTTGTTGTTGGTGGTGGTGGTGGTGGTGGTGGTGGTGTAATTCCCTGGAGCTGAGAGCGTGATGGTCTTCGCAGCAGGTGCGATGAGGCTCTTGAGGCACACCATCATGTCAACCTGGGAGCAGTGGTGGATTAACCATTTTGCTGAAAGAGTCTTTAAGTCTAAGGGCCCGGAAGAACAGTGGGTCCAACATCACGGGGGAGGGGGGGGGGGGGAACTGCGAATGTAGACTATCGTTTTATCAATTTTATATCAGGAGATAAGGGTGGCGGGGGGGGGGGGGGTGGCGTTGTGATAGGTTACGGCGGCTTCTTCTTTCGGTCAGGCCGAACCTGTTTACTGGGTGCACCACCGGAGAGATGGCGAAGGGTCTTGATCGGCGATAGTTCGCCAACCCTGACGCTGCCATGTCAGCCATGGATCGCCTGGCGATACGCCGAACAGTATCTTCACTCTCACTAAAATACATTAAACAAATAAAAGATTGGAGAAAAAAAAACAAAAAGACGGAAAACTTATGAGGTACCAAATATTGCAGATGTTGAAATATTGCTGGATACAGCTTAAACAACTTGAGATGTTCTGATGATACAGTCTTAATAGCAAAGAGTGGAAAAAGAACTACAAGAACTGCTGGACATAGTAGTACAAGAAACTGAGAACAAGGGACTTACCTTGAACAAGAAAAAAAAACAATAAAAACAGAAGTTCTGGTCATCTCAAAGAAAAAAAAGTGATTCCTGGATGTAAAATAACAGTAAACGCCACAATCCTGAAACAGGTGGACAAGTTTAGATACTTGGGAACACTACTGATCTCAGATGGAAGATGCCTAACTGAGATAAAGAGAAGAATAATACAAGCCAAAATAATGTTTCACACACTGATGAGCTTTCTGTGTAATAAATCACTATCACTGTGAGTGAGGAAAAGAGTACTCCAGTACATCAAGCCAGTTTTAGTTTACTGACGCGAGGCATAGTCAGTCTCTAATGAAGTATAGCGCCAACTGGAAGCCACTGAAATGTGGTCCCTTGGAAGAATGCTGAGAATACCAAGGACAGCAAAGGAATCAAAGGAGGAAGTTCTGAGAGAGGCTGGAGCGACGAGACAAACAATAACAAAAGTCAGAAAAAGACAATCCAAATTCTTAGGACACATTCTGCGGCGATGCAAGATTGAATACATTGTAACAACAGGAAAGATAGACGGCAAAAGAGATAAAGGTAGACAGAGAGAGAGAGAGGAGAGAGAGAGAAAATGCTAGATAGACTAACTAGATGGCACAGACAACACCAGCACAGCTTGCAATCAGCGCTCGGAGCAGTGAATTGTGGGAAAGCATGATGGTCAACGCTAGCCAACAGGGCAACAGATGGAAAGATAGAAATATTGCTAATATGCCAAAACAGCACCAATAATAACAACAATAGTGATGATAATAATGATAACTGAAGTAGAAGCAATAGCAATTACAGTAAAAGTAATTTTGCTATAATTGTAGTGGTATTAGCAGACCCGGTGCGCATTGGTCTAACTAGGCAGCCATTAGGGACGGAGACCTCAGAAAAGCGCAGTGCTGACCTTTGACAAGCACGGTCTTATCAAGAACAGTTAGCCTTGCTTGGCACCATCAGCACTGCATTCCATCAACAGTAAATGTGAGCCATGCTGGCAGGTAGTGATAGTGTTAACAGTGACTCGGACTGTGTATACAAAACATCTTGTGCTCCTACAATATCAAATTTTGAAAGTAATCAAAGAGTCTCAAATATTCAGCCTCTTTTCTTGTAGAGCACCTCCCACGAGCTATTTTATGTACACCTGTTCTCTCAGGCCATCCTTCCTTCTTACATGTCACCTACTTTCATGCAGTATGTACTGTAAAGTGTATTGCAGCTTTATAGAATCACAGAAACAAGTGAATAGCAGCCATGTATCGCTTTATTAAGAAAGTTACCTCTCCCCTTCCCCCCGGCCGATTCTACCAATCGCAGAGTTGGCAGCAAAAAGGACGGAATTTTTAAATTGCAAGATCTAATCTCAGATAATCTGTCCTAGTAGCCACATAGTAATGGTTATAGCAGTAACAACTGGCATACTCAGTGGTTATGGCGATCACAATTGGCATTCTCAGTGCAGTAAATCTTCTTGGCTATTGTGACATCAAAACCACCCATACGATGAATACCAGAGACAATAAACATGCTGACAGACAGACTGACAAAAAATAGAGCCACCATGTCACAATCTCATATCCCCACCAACATGATAGCATATAACCAAATACTAACAATCTCACATCCCCACCAACATGATAGCATATAACTAAATACTAATAATCTCACATCCCCATCAACATGAGAACATATAACCACATACTAACAATCTCACATCCCCACCATCATAAGAACAGATAACCACACACTAAACACAACAACTCCAAGCAGCGGTGGGTGGATAGCTGGGCCAAGTAACCCATCTGGAAGATCCCTATACACATAACTGCCAAAAAAAAACCCCAACCCCTGGAGACTACATCAACAGCTTATGTCGTAGAGACCAATGACACATCTTCAGGTTGTACGCTACATAAACAGAATGCCCACAGAACACAAACCATACTTCATGCACTGCAACAGACGAGCAGAAGAAACTCTGAAACATCAGCTGCTGCACTGCATCGCACCCAAAGATCATCGGAAGAACCTGATACCACCAAAATCCTCTATCGCCGACATTCTGTATGGAGATACTGAGCAGATGAAAAAGACTTGTACATCTGGCACGAGGGGAAAACTGAAAACTCGTAAACCGGGGGAATCGGAAAGGTCAACGTGAAATTATACTTATACGAGTAGTAATAACAATGCAGGCAGTTTCATTCATTCATTCAAACGCATGTCCCTTGTGGAACTTTGCCTCCCAAACAGCTCTCCTGAAGGCCTCTCGGTTGTGAGCTGCTACATCCATTTGCATCCAATGCGGGCAGTAACTTAGCAGTTGTGACAAAAAGTATTTTGGCAACATTAGCAGTGCCTGTAGCAATTGTTTTAATTGATTTAGTAATTAAGTAAATAGTAGTAAACTTAGTAGAAGGTACGCCCAGGAATCCACTGCTCAACAAGCCACGATCGAGTGCTCCATTTTTTTTTTCTAATCCCCCCCCAACAATTCTTATTAGTTCTAAAGCATTCATGTGAATTTATAGTTTACCTTCTTTCTCTGTTTCTTTGTCCTGTATGTTTTTGTATGATTAATCTGTATACAGAAACGTTACATCTGTGCGCCCGCTAATTAATAAAGTTATTCCTACTTTTGTTTTAAATAGTCTTAACATTTTGTTATCACGCCTTTACTGCAGTGGCGTTGTGTGCATGTGTATATTTAGTTTTATATATAATTACTCTCAGACTATTTGTGTTATATTTTTATTGCTATTACTATCACAACACCATCATTACTACTGCTAATGCTACCGCTCAATACAACCCTCTCCCACACCCTCCAACCATATTGATTAATCATTCTGTTTTCATCCACATTCGGGTCCCCGTCGTTTCCCCCCCCCCCCCCCGAAATCCTCCGGGCCCTTCTTTAAACAGGAGAACTCCTCTGGACCCCGGAGCAAGTTACCTGCTGGACCCCCCCCCCCCACACCCACAACCCGAATGGGCCTACCATCACTGCCATTACTACCGCTACCATGACAACAATTCCTGTAACTATTACCACTTTTATTATTACTATCACCGTCACAATTTCTGCCACAATTTCTAAATCAGCCGCAGTACAGTTTTATCACAAGCTACAGTGGCAAGTCATCGATTATCACCTTGATAAGCAAGCTATGCCAGCCATATCTGTCGCCAATGTGTAGCTGCTAACTTTACAACTGTTTCTACATTCACAAATCGCTCAAAAATATTTTCCACAATCCTGGGACTTTGCTCCTAAACTACCCAGAATATAATATAACGTAATAATGACTGTTTACAATATAAGAAAGAAAGAAAGAACATGTTCTTTTCACCATTTATTTAACTTGGTTTCAAAGCTTTATTTGGGCAATTATCTTGTCGTATCCGCTTCTTGACGTAAGAGTCAGTTAAGCACTCCAGGAAAGTCACATAAAAAAAAACTTACAGCACCTGACGCAGTCTACTTACATTGCCTATAAATAAAAAAAATAACATATGTACTCGAATAAGTAATAAACCGGGCTGTCTATCGACCCAGATGTCCTGTTGCTTTAAAAAACATTTCTCATTTATAAATGCAAGTAATTACCTTAGCTTCTGGCAACCAGGACAAACTCTAGCTGCATGCACGAAATGATTCGAAGCCATTCAGTGGTTCTCAAGTCTCATGCCGGGACCCAATTTATGGCCAGCGAGGGTCTGATTTGGGGGGGGGGGGGGTGTCGCAAGAACGTATTGTATCATTTTTGTTCAGTTTCAGTATTTACTTTTATCTCCTTTAAGAGAACACAAACATGGTGTTCAGATTATTTTTTTTACAACCGCTGTAATTTTTTGTTAATTGGGCCGTGGGTCACTGGTTTAGGGAAACTTTTTTTTTAAAGTTGAAAACCGCTGCTATACAGCCCAACATAGCGCTGAACAACAGAAGATCGTACAGTTAGTGTTATGAGTGGTGCTTATTTATTTATTTTTTTTATGAACAATATTCCGGTCCCTTCATATACACATGTCCTCTGTCACAGGGTTTCTCACCTTGTGGTAATGGGGGGGGGGGGGGAGCTCTGCTACTCTGGATAGAATTCCTCGTCAACACTTGGCCAATATTAAGGAGGGAGGGGGAGTGTACAGCGAGGTTCCGGCACGCTACGATCATCCAATCTGAGCTGATCGAGATGACCCTCCAACATTGATGTCTGCCACCAAAGATCACCATCAATAATGATCACCATAAACATGATAAATCATTACTTCCCTCACTATTATTGGTTAATTTGTTGATTGATTAATATCAGGAAATAGCGTAAATGCAGTCAGGACATTCCCATATCTTTTCCCCAGCCCGTTCCAGTAACCAGTGTAAGGTATCGCACACATGAGGTGCCCTCAGTAGATACAGGAACTGTAGACGTTAAAAAAGACGTACCTCAGACGTTAGGGGCCACCATCATCCCATGTGAGTCTTGGCAACGATCCCAGCGGTGCTACCACTTTGGGAAGCATTTCCTGGAAGTCATTTTCTCCCAGCCTGTGTTGAGAACATCCCCCGCGAACTGGTTGTCTTTGGGACGCGCCGGTTATGAGGGTCCGTCGCTTCCATTCAAAGATGGGGCTTATTCCTCCCTCCTTCTTTCCCCCCCCCCCCCCCCCCCCCGTTTCTTCATTCTGCGGATGTTGGGGGGTCTATTCTCCCATTCCACCCCTTCATCCCAGCAAAATTTGTCCATAACAGCCTTCAAGCTGTTACGACAGAGTAGCAACGATCGTAGGTAAAATTAATCCTTTCCCTACTAATAGTCATTACCAAATAATAATCACCACGAGTAATAATTATCTGACACGATTGATTGATTGATTGATTGAGTGATCTTTATTTCAAAAGGGTTAAGAGTTGGGCACGCAGGCCCGTCTGACATTCTGCCCTTTATCATACATCTTTCATTCTATTCCAGACATTCTACAAATATGCTGTTCATATAACAAACATAACTAACATTGAAGCTGGCAGTTAGTTAGTTAGTAAGGAAAGACTATCATACATGCATTCATATGTGTTCCCCATCTCCTCTTCAGTACCTCCTTCAGTCTACAGTAACCGATGACACTCGTTCTTGGCTGACCATCCCGTCAGGAATTCTTTCTTGCCACCTCAAGTTTTATTACCCCCTCCTCCCCCCCCCCCCACCCAACTCCTTCATTCTTGACGACCCCGGTTTACAGCTGTTAGTGAAGTCCTTTGTTCCACCGGCTTTTCTTACAGCGTTGGTCATTTCTGCTCGAACAATTGTTTGCCCTTCCTTCGGGATAGCAGAGTCATTCTAAATTTAACAGTCATTTAACCCTGGCAAATATGCCTCACTGTTAGCTCTGTGTGAAACTAAAAAATAAAAAAAAAACAAATATACCCCCCCCCCCCGCTCTTACACTTAGACCTTAAAGATCTTGTTTCACATACAGGACACGACCTGTGCCTAGTCTCCGTGACATAATACATATGTGGGCCAGATTTCGTGCCTTTGCGTGCAATTTTTCAATATCTAATGCTTGTCACACCGTGCTCTGATGGCTGGTTTCAGATTAAAGGGTCTACACGTTTAGAACTTGCTGGTTTCACCTGCCGTACACACGCCCTACGCGCGCTGTATTCGTTGAGAAAACGGTAATGGTGAAGCTATGGCTATTTTTCAGACTGACATATAAGAGCAGGTATGCTGTTGGTACCAAAATTGTCCTTGACCTTACCTGACCGCACACTACAGGGTGATGTGATCACTACTACCCCAGACTGAATTTCTTTGGCGAGTTTCAGAAACCAGGCTGTTTTTTTTTTTTTTAACTACTGGGTTTACTCCTGAGAGAAATTGAAGCACCGGCATTTGTTATAAGAGACGAACACACTAACAGCTGCTCTGGAGTCAGTGCTTCATAATTTGAAGTTTAGCAGCGCATATCATACAGCAGTAAATTTTTGCTAAACTGAATAAGAATTGAGACTGTTTGTCATTTCTAAGTGTTTCTTTCAACCAACTTGGCCAAGGGCGCATCAGACACTGAAATTGTCTAATTTTATTTATCACATTAAAAAAAAAAAAAATTTATGAGAGAATATCAGAGTGGTTGAGTTTACTAGTCTCTCATGGCGAATGTCGGGGGTTCGAATCTTGGCTAGAGTCGCCCCAGTTACCCAGCTGTAGAAATTGATACATGGCTCCGCCTGATAGCTGGATAAAGAAGGTCAGGCCATGCGTGATGATGACCATGTCATACCCTGGAGAGCCGATAGGTCAAGGAAAATGCGGGGCCTAACACCACATCTTATAGGTAGCTCCAGGACTTAATAGGATTACCTTTACTTTACCTTACCTATCAGAAGGAAAGTCCCAGATCTAGACATAATCCGACATACACATTCACACAAATACACATGTACATACAGAAAATTAATAATTTTAGGTGAGGTAGATGGGTACATGGGATTGTTACACAAAAATACGTGTAGTGACAGTCCCATACATACTTACGTATTAGCATGTAATATACCAACTTAGCTTTTGCAGTGCTGCAGACTATATGAAAATCTAAAAAAATTAAGCATGAATACGAAAATCAGGATATTTAAGAGTAATGTTCTAAGTGTACTACTCTATGCTGGAAAATCACCAAAACCATAGAAAACAAGTTGAATTCTTTCCAGACTAAATGTTTACGAAGAATTAGAAGAATATTTTGGCCAAACACCATAAGAAATAACATCCTGTTGGCAGAAATGCAGATGAAGCCACCGACAGCAATTATTGTGGAAAGACGCTGGCGATGGTTGGGACACGTGCTCCGAATGACTGACAACTCACTACCAAAAATAGCACTAAGATGGACACCACAGGGGAACAGAAGTAAGGGTAGACCAAAAGAGACATGGAGAAGAACAACAGAGAGGATGTTGAGCAATAAAGAGCTCACCTGGGAAGAACAGGAAAAAAGGCGAAGGACAGGCATTTGTTGAAAACCCTTGCGGAAGCCCCATGTACCCTGGGCACTTGTTACGAGAGAGATACCAACTTATTTATATGTCTGAATACTACACGTTTCCACACAAAGAAACAACTATATACATAACAGGTAATGGTGTAAGCAGATGCCCCCCGATTTACCATGGCTCAGCTTACGCTATTTCAGTTTTACGATAGTGCTATAGCAATGCACTGTCAGTGATCATCCTTGGGTAAACAAGCCAGTGTACATTTTAAAATCAACTGTACATTTATTGCTAGGATAATATGTACTCATTCATTTACTTTTTAATTATTGATATTTATTTAGTGATAATAATTTTTTTCTGTAATTAGTTTTTTCCTGTACCAGGAGTTGGGCATAAGGCTAACAACCTTATCTTGGGACCTATCTAGAGGCGACTCCAGATGGGGAAAAAAAGATATCGTTACGGAAACTCGCAGAGAAACCAACCGAGAACCAGGGATGCCAACTCCGAAGAGCTCATTCGTCGGCCCCAAACATGTGACAAAGATTGGATTCTGTAATGTAAGAACGATGGCAGCACCAACAAAAACTACTCAGGTCATCAAAGAAATGGAGAGATACCACCTAAATGTACTGGGCATCAATGAAGTGCGATGACCAGAAGCAGGTAAAAGATCGGCTGAAAACTGTAAGTTAATAATACATGCAGGCAGAGACGACGGTAAACATCAAGAAGGGGTAGGTATTGTTATGTCAAATATAGCAGCAAAGAGCCTTGTAGAATGGGAACCAGTGAACAGTCGTATAATAAGAGCATGATACAACCTAAGACATGGAAGAATGACAATAATACAATGTTACGTACCCACGAACAAAACAGATGATAAGGTGAAAGACGATTTCTATCACCAATTACAACAAATCATCAACAGTCCCTAAAAACTACATCATATTTGCTATGGGGGACTTCAACGCTAAGGTAGCGAAAGATAACACCAACGTTGAAAATGTAATGGGGAAAGAAGGAATTGACATGGTTAATCAGAAAGGAGAAAGATTAATTGAAACATGTCTAACAGAGGGCATGGTCACTGGAGGCACAATATATCCACACAAAGAGATACATAAAACAACGTGAATATCTCCAGACGATAGAATTAGAAACCAGATAGATCATTTTTGTATTAGAAAGCAATACAGAACATCTCTCATAGATGTAAGGGCTTATAGGGTTGCAGATGTTAACAGTGATCACAATCTGTGTATAGAGAAAATAAAACTAAAACTGAAAAGCCAACACAAGAAATAGGTACACAGAATGATAAACAGACACAGACTACAGGAAGAGAATACTAACAGTAATTTCAATCAGGAACTTGCCAATCATTCCACAACACCCAGATGAATTATGGAATTCTTACAGCACAGCCATAATCACAGCAGCAAAAGCAAGCGCTGAACTGAAAAAAACAAATAGAAAAGCACGGATACCAGAAAACACATGGAAGTACATACATGAAAGACGAGCAACCAAATTAGATATGTTGAATGTAAAAACAGATCTTGGAAAAGATCTGGCAAAAGCAACATACAACGAAATAGACAAGAAAGTAAAAAGTTCATCTAGAAGGGATAAAAGAGAATACATAGACAATATGGCGAAAGAGGCAGAGAAAGCAGCAAAAACAGGAGACAGTAAAACTTTATATAACATACAAAACAGGCTAACAAGTACTATAACATCTGAAGAAAGACTAATCCTTAGCAAAACTGGAACCTATTAACATCAAATAAAGACAAAAAGCAAAGATAGGCTGAGTACTTCCAAGAAATACTTAATCGACAACACCCAAAAGAATTGTTAAACCTTGAAACCGACTTACCAGCCTCACAAGTAAATATCAACCTAGATGAAATTAAATTCCATGAAATTGAAACAGCAGTGAATATAATGGCTAACAACAAAGCTGCAGATGAAGATGAAATAACAGCCGAAATGTTAAAAGCTATCAATAATGACAACATGAGACAACTACAGAGAGTGTTTAACAAGATTTGGAAAGAAGAAAAGGTCCCTTCTAAATGGAAAAAAGGAATCATTGTTAAAATACCCCAAAAGAGACAATCTTAGTGACTGTAACAATTGGAGAGGAGTAACCTTAATAACAGTTGGGTCAAAAGTATTTTGCAAGGTCATTTTGAATAGACTTAAAGATATAGTGGATACTGCAATGAGAGAAGAACAAACAGGATTTCGAAAATGGAGAAGCTGTCTCGACCAGATCTTTACTCTAAGAATAATACTTGAAGAACATAATGAAAAGCAGAAACCATTAATACTGAACTTCGTAGACTTTAAAAAGGCATTTGATAGCATACACAGAGATTAACTGTGGAGAATTTTAAATCTATATGGAATAACATCTAAAACTGTCAACATCATTAAGGACTTCTACAACAGATATGTTTGTGCAGTCAAAACAGAAGAAGGGATGAGTGAATGGTTCCAGACTGAAATAGGCGTGAAACAAGGATGTATACTATCCCTTTTGCTTTTTGGAATTACAATAGACTTCATAATGAAAAAATGCTGCACAGGTAACACAGGTATTGACAGGGTACATGGGACCCAACTAGAAGATCTTGATTTTGCTGATGACATAACTCTTATCAGTAATAATGTGAATTCCATGCAAGAAAAAACAGATAGCCTGTCTTCATTGACTAGCAAAATAGGACTTTAAATTAACAAGGACAAAACAAAATAATGAAAATTCCCATTAATTATAATGTAGAAGGGGCAGATACTGAAGAAGTTAATCAATTTGCATACCTTGGCAGCTACATAGACCAGGATGTTAGAAAAGAAGTTAGAATTCAAATTGCAAAAGCAGCATCGATCTTCAAGAATCTTGAGAACATATGGAATTCAAAAGTTATAAGCACAAAAACCAAGTTAAGATTATTCAATTCAAATGTAATATCCACCCTCATTAATGTATGCGAAAGCTGGAAAACAACTAAAGAAATAGAAAAGAAATTAGACTCTTTTGAAAACAAATGCTTAAGGAAAATACTCGGCATCAAGTGGAACGAATTCAAGAACAATGCAGAGATAAGACAGATGACTGAACAACAACCAGTCTCATGGGTGATCAGGAAAAGGAGATGGACATATGTTGGTCACGGGATGAGAAGAAACAGTCTGAGAATCCCAAAACAAGGTATCAAGTGGAACACAACAGGCCAAAGAAAAAGAGGCAGACTATGTGAAACTGTAAAGAGGACATTGTTAAGAGAGGCCAAATTAACAGGCAAAAAATCCTTTGATGAGGTTGAAAGACTCGCTGAAGACAGGAAAAATTAATGAACTACCTTGCGAGCCCTATGTGACGTTTAACGGCACGGGAAGGATATAAGAAATTTAAGAATATATGAAATTACTTTTATTTGCGTTTTTATTTATCATACATTATACATATTGGACTTGTATGATGGCTTCTTCGGAAAGTAAACTGCATATACGAAGGCGTAAAGTAAAATATAATTATTAAAAAACCGTAAATCAAGGGACGTAACCATTGAAAATATATGAAAAGACTGGTTCGCCCCCGAGTCTTCTCGTATATTTTCAGTGGTTAAGCCCCTTGATTTGTTATATTATACACATCCATCTGTTCATAGAAACCTACTATTCTTACAGAAGAGAATTGCTATATGCATAAACATCTCGCCTTCTTTCTCTCCTTCTCTCCCTCCTTCTCTTTCATTTCCCTCTCCTTTTCTCTCTCCTTCTCTTTGTCTCTCCTTCTTCTTTTTCTCTCTTTCCTCTCTCTTGTTCTCTCTCCTTCCACCTCTCACTCTCTCTCTCTCTTTCTCTTCTGTTAAGTTCTCTATCCGTCTATCATTGTGGTTTTTTTTTTAAAGTGTGACGTAATATCACTGTAAATGTGAATTAGAGTGTTAAGTAAATCCGATGTTTTATTTGTTCTATATTTTTGAATGTATGGATAAGAGAATAATTGCTTTGTTATCTTACATTTTATCTATGCTCCTTACCTTTTTTTATATACTTGAAGGAAACTGAATGACTGAGAAGAGTTAATGATGAAGAATAAGAGACAGAACAGGATGTCAGACTGTCCAATTCTCTGTAAATAAAAGTGTAATCAGCCGTTCAATCAGTCATTCAGCCATCTATCTATCTATCTATCTATCTATCTATCTATCTATCTATCTATCTATCTATCTATCTATCTATCTATCTATCTATCCCTCGCACATTTCTTGATAAATAATAGCTCATGGATAGAAATATTCCAAACGAGGCTAACTGTCTGGGGTGGAAACAGCTCCTATGACGACTGGAATCAAATCACATCTTCTTCATCATACTCACCCCAATCTGGGGGGGAGGGGGTAGTGTAAAATGAACGCTTAGTAAAGCTCATGAGACTCGGAGAGAAGTGGTCGCACCACTGAGAAACTTTTGACGATCAAGGGAGACAATTACTCGTAAACATGGACGCGAATGCTTACCTTTATAAACAAAGTTCTTTTCCGAATTTAGACCATTAAATGGCTTTTGAGGTTTTTAAATGCCCTTGTGGTTATCTTCTTTTTTTTAAATATCAGTCTGCTGATAATATTATTTTTCAGTCTGATATTATTATTGTCACTGATAATACTCTTATCCTGATAGTAGTGCAACCATACTCTGCCTCTCTCTCGCTGGTCCATGACTCTCGGGCGTTGGTCCTCATTGGTTTCCACATCCATCTATTCTTTGCTCTTTCTGTAATGCATGTGTTAGACCGTGCTTCATGCCACTCTTTTAGCCCTTCTGGTATCTTGTTTCTTTGTCTTCCTCTGCCCTTTTTTCCCTCCAGTTTCCACGTCATCACTAGGTATTCCTGTCTGACTCTTCTCTAAACATGGCCAACAAATCTGGACTGGTGTGTTCTGAATTTTGCCATAATTTCTCTCTTTAGACCAGCCTCACTTAGAACCTCTTCGTTTCTTCTATTCCTTTTATTTCCAAGATGTTTGTGCTAGAAGGTAAAGGTAAATTCTGTTCTTTTCCTTCCTTCTCGTCATTTGCCAGACAACAGGTTGTGTCATATCAGAATATCAAAAATATTGGTCAAGGTTATCAGCAACAACAGTCGTTGACGCAGACTGATCGGGACATTATAGTGATGCCAGTTCAGGAGAGAGCTGTTCTAGGGAAAAGAGCTCTTCAGTGGCGGATCTGGTGTGTTTGATTCAGTGGGTAGACCACGTCTTCCTCTAGAAATACTATCAAAATTAATACATTGTTGTTGATCTTTATTAAAGACAGAAATGGCTGGAAAGCCTTTGTGTGTGGCTTATGCCCTGAAAGAGGGGCTACGGCCACTGGTTAGCTGATTTCATCTGTCATGACTACCAAAATTATTTGTTATGCTTTATTCTTCGTCTACGGCGTGACAGGAATTTTATGTTCTTAGCTGCAATACCTCCATTCTTGAAAGTCTGTAAGAGAAGTTCAAACATCTAACTTTTTTTTATTGCAAGCGCCCTCGATTTTGCTCTTTATCATTCAAGTTTATTAGATAAGATAAATTAAACCACAATCTGCCATCTGTCAAACATGTGCCAGTTTATATTATGAGTTCGTCTGGCCGAGAATAAGAGATAAATTAAAACTGAATTATCTAAAGTATGCTTCGCATACCATGGACAGCCAGAAAGACAAATGAAGAAGTATTACAGCAGGCAAAGGAACATATCAAACTAGAGCCGTACATAAGAAAAAGGCAATCAAAGTTTCTAGGACACATCAGCAGACATGAAGGTCTCGAGAAATTGGTCCAGACTGAAAAGATAAATGGCTAAAAAAGAGAGAGATGGCCGAGAAGACAGAAATACCTAGATGGCCTGACTGCATGGTTTGGCGGGGAAAACATCAATCAGCTTGATTCGAGACACGGGGGATCGGGCGAAATGGAGAGAGAGATGACCACCTAGGCCTATTGACATGGCACTATCTGATCTGATCTGAAGCAAGTGTGGTGTCTGTTTACTGTCACGGTACTTCATACCTGAGTATCCCTCGCTGACACTCGTTTTCTCAGTTTTGAAGACTCACGTGGAGAGTCATTTATCATATTTTGATCTCTATTTGACACTGGGCAAAAATATGAAAGTACTAATCTTAAAGGTATCCTCCACCCCTATCTATCTATTTATCTATCTATCTATCTATCTATCTATCTATCTATCTATCTATCTATCTATCTATCTATCTATCTATCTATCTATCTATCTATCTATCTATCTATCTATCTATCTATTTGTCTGTCTGTCTGTCTGTCTATCTATCTATTTATCCATCCATCCATCCATACATCCATCCATCTATCTATCTATCTGTCCGTCCGTCTGTCCGTCTGTTTTTTAGTATGTCTTTCTTGCTCCTTACTACTGAAACTCTGTTTCCATTCATCGCTTCTCCAAGCTTACTATCTCCAGTTATTTACGAGTTCTCTTAATTCTTCTACCATGCTAGCTCTCCGGCTGCCCCATGATCTTTTCACATCCATTTATTTTATATATACAACTTTGGTCATAAGACTCTCTTCCCTTCTTCTCGCAAAGTCCCAAACATTTTCTTCTTCTTCTTCTTCGTTCGCTTCTACCACCAAGATTGCCCCGTGATCCTGTTGAATTTACTCCTGTGGTCCTCGAAGTGTTCCATGGTCCCCCGTGTGGTCCCCAAGAGGCCCACAAGAGATCCCCGAGAGGATCACAAAAGGTTCAGAGTATCGCGGGGCTTGGGCCTGAATTCTTGATGGGTCGCAGAAGCGGGATTGCGTGACACCGTGGTTTTCGTTGCACCAGTTTAATCTAGAGTTGGACTTTCTCACCGGAAAACCACGGCGTGATTTGGATATCAGCATATCCCCGCTGAGTGAGATGTGGTTGCACATCCAGCCTAGAGTTGGATTTTCTCACCGGAAAACCTCGACGTGTTTTGGATATCAGCATATTCCCGCCGGGTAAGAAGTGGTTGCCCATCCAATCCAGCGTTGGAGTTTCTCACCCAAAAACCTCAGCGTGATTAGCATACGCATACATCTGGTGAGAGGTGGTTGCTTATCTAGACTGCACTTGTCCAATGTCTCCGACTTCAGCATTTTGTGGTCGAGACCGCAACCCTTCCTAGTTGTGACCAGGACGGAGCTTTTGTTCAGAAGGACGAATCTTCGACACTATTAAGTTTCACTCCAGGGTTGAGCCGGTTTAGGCGTATTATCCCAGTTTTGGCGTGTTTAGTACGTGACCGACCTCTAGAGCGGAGGTACCGAGACATGGGTAGCCATCAAGTTTCACCCCTGGTTTAAGCCAGTTTAGGCATATTTCACCAATATATATATATATATATATATATATATATATATATATATATATATATATATATATATATATATATATATATCAGATGTGTATATCAGACGTGGCCGGCCTCTAGAGCAGAGGTGCCGTGGTGTGAGTAGCTCTTACCGCGAGACTACTGAATACACTAATTAAACTTCACTTTATCTTTTCCATCACCTTTTCACAGCGGCACCGTAGGGCAACCCTAATTGCTTTTTTCTCATTTTCTTCATTAGCTGGGAGGAGTTTCTCGCCAGCAGTGTCCAACTATTTTAATCTGTAATATTTCATAAAGAAGATGACTAGTGCTATATATATATATATATATATATATATATATATATATATATATATATATTCTTTCATACTAGGATTATTACTAGCTGATTTGATAATGTCCTTTCATCTGGTTGCTACGCTTTTAGGTAATCTCCTCGTTTCTATAAAGTAAATGTCTCGCTCTCAAGGAAGTACCAACAACGTCTCTGTAGTCAGCATTTCCAGGAAAAAGAGACCAGAAGTGACAAGCTAAAATTCCCAAGTCCGTATCTCTTTATCTTTGGCATTTAGCAGTCTTAATCTGTAGCATAATTGCCGCCCTTGAGATACTAATTATTCTAACGAGAGCAAAATAAAACAGTCTATGCAAGCATGTCCAAAGTGTTTAATGTCGGCCAACACTCTTGTATGTGTTCCTATTATAACACGTTAGTGTCGGATAACACTCTTGTATGTGTTCCAATTATAACACGTTAGTGTCGGATAACACTCTTGTATGTGTTCCAATTATAACACGTTAGTGTCGGATAACACTCTTGTATGTGTTCCAATTATAACACGTTAGTGTCTGCCAACACTCTTGTATGTGTTCCTATTATAACACGTTAGTGTCTGCCAACACTCTTGTATGTGTTCCTATTATAACACGTTAGTGTCGGCTAACACTCTTGTATGTGTTCCAATTATAACACGTTAGTGTCTGCCAACACTCTTGTATGTGTTCCTATTATAACACGTTAGTGTCTGCCAACACTCTTGTATGTGTTCCTATTATAACACGTTAATGTGGGCCAACACTCTTGTATGTGTTCCTATTATAACACGTTAGTGTCGGCTAACACTCTTGTATGTGTTCCTATTATAATATGTTTGGGTGACTGAGCCATAGTAACAGTTCTCAATGGCATCGTGGGAATCTATGTTCAGTTGTTCTCGCCAATAACAAATTGGACGCAAAGAAAGAAAGAAAATACAAGAAAGAAAGAAAGAAAGAAAGAAAGAAAGAAAGAAAGAAAGAAAGAAAGAAAGAAACTTAATCATGAAGTACGACAAAGACAGATTAATCTTGTCCCAAGATGGGCGACCACATGCCTGGACAAAAATTGTTGATTCATTTTGCAAAGGAGTTTTTGGTTTCATTTTTTAATCTTTCTATCTGATTCAGACAAGTAACATAATTTCTCTGATTCTGAGGGCTTTCAGTTTCATTTATTTTCATCCATTATTCGAGGAAAGAATCAGTTGTTAAGAAAAATGATCATTTGTAAATTTCTGCTGTATTCTTAATCATCCTGAAATATTTTTTAAAATCCAACTTTTTCGCCTGCTTCCCCATAGCTTGAAGTCTTATCTGGTTACCGGATATGACCTAGCTCTGTTGCTGGTGTGAGGAAACTGATTCATTATCCTTGGGACATGCCCCTAAGTGTTCTGCATTTGACATCAGGAAGTCCTGTAGTGTTTTGGGTGGTATAATACAACTACCGCGTTGGTAATGTTCTAGCGCGCAACTGGGACTCGGCTTCCCCTTCCTATGAGGACATGTAATTCACTGAGGTGGGCGTAGTGTGTGCTTTTGAGGAATGTTTCTTGCGCAGATTCTAGTATTTGCTGCTTGAGAGATTGATGTATGTAATCTTTGTCCAAGCTGATTGTTTCCTGGTAGGTTGGCTCTTGCCGCAAGTTGATTAGTTTTTTTTTCGTTGCCAACAACGTTGGAGTCCCCCGGGCAGTATATCCGTGTGATGCTATGGATTTGCGTTTTGAATATTATAACCAACCACTCACTTCTAAAGGGTACAGTGTTCTATCTTTCTTAATAAACTTTGAGAGTTGGTGATGACTGTATTTCGTTGTTCTTTCTGGGTCATCAGCCAATTCAAGGCTTACGAAAACGGCCTCATTTTCCATGCTTATGCTTGAGCAAGGTATTTTGGTATGCTCCGGCCATGATCTTGAGTAGGTTTCCAATCCGCTTTGAACACCTCTGTGTACTGAAGTCTTATCCGAAAAGAAGTATCACCTTTTGTATTTGGTCTTTCAGAAGCAGGCAACATCTTTTCAATATTTTTATTTTAATTACAGACCTAAAGTAAATATTTTTTAAAAGATTTAAAGAACTGCCACGGTGTGGTGTAATGGTTAGTGCATTCGCCTGCCAAGCAGAAGGTCCCTGGTTCGATTTTGCACTCGGGCGGAATAATTTTGGACCGACCAGCGTCGGGGTAAACGCAGCCTCAGAATATGAGGTTCCAGAGGTTTCCCTGTGAAAACGAAAGTCAGCGAGGGCAAGTTGCTAGCATCCCCGCCTCAAGTCTTGTAGTGGTCTAGAAATGTGGCATCTCTACCTCAGATGTTGCAATGGTTTAGAAATGTGGCATCTTTAACCTCAGATGTTGCAATGGTCTAGAAATGTGGCATCTCTACCTCAGATGTTGCAATGGTCTAGAAATGTGGCATCTCTACCTCAGATGTTGCAATAGTCTAGAAATGTGGCATCTCTAACCTCAGATGTTGCAATGGTTTAGAAATATGGCATCTCTACCTCAGATGTTGCAATAGTTTAGAAATGTGAAGGCACTAACACTACACACCCCCTAGGGAGTGAAAATGCTGCCTGACATTAGATTATTTTGAAGAGTTAGGTTTTAAAAGACCCAGGAGGTTGGCGTAATTTAAAAATTGCCTTAAACAGTCAAAAATAAACTAATAAAATTGCCCATCAATTTTAAATAGTCTGCTTCATTTGACGTGGATTAGTCTCACATGTGTCCAAATCGTATCGCACAAAGACAGTTCATTAATAATCTACATCCGGGATTATAAATTTAGAAGTTAACAAGAAAAAAAGTCACACTTTTACGTCAAATAGTCTAAGTTAAGCTAAGCGAAAGTTCAAGTGCTGTACTGTGCTCTTTTTACAACTGTAAACACTTTACCACTCTGTTGCCCTTGATATGGCTTCATTTATCCAGGGCTGACTAAATTCTTTCAACTGGTCTGCTAGAAGTTTGTCGGTACACGTGCATGCAGTAAGTACTATTTTGCCAGTCTCTGCCAAGCTACATCGTGCGTGAAAGCGTAATCAGACGTGTGTCTATATGAGTTCGGATGCTGCGGTTGTGTAGCCGTTAATGCACTCACCTGTGGACTTGGGAGATCCCAGGTTCTATTCCTTATTAGAATGACATTCTTTTGTTTTTCTGGGCCAGCCAGTGCTGCTGTGGACTCGCCTCAGAAAATGAGCTTTGACGAGTTTCTCGGTGGAAGTTAAAGCAGCTAGGATAGATGTTGAACCCTCCTTATCTCTGATGTTGTGGCTTACGTATACTAGCATAGCGACACCAACATTAATCCACGCCTCTGCTGTATGTAAATACTACGAGATATAATTTTCTCTTCTGTTTAAATCTAGTTTACTTTCCTGCATTACTTATAGTCTATCTTATATCTTTTACCATTCCCGTGCCGTTAAACGTAACATAGGGCTCGCAAAGTAGTTCGCCAATTTTTTCTGTCTTTGGCGAGTCTTTCAACCTCATCAAGGGACATTATGCCTGTTAATTTGGCCTCTCTTAACAATGTCCTATTCAGAGTTTCACGCGGTCTGCCTCTTTTTCTTTGGCCTGTCGTGTTCCACTTGATACCTTGTTTTGGGATTCTCTGACTATTTCTTCTCATCAAGTGACCAACATATGTCCATCTCCTTTTCCTGATCACCCATGAGACTGGTTGTTGTTCAGTCATCTGTCTTTTCTCTGCATTGCTCTTAATTCGTTCCACTTGATGCCGAGTATTTTCATTAGGCATTTGTTTTCAAACGAGTCTAATTTCTCATAGTCTGTATAATTGCAAAATTAATAATCATAAATAAAAGTTGTCATTTTGAGGAAAGACAAGTATTTAACACCGCAGTGACGATTATTTTCGGTTATTCATCCTGCTTTACGACTCGTTTTTCCAATCATCGGCTCATTAACGTCTTATTGTAAAAAAAGGTAAAAAAAAAAAGGTAAAATTCCCGTTTTCATGCCATTAAGGCATGTTGGGGAATACGGTGTTAGGCCCGTGTTTTCCATGACCTCCGGCACATGAAAGTGTGATGTGGTAAGTATCATTTCTCTGGTACCCATTTTAGAGGCTGGGTCCACAACGTGGGCCTTTTTGGTGTGTAACAGAAAAATCCCACTGCTGCCAAAAAGCGGCCAGAAAACGTCTTATTGTAAATGTACAAAATATTTTTTTGTAATGTGTGCAGTATTTATTTAATGTAAGTTTGTGTACAATTTATAAAATCACTCTAGCTTATTTTAAAACATGTCTGTCTGTTGACAACTAATGTATAATCACTCTTATGAAATTCATCCTACGAGAATTTCATTTTCCCACCTGGCAGTTCGAAAGCGAAGACTATATACATATATATATATATATATATATAAGGACACTGTGTGGTAGAGAGCACAATAATAGCAGAAGAGAAGCACAATTCCACCACCCACTCCCACCCCCTCCCCCGCGTTTCAGGCAAGCGTCTGCTGTTCCATAGCTTGTACGCAAGATGGACATCCTACTAACGAAATTTGGTTTAATTAATTCTGCACATTTGTGACACTCTGAGTACGTGACATTTTAGCAAAGTTTGTTTTTTTCTTTTCTAATTTTCAGAGCTAAACAAAGCAACCAAATTCAGAAACTAATTTCCCTTCCCGTTTCTTTACCTCTATCTGGAGCATAATCCGTCAACAAAGGCTCTCCGTTTATTTCTGTCCTGGGCCATTTCTTCTATCCGTCGCCAGGTTTGGTGGAGTTTGTTTTTTTTCAAGGCTTCTTCGCCAAGTGTTTCTATGTCTTCCTTGTTTTCTCTTTCCCTGTGAGATTCCAGGTGAGAAGTTTGCATACACTAAAATACTTTTTTTTAAACTTACAGTTATATTTCTCTTTGATTTAAATTTACAAACAGGAAACAAGGCTTTCGCAGGGTAAAATAACAAAACACGTATTGTATGGTTAGACCTTGGGAAATCAATGTAATCAAAGGACTTTTGGACATGAGAGAAAGATTTTTTTTTTCATGTCTCTAAGTGTTTTGTTTAGAATTTTTCCAAGGTCTAACCATATAAAAGAAGAAAAAGTTCGGCAAGGGACATGCAAATGACTGAATGAACCATACAGTGCTGTGCTCTGTTACTATCTGATTTAAAGCCTTTTCTGGGATGAGTCTTTGTGAAGAAAATAACGCTGTTGTGCTTTGAACTTCATATTTTAATTTTATCTCTTATTTTTCTGTCTATAGGTATTCTTATTTCTAGGTACAGTTTTCTGTCTGCAGTTATTGTTATTTCTAGATAAATAAAAACATTTCTTAAAAACTTGACTTGGGCAGAAAATCAAGTCCTGTATTTGTAACAGAAAGGAATTAACTTCTGATCTTATCTGGCAAAATGAAACCTCCTAGCAGAAATCTGTGAAAAAAATTACCCCGGATGTGAAAGTCATGTTGTGAAGAATATCCTGAAAAAAGGGGGGAGGGATTTTAAAAGTTTCCTGAGAGCCTACTGATGGGTTTGCTGGGCCGGGACAGTGGAAGGCAACGCGTTATACGGATCCGGCAATAAAGTGATTAATAAAGCAAGTGTAGGTTATGTAATCATGTGTGCACTTATGTAATCATGTGTGCACTTATGTAATCATGTGTGCACTTATGTAATCATGTGTGCACTTGTAGAAGTAGAACGTAGTAGAAAGGGAATATGACAGTGGAGAAAGGGAATGTTTCCAGTCACATTCCCTCTCTTTCCTCACCTGTAACATATTTCAGAGCCGCACTCATCTGTTCCACCCAACCTTTTCTCGGCTTGATTACCATTGTATCCCTCTCCCTCTCCTTTCCGCTTCCCTACCTTCCCCCACCCTTTACTACCAGCCTATCACACCTCACAAGTCTTCATTTAAACATTCATAAAACTCTGCCAGCCTCACTCTTGGACGCGGACTTTAACAAGTCACAGCTAAGTGCTCACTTTTTTTTCTTCTTCTTCTAATTTTTGTACATTTTTATTTGTTGTATATCGTTCACGTCAATTTATGTTTTATCATCTTTCTTTATTTCTTTGTTCTGTATATTTGTATATGCTTAAGGTGTTAACCGAAACGTTACAGCTGTGTGCTCGTTAATTAATAAAGCTGTTTCCGCTTTTGTTTTAAATAGTTTTACCATTCTTGCTCTTTGGAGTGAGTTATTTCTGTTAGTTTTACCATTCTTGCTCTTTGGAGCGAGTTATTTCTGTTAGTTTTACCATTCTTGCTCTTTAGAGCGAGTTATTTCTGTTAGTTTTACCATTCTTGCTCTTTGGAGCGAGTTATTTCTGTTAGTTTTACCATTCTTGCTCTTTAGAGTGAGTTATTTCTGTTAGTTTTACCATTCTTGCTCTTTGGAGTGAGTTATTTCTGTTCATTTTCTTTCACTACTATATCTAAACATTTCTGTAGGCACTTTTTTTTGCTGGTATAACATCACACGCATATCGCAGGTTGCTCACATTGCAGCCCTAGTTCGAGTTCTCTGGTATGCTTTTCACTTTTATATTTCTATTCTTCAAGAAGAGCAAACTTTGTGACAAGACAAGAACTTTTGCCAAACTCATCGGTTTATTGATTGACATTTTATCTATTTTACTATATACTATCATGGCTGCTTCTTGGTTCTAGTAAATTTGTTTATTTTTTTTTTTCATTAATATTCTCTTATCTTTACTGCCAACATTTGCTCTTAAAGATTTGTATAATTTCGTGATGTATCACTTTATCAAAAGCTTTATTATAGTCAATGAAGCATACACATAAGTCTGCCTGTGCTTCTAAAGTTCTGTCTATCAAAGTTATTAGTGCATAAATCACATTGTGTGTTTCTTTTCCTTATACAAATCCATATTGTTAATCTCCCATTTCTGTCTTCATCAGTGTTTGCCAATTCTTTTCTCAAAAACATATCTAGAATTATCTATTTTTTAAACATGTTTTAAAAATTGTATCTAGGAAATATTGTTTTAATAATGTGTAAGTGAAAATTAATGCGTAATTTTAATTCACAGTAATATTAATGTGGCAATGATAATAATTACTTGATCAAGTCACACAAAAGGTGAATA
>CM019694.1:10845682-11303182 GCA_009760885.1 Achatina immaculata
GTCGTCCCATACACACGAACTTGCTTCGTATTCATTTGTTTTTCCTTTTTCTCGGCGGACATTTCAGATGATGTCCTGAATATGTGTGAAGAAAGCAGATATGTAGATGGGATCGCTGGTACCTCAGAAGAACTTTCACAGACTGAAACTACCGCGGTCCACGTGTTTTCTGTGACTGTCACATTTGGTGGGCTAGTTATGGTAATGACGCCAGGTCAAGACAATAGATGCTTTGATCTCCATCACTGTATGAAGATTTGAGCATTGTACATACTGTGTTAGACTATCAGTTTCCAGAGGCACCAATGGGAGGTGGAATAGGGCTGTGGCCGGCTATGGTTTGCCAACCTTGACGCAGGCAATCAGCATTAGGTTGCTCATTCAGCTTAAGTAGTGCATTTTAGCCCCCATTGCATCAGCAGATGATGTCCTGTTCTTTTTTTTTGTTTTTGTTTGTTGGTCATATTGCGTGTACAGAAGAGATATGACTTAGATTTCCGTGGCCAAGCTGATATTCTCTGATTGATGGTTGTGGGTTCAATCTTGACTTCCACCGATGCTCCTGTTTGCTTTGGGTTCTCGTCAGTGCTACGGAGTTCGTGCACCGTTCTCAATTCCACTTCAGTGAAGGAGATCGGAGCATCTATGACCTGCCCTGCTTTCAGCAGTTTGTCTTTATGTAAATCAGGCTGAGATTAGAAAACAATTACTCTCAAAGAGTAAGAAACTGTTTTCATATTACTTCAAGAAGGTAGCGTGGTTATATCTACCTGGCTAAACTTATCTTTGCTTTTTACTGTCGGCCTGCAGCTTTTATTTATGTGTTGGGAATTCTTTCTAAGGAACTCTAGCCTCGGGGAGACGGTGAAATTTAACAACATGCTTAGCAGATGTAAATCAGTAACTTCATGAACAAGGGACATTAAATATAGCAAACTGTTCTGATTAAATAATGCATCCTGAAGGGTATGTCCTGTGATAATCTAGGGAATCCTATAATTACTTCGGTTTCCTGCGTACTAAATGCTGTTATGAATGTTATTGCTTTCTATATCCAAGAAATAGAACATGTATATGTTTTTGGTGAGTGGGGATGAGTAGAGTGCCCCCCCCCAAAAAAAAAAGTATCTACCTTTTTTTCAGAAATTGCTAAACCTTGTTTGAGTCTTGTTTTCCCTGTAAAGGATCTACTTTCCTCGAAACCGTCGGTCACGGTAAAATGGAAGTCGTCCTGGGACACACTTGACACACATTTTGTACTAAACACAGCCGCCAAAGTACATCATGCATAACTGTTGATATAATCAGCAGGACAAAGTAGCTCGGCAGCATTCAAACTAAACAACTGTATATATCCTGATGACAGACAAAACTACATTCTGATCACGACAATCACATAACAATCTTATCAGCTTTAAGCAATTGGTTTCCGTGTATTCGTGCTTTCGGTGGTTTCGCGAAGGAAAGTCACAGAAGAAAAAAAAATCCTTGTGCTATTTAAAAAAAAAAAAAATCTATATTTAACTACAGTCATTGTCCCATATACGGGATATGTAAACTGTCGGCTTGGCCCCGAGTCAAATTTTCTGTTTTGGTTTTAGTTTGTAATCTGGGTACACAGGACCACAGAGTTCCCTTGGAAAGGGCGTTTATGTTTTGTTGTTGTTCAGAAGTATACATCTTCATACGGGACTGAACCAACCCAGGGGGCGGGGAGATCTGAGCACGCAGTGGTAAGATACATCTGTTTTATTGTGTTAGCCTGTCGTCTGTTGCATAATGTTCGGAAACTGCCTATGTAGGAAATGATGTATTCTTTTAGTTAAGCTGCGTTTTTTTTTCCTTCTTGTTTAACACTGGTGCATATCTGAGCTAGCGGGGTGACTTCTGGTGTTACTTTGTTTTATACGTTGCAGACTATTTCAAACTTGCATATGTTACTACACTGCTTGGTCATTTTGTTGATTCAGTGATTTCTAGCCACGCCAGATTTGTAGGTCCATGAAGGTAATAATAAGTACGACAGTCAATGTCACCGCCTGACCTACTGGTACAAAACTGAAAACCTTCACGTGTCTCTTATATTCTATATGATTTGGTTTAGCCTTGCTGACTCTAACAAAAACCCTAAACGGACAAAATGTTTTAATTCATTAAAAAAAAATATTCGTAACTTTATATATTCTGATCTTCTTTATAACTGATCTCCCCCTCCCCCCTCCCAAGTTAAATGGTAGCCGTCCATGTAACCTTGACTAAAATACCTTATAGTGATAAATAAATACTACTGACAAAAATAGCAGAAATTTGTAGAACAGTAGTTCCTAGCAAGAAAGTCTGGCACAAAATGGCTTTCTATCATTCTTATTTCTGCCCACTTTCCTCGCTCTTTCTATCTTTTTGTAAAACTGAAACCATTTACCCATCTATTTTCATTAGTAGAACCAGTTACACCGCAGCTGTCATTTCTTTTAAACTAAGATATAACTTGCGGCATCAGCCTCTGTACACTGCTGGATGTGGAGCACCTACGGATTTGTCTGGAGTTTAATGATTGGTGAATCTAACTAGCTACCTTCGTATATATTTAGTTTTATACACTGACTATTCATATGTTACTAGACAGCTACCTTCGTGTATAGTTATATATTTAGTTTTATACATTAACTATTCATATGTTACTAGCTAGCTACCTTCGTGTATATTTGTATGTACTAACTATGCATATGTTACTAGCTAGCTACCTTCGTGTATAGTTATATATTTTTATATACTAACTATGCATGTGTTACTAGCTAGCTACCTTCGTGTATAGTTATATATTTTTATATACTAACTATGCATGTGTTACTAGACAGCTACCTTTGTGTATAGTTACATATTTTTATATACTAACTATGCATGTGTTACTAGACAGCTACCTTCGTGTATAGTTACATATTTTTATATACTAACTATGCATGTGTTACTAGACAGCTACCTTCGTGTATAGTTATATATTTTTATATACTAACTATGCATGTGTTACTAGACAGCTACCTTCGTGTATAGTTACATATTTTTATATACTAACTATGCATGTGTTACTAGACAGCTACCTTCGTGTATAGTTATATATTTAATTTTATACATTAACTATTCGTATGTTACTAGCTAGCTACCTTCGTGTATAGTTATATATTTGTATGTACTAACTATTCATATGTTACTAGCTAGCTACCTTCGTGTATAGTTATATATTTGTATGTACTAACTATGCATGTGTTACTAGCTAGATACCTTCGTGTATAGTTACATATTTTTATATACTAACTATGCATGTGTTACTAGCTAGCTACCTTCGTGTAAAGTTACATATTTTTATATACTAACTATGCATGTGTTACTAGCTAGCTACCTTCGTGTATAGTTACATATTTTTATATACTAACTATGCATGTGTTACTAGACAACTACCTTCGTGTATAGTTACATATTTTTATATACTAACTATGCATGTGTTACTAGCTAGCTACCTTCGTGTATAGTTACATATTTTTATATACTAACTATGCATGTGTTACTAGCTAGCTACCTTCGTGTATAGTTACATATTTTTATATACTAACTATGCATGTGTTACTAGACAACTACCTAAGTATCATGTTTACCGTGCATGGATTTGTAAACGAGAGTTACTAAAATGTTTCACTTTCCTTTTCTAGCGATGAACATCAGCAGGTGACTTTGGCTCCTCTGTGGGACATGAAGAGGAACTTCCAGAAAATACGTCCTCATGTTTATTACTATTACAATGCACATATATGAGTACATATAGCATACAACAACAATAACATAAACAGACAATAAACTCAACGTCTTTTGCAACGCAAATAAGAATTTGCTGCATCGACACGACATTCAGTTTTTCTTTCCGCTAACTTCAACAAGAACACTAAACAAAGGAACTGTTTCTTTCATCATCACTGTGGTGAGCAAAAGACTTAGTGGGACAGCTGTGGTACATTTTCAGAGCTCCTAAAATCTAGATTAAGCACATCTCGGTTACAGATTTATAGGAATTGTGTGAGGACACTACTTCGTTTGAGAACAAGGGACATAACAGTGTTGCACACACTTGACAAGTGGAGAAAACCCGGCAAGAGAGATGCAAACATTTGGAACCTGAGATTAGTGTAGATGATAAACAAAGTTTCAGCAGAAAAGGTAAAGAAACTCACAAACGAAAATACTGACGTATGGCTTTTCTCGGAACATCGAAGAAGGTTACGGAGGCGGCAACTGTGGAGATATCTTGCTCAAAAATGAAACCATCTATCCATAAGTCAACAGGAAAAGATCAAAAGAGAAAATCTGTCGATACTGACACTCGTGATTTGAGTAAAACCTCGAATGAATCATGGAATGTAAAACAAAAATGTGACAGATTTACAGGGACCAAGACACGAACAGTATCAAGATCTCTATCACAAAATGAAGAAAAATATAAAAAACATGGACAGAAGCAACTGTTTCTTCCAGATTATGGCCATGATTGTGAAACATATTATAGTCCGCCATATGTGCTCAGTCTAAATAAAAATCAGCATGGGGTTAATGATACATTTCATCATCAAAGTGCAGCGTTTGTCAACTGTCATAACGAGAACAACACACACTCCTGCGAAACTGCGCCGGACTCGCAGATTGAAAAATCTCTGAACTTTGGCATACCTGATGTCTCTGTCAACTTTGAAAGAAATGGAGTGGTTGGATATCAGAGTTCTGAAAAGAGAGAGCATCAGAACAGCATGATCTTTCATCAGCAAGACGGGAGACACTGGAACTTGGCATCTACAAGACATCATGAGATTGTTTTGTACATTCTATTTGTGGCTGTGATCGCTCTTGTGATGGCAGTTATGCATATCTATGTAAGAGTACAGGCCCTTGAACGAGCTAATAACGTAATCCACGGTAGTAAGGTAAGCAACCTAGAGAAAGAAAAGCTACGGTTTTATTATTATTATTATTATAAACATTTATTTGATGTTTCGAGTATGGTAACACCATTGCTGTGTGTAATGCTAATGATAATATCAGATTTGACGTTTATATTGTAATTCTTTAGGTATAATAACATGCTAAATAAAATGACAAGTTGATCTGGATTAAGCAAGTGATAGAAGGCAAGATGACTGGATGTAACCTAATGAGAGGAACAAAAGATTGGATATAAAGAAATTGTAGAATACTTTTTATATCTTATATCCTTCCCGTGCTGTTAAACGTCACATAGGTCTCGTAAGGTAGTTCGCCAATTTTTCCTGTCTTCTGCGAGCCTTTCATCCTCGTCAAGGGATTTTATGCCTATTAATTTGGCCTCTCTTAACAATGTCCTCTTCAGAGTTTCACGCTGTCTGCCTCTTTTTCTTTGTAGAACTACAACTGGTTTTTATACAAGTACGTAGTACATTGACAGACTGACTGGATATACGAAAGTGGGAAGAACTAAAGATTAGATATAAGTGATTGACAGAATCTAATTGATACAGGCAAGTAGTAGACTGACAGATTGATTGATGTAAGCAAGTCCGTATATTGACAGGCTGATGTGATATATGAAAGTGGGAGCAACAAAAGATTGGATTAAGTGCTAGGAGATTATGGTTGTTAACAGTATTTTCTGATCGCTCTACGGTACACAACTCGTGTAAAACTGAGTAAAAAAGTAGCCTATCAACTCCCCTGATCAGCATGATTCACATTTGTAAGGTGTGCAAACTAAGAGTGAGTAGATTGTGCTGTCTGGTGTAGATGGAACGGATATGACGAAATTTGACAGTTGAGACGGAGTTTTTGTAGTGTTAATGTCTACTGTTAGGTCGTACCATTAGATTGTGTTCTTCTCAATTAATGTTAGTGTAGTATGGTAGTTGTGTCTGAGTGGCAAAGTGGTTATTGCACTGGTCTCTCGTGGCGAAGATCGGAAGTTCGAATCTGGCTGGAGGCACCCCAGTCACCCAGCTGTAGAAATGGGTACCCGACTTCTGGAGTTGGGGAAGGAAAGGCGGCCAGGCGTGATACTAACCATATCACCCTCTAGTGTGCTGACAGGTCAGGGAAAATATGGGCACTAACACCATATGCCTGTGTGCCTCTAATGCATGACAGGATTACCTTTACCTTTTTTTTTTTTTTTAGTATGGTAGTTCATCTAAGATTGTCAACATCATTAAGGACTTCTACAATGGATATGTTTGTGCAGTCAAGACAGAAGAAGGGATGAGTGAATGGTTCCAGATTGAAACAAGGATGTATACTGTCTCCTTTACTTTTTGGGATTACAATAGACTTCATAATGAAAAAATACTGCACAGGTAACACAGGTATTGACTGGGTACATGGGACCCGACTAGAAGATCTTGATTTTGCTGATGACATAATTGTTATTAGTAACAATGTGAATTCCATGCAAGAAAAAATAGATAGCTTGTCTTCACTGGCTAGCAAAATAGGACTTGAAATTAACAAGAACAAATAAAAAATAATGAAAATTCCCCTTAATCAAAATGGAAAAATGCACATAGAAGGGACAGATATTGAAAAGTCAATCAATTTGTATACCTTGGCAGTTACATAGACACTAGAAAGGAAGTTAGGATCAGAATTGCAAAAGCAGCATCGATCTTCAAGAATCTTGAGAATATATGGAATTCAAAAGTTATAAGCACAAAAACCATGTTAAGACTATTCAATTCAAATGTAATATCTACCCTCATTTATGCATGTGAAAGCTGGAAAACAACTAAAGAAATAGAAAAGAAATTAGGCTCTTTTGAAAACAAATGCCTAAGGAAAATACTCGAATTCAAGAACAATCCAGAGATAAGACAGATGACTGAACAACAACCAGTCTCACGGGTGGTCAGGAAAAGGAGATGGACATATGTTGGTCACTTGATGAGAAGAAATGATCAGAGAATCCCAAAACAAGCTATCAAGTGGAACACAACAGCCCAAAGAAAAAGAGGCAGACCATGTGAAACTCTGAAGAGGACATTGTTAAGAGAGGCCAAATTAACAGGCATAAAATCCCTTGATAAGGTTGAAAGACTCACCAAAGACAGGAAAAATTGACGAACTACTTTGCGAGCCCTATGTGACGTTTAACGGCACGGGAAGGATATAAGATATAAGATAAGAAGTTCAGTGAGCTGTGTTAGTGAATGTGTTATTCCTATATCAATCATAGGTAAAAAGGTAAAGGTAAAGGTAATCCTCTCATGCCTTAGAGGCACATAGGGATATAGTGTTAGTGCCCATATTTTCCTTGACCTGTCAGCACACTAGAGGGTGATATGGTCAGTATCACGCCTGGCACCCTTTCCATCCCCAATTCCAGAAGAAGTTGGGTACCCATTTCTACAGCTGGGTTACTGGGGTGTCTCCGGCCGGATTCGAACCCCTGACCTTCGCCATGAGAGACCAGTGCACTAACCACTTAGCCACTCAGATGGTGACATTATTTTGTGACAAACCGCCAGATTATATTCTACATGTTGTAAGCTGAAGTTTGAGTCGTCATATCCTTAGTTCACCTTCACATAACCTGGAAATCATCGTCATATTATTCTGAGATTAAACGTACATAACTTCAGTATCTTCTTCTTCGTTCGCATTGTCTGTCTATACCTGCCGTCCTGTCTCTTGGATAAATTTCGCTGTTTTTTTGTAATTCATGTATGGAAGTGTAGAGCTTATCTTCTTTAGTGGTTTCACTGGCCAGTAATTATTTCTCAGTGTTTCATAGTTGGTGCAGTTCTGGAGGATATGTTCCACAGTTTGGGGCACCTGGGCACGTGTACATAGATTAGTAGTACCAACCTTAAACTTTGTATACATATGACTTCGGAGTCGGCTGTGTCCTGTTCGGAGACGGAAGATGGTGACGTGTTCCTTTCTGTTTAGCATGTGATAGTCATCATGTGGTGGTGTTTGTGGCTTCCTGTAGGTTTTTATCATGCTTTTCTTCTGATTATAGGTGATTGGTATGTCTGGTTGCTCCATTTCAGTGCCCTCTTTAGCCAGATGGTCAGCTTTCTCATTGCCCGGTATCCCACAGTGGGAGGGAATCCATTGCAAAGTGACTCCATGTTGTAAGCCAATTTTTGACAAGGCATCCTTAAGATCTGGTAGTTTGTTGCACTGAAGAGCTTCCAGTACTGATCTTGCATCTGTGAGAATTACTACAGGACATGTATTAATTCTGGAGTCTGACTGTTTTTCAACTGCAGCAATAATTGCCCTAACTTCTGCATCAAAATTGTTGCAGTATTTTCCAGTGGGTATGGAAATCTTGTCAGTGGTGTTGTTTGGATATTCAATATGTGCTCCTGCCCCTCCATTCTTTATGGCATTGTGTGCAGATCCATCTGTATACACACGTATCCAGGTGTCACATGGATATTTGTCATCTAGCACACTAAGTGTGGCTGTTGATCTTACAAGGCTGCTTTGCATCTCACCATTCTGCACACCTTTCACTTCAGTCTGAATAGTTATTTGTGTATAATCTGCTTCTTTCCATGGTGTATGCTCTGGTACAGATGATAATGGAGCGACTACAGTTGGAAGGTCAGGTATCAGCTTACGCATACGCTTGGCCTGGTGAATGAAGCTGCTTCTTTTAAGCCGTCCTAATGCCAAGTTATTGAATCTCTCCTTCAGGCGATGGCTTACAGAGCTAAGGAATTTCTCTCCCATGGTCATGACCTTTGTGTCTCTACATTCCTTTAGTGCTTGAACACCAACTATTTTCTGCATTTCTACTATTGGTGTGGACCTCATGGCACCTGTGATAATCCATAGTGACTGATTTTGAACCTTGTCTAGATTAAGCAGCGTAGTGTTTGATGCTGTACACCAAGATGTTGAGCCATATTCTAAATGTGGTAGAATACTTTGCTGATATACATTCTTGAGGATTCTTTCACTAGCTCCCCATGTGGTTCCACTTAATTTTCTTAATATGGCTAGTTTTCTTCTGGCTTTTGCTTCTGCACTGTTGATGTGTTGCTTCCAAGTCAGTTTTGAGTCAAGAGTCACTCCTAAGTAAGTGGGTTGGTTGTCCATCCTTAAGGATATTTCATTTACAAAGATCTTACCTGCTTTCTGTTTAGATGAGAGAGTGAACAGAGTGGTACTTGATTTCTCTGTGTTGATACTTACACACCATTTGTTTGTCCATGATGTCAAGATGTCTGCTGCTCTTTGGAGTCTCTGTGTAGCAACTGTCACATATTCATCTGTACACCACATGACCAGATCATCTACATACAGTGCCGCTTTGATTCCATAGGGAAGTTCCTTGACCAGGTCATTAATGAATACATGTAACAGTGTAGGCGAAAGGACTCCTCCTTGTGGTACACCGTGTTGCAGAAATACTTTCTGGCTTTTGTGTCCATCCATTACTACTCTAGCTCTTCTATTGTGTAAATAGGACTTTATCCAGTTGTATAGTCTTCCATTCACATTGCAGTTTCTTAGTTTCCACAACAGACCTTTTTTCCATACTTTATCAAAGGCTTTCTTTAGGTCTATCCACGCTGCTAGTACAAGGTTTTTCTCTTGGAATGCATCCTCAATCTCTTGAGAGAGATAGGTCACTTGATCTTCCGTACTGTAGTACTGCCTAAAATCTTGCTTGTTGTGGAACGAGAAGGTTTTCACTTTCTAGGTACTATTTTAGCCTCAGGTCAATGATGCGTTCCATCGTTTTGCATAGGCAGCTAGTGAGACTGATTGGCCTGTAGCTGGAGGCAGTATCACTGTTTTTCCCTGGCTTTAGCAGTGGTACCATGCTTGCTTCCTTCCAGATTTGAGGTAACTTACCTGTGCTCCAGCACATATTGAAAATATCCAACAGCTTTCCCATTGCTGCCATTCCCAGGTTCTTGATCATTTCATTGGACACTCCATCTGGTCCTGGTGATTTCCTTGGTTTCAGTTTACTGACTGCTAGGTCTAACTCGCTGCGTGTGATTGGTGCATCCATGACCTCCACTTTTCTGACTTGTTCTTCTTCTTTCTGTGGGTCAATGCGCACTGTACGCTCTTTCTCTGGATGGATATCAGTGTTGCAGTCCTGTGCAAACATGCGAGCAAAGTGATCTACTACCTGCTTACCTGAACTTCAGTATGAAATGTATTTCATTTAATTGAATTATTGTTGATTCGCCATTTAAAATTTCTGAGTTGGTTGGTTCTGATAGTGTTTATCATAGGGAATGGAACAGTTGATTTATTTGCGTTTTAATTGATGGACACGTTACGATTCGGCCAAGGCAGTATTGTAGCCATTTGAGTAGTGAACATCCATAATCAAGGCAGCTTGGTCACATTGAAAGAGGAAACAAGAAACTGCCACAATGGTGTTAGTGCCTTTATTTTCTGATGGCACACTAGAGGATGATGTGGTCAACGTCACGCCAGTCCATCTTTCCTTCTACAGCACCAGACAGAACTGGGTACCAATTTCTACATCTAGGTGACTTGGGCGTGAGAGACAAACGCATTAACCACCCATTTGCTCAGGAACCCAAGTGTGTAATGTTTACTGAAATTAGTAATAGTGTTTGCTGAAACAAATAATAATGGTTGCTAAAACAACATTTGTGGAAACAAAGCTGACGTAAGACTTAGCAGTTGTGAATATATATTTTTTTCTCTGTTTGCACTGAACTTAGGAGAAGATGTAAAATTTTTTGTTCCATGTTGTACCATCACTCTGTTCTTGTTTTGTTCTGTGTAGGAACCAGCTGCTGCTGAGGACATGCTAACAAGGAGAAACTTAGACATGAAAGAGCTAATGGAAATTATGCACAAATACTCGCTGGATTATTCTGGCCTTTTGAATAGGCAAATGTCTGCTGGCATGAACAATCCAAAACCAGATGACAAGGACAGCCACAAGTTAAATGAAAATAGTGTTCCAAGGGACGTTCGCAACAAAGATGTACAAGTTGAAAGCGTCCATAAGCTCCACCAAAATAAGAGCATGAATTATTTGATTCAGAGTATGGCTAAGCACAATAAGACTGTCAAGGAGCCAGACAGTTTGCAAAATGGCCCAAATGGACTGTCCCATGAAACTACAAGTGACTTCAGTAGCTGGAAAGATATGGCAGATGTTCCATTTAAAGATCGCTCTTCTGATATTGAAATTGGAAATGTACTTCCTGACGTCACATCCACTTTGCCAGATGACACCAGGTTTGAGCTTTCTGGTGTGGACAAGAGGAGACGATCTGTTCGAAGTGCGCCCGATGAAAAAAAGTGTGTTAAAGACTCGTTTTTTAACTCGCAGGTTTCGAACCATAATAAAGGTAAGTCATTATAAAAAGAAGAATCAGAATTTTCTATTTTCAAAACTTCTCAAAGAAATAGAGATCAAGAAAACAAAATACTTTGGCCATATCAAAAGACCCACCTTCCCCCATTTAAAGAAATGGTGGTCATGATTCCATAAAATATTTCTGACTGTAGACTTAATAGGCTGAGAAGGTGGCATGGAAAAAAAAGCATTTGAATTAATTGGAAACACCGAGGATCAGGTTAGATGGATGATCATCAGCGCTATTCAGCACGGCTTGTAATACAATAAGATTTGGTCTTTGACCTGATTAAAAACTTTAAAGGTGAGCAAAGAGACCTTCGTCTCATCTGTTAGGAAAATTATCATTTGGAAGACGAGCATAGTTGGAGAAGTGTTCTGATATCCCATTGAGTTGAAGGATATTTTTATTTGAAAATTATGGAAGAACATAAGTATTTTTTAATAATATTTATATATACACACACACGCACACCAAAAAAAAAACTTTCTCTCCTTAAGGGTAATTCTCCTGGAAGGGTAATTCTTCTAGAAGGGTAATTCTCCTAGAAGATAATTTCAGCGCATCAATTTTGACTATTAGAATTAGGGCTTGTTGGGATTTTGTACTTAAGGATTATAAGCTGTTCTTTTGTCCTGATTAGGATATCAGTGTGGATGTGGTTACTTGTGTGTGTGATTTTATTCACTTCAAGGCATTATTATTAAAATTGTACCATGTGTTTTGTTTCAGGCTGTAAAGTAAGTATTCAGTTTTCATTGACATCATAAAAGATTGAAGAGGCTATCAAAGAATAGTAGACTGTTTCATTTCAGGCAGTAAAGTAAGTATTCACTTTCACTGGTATCACAAAAGATGAAAGTGTCAAAATTGGAGTTTTTTAGGTAAAACAAAGAAGGCAATGAGAGAAGTAATAAATAAGACTACCAAACAACCATGATTTGCCAAGTGGTGTCTCTGAATATGTGAAATTCTGTAGGAAATATATAAAAATTGTGAGCCCATAATTTCTAGACAAAGTGTTATAAACTATGCTTCCCGCCATCCCATATTGGTCAAGTCACCTGATCTGCAGTAAGGCAAGTGGTGACTGGGTAATGTGTTGTTGAATGCCGAGTGGTGGCAGAAATTTGTATACTGGACTTGGTAGCAGAAAGAGAATGAGACTTCTTAGGAAGCTAAAGTATTTGACCTTTGTCCCAACACAGCTGATCTTGTTGTAAGCCTGTTGCTTAACCCTTCCTTAGGGAAACAGGTATTTGACCTAATGTCCCTACACATGTCAGAATCTCCCAAAGCAGACTCGTTCTCATGTTCTTTCTGCTCCACTACAAAGATAACTGGAAATATAAAGGGCTGTTGCCAAGGGCAACAGGGCTTATTGTCCTTAGGACAAACCTGTCCTCAGTTTAGCCAGACACTACAGTGTAAAACTAAACAAGAATTTTGGTTCTGGTTATCAACTTTTTAATGTATAGGTAGAATTATTTCTACTATTCTAATTCTGTTCTGCTTATTATGCCTGCTTATTTCATATGTCTGACTTCTCAGCCCTACATTTCACTAGTATTATGCCTTAGAGACTCAGCTTAAACTTCCACTGTAATTTGACTCTGTAGTATTAACCAGTGTATCAACGACAGACAGTCAAGATTTCACTCATTCAAACAGTCGAGGTCCCATATCTTTCGTCGTTGCTTCGTTGTTGGCTTTAGTGCCTGCTAGGAGTCTAGTGGTGTCTGTTGGTGTTTACTTGGTGTGTGCTTACTATACGCTTACAAACTCTCCCAGGATTGGAAAGACACTCATTGGCAATGCAAGTAGCAGCTGTGTAGATTATAATGGCATTATTTGGTGCAAGTGGTGACATAATAGCGATGACGATGAGTGGAAAAAGTGGCAGTGACAATTCTAAATAACATGACATGACGTTACTCCAGGAACACAACATATATGATTCCAGGCATCTACTAACGTCAAGAAGACTTCAGTGCCAACAGAATCCTACCACATTCTAGATTCACTATTCTATACTACAGAAAGCACTGCTGAGAACTAAGGCACAGACTAAGTTCCTACACTACAAACTATGTCCTACTCTAACAAAACTAAGACTCAGACTGACCCCACCGAAAGTCTAACTTGCCACTCTTGATCATCTGATCAGTCTCTACTTTCACAAGCTCCATGCTAAACATGTGATGTACAAGCAACTGACTTAAGGGGGAATGAAATGTAAACAAATAGTTAACACATTCTGTGAGACGTAACTTTGGTTTTACCCAATTTTTAGATTCCCAAATGACTTACCTAACTTTCTGTGTTCAAAAATCCCATATACTATTATAAAACAAGTGAATCACAAAACAAAGTATTGTTCAGATTTCCTTAAATACAAGGACTCATAAAATGTCAAATCATCTCTGGATCTCGAATAAGCATATGATCTTGAACACTTCTAAATCAGACAACTCTAAACATCCAGGACATATAACTGCAGGTTAGGTTATGCAGGTTATGTCATTTTATGGAGGTTCAATGTCCAGACTATATACTTACTTGGCTGATCTATACCTGCAGCTTATATTTTTAGCCTGTCTGACAGACAAGTGTGTGATTTCCTTCTTGGCTCAAGATTTTATCCAGATGGTCAGGTGACCTGAATTGCATGTGACAGCAGGAATCACATTTGTAGTGATTCGTTTAGAAACTACAGGTTCAGAACTTTATTTATTTCCTGTAGAGTTTTGCATATTTAGAGATGTTCCTTGGCAAAGAGCAGCCATTTTGGTGAACTATCTCATAAATTAAAAAAAAGCTGCAGAGGTTGTGTTTATGGCTTACCTGTTAGAGGTGTGGTAAAACCAGTCATTCTATTTTCTGATCTCATGTTTCTTTTCTTTGTCATGGCTTCTGAATGCTTGTCTGTTCCTGCATTTTGTGCTGTTCATTGTTCATTGTTTTAAATATCAGTATGGAGAGTATGAAGTTAATTAATGCCGATTATTTTTGTTTTTGCTTGTGTTCATGTTTTATTTCCCTGGAACGGAAGCATAGAGTGTGCAATACTTCTTTAGCAGACACCACTGCTTTGAGAACTATAGCAGTTCTCTGTCCTTGTTAGCCAGGCTGGTCCTGTTACTGGAGATATCAGCAGGGAGGCTGAAACTGTATTTTGACACTTGTGATATAAATGAATGTGAATGCCAAACCTATGTTGGTGCTCAAGTAACATTCACCTATTAGTGTAGTTTGATGTTAACAGCCTGACAAGAGTTACCACATTGACCACCATGTCTTTTAATATCAAGATATTATGGTCATAATCAGCATTAGTGTGCCTTACATTTCTGGAGTTTTCTTTTTATATTTGAGAGTTGCCTGCAAACTTTGTTCTTCTTGTAACCAAGCCCAAACATCCTTCTTGGAGAAGACATGGATCTTGTGTCAAAAACATTCAATAAGTGAAAATAACTGAGGGTGACTTCAGTATTTAGAATAACACCCTAACATTATCACTGAATATGATACGATGAGAATACTTTCATGACTTCAGTTATTTCTGCATAGGAAATGTTACTAGTGTCCAGAATACAATGTATGATTCAGGGAAATCATGAGTTCTGTAGAAGTCATTTTCATTACACTTCCAAGTAAAAGATGGAGTCATTTTCATTTCTCTGCTCTGGCAGCCATTTGAGCTTGTGCTCTTCAGCTTGAAGTGATAGTAAAGTATCTGTAAGTCTTCTTTAATTGTATTGAGTTTGTATATAATGTGCTTTAAATGCCTGGATGTTTGGGTAGGTATTCCTGTCATAAATCTATGAGTGCTGGACATTCTAGTAGATGGTGCATGACTATTTCTTGGTTATTATCACACAGTGCGGCTTTGGGGTTTTCATCTGGCTTTATTCGGTGTATGTGTGCATTCAAGGGGATATGCCTTGTTCTTAATTGAAAAATGATGGTCTGCTCTCATCTATTTAGTATTTTTATGACATCTTTTTCAGCTTAAAAGGTTGGAATCATGTGATCAACATTTGACCATAGGCTGAAAGACAGCAAAACTCTTATATAACATACAGAAGAAGCTAACAGGTGCTATTACCTCCAAAGAAAGACCAAACTTTAGCAAAACAGGTGACCTATTAACATCAAGTAAAGACCAAAAGCAAAGATGGGCTGAACACTTCCAAGAAATACTTAATTGACCACATCTAAAAGAATTGCTAAACCTTGAAACCGACTTACCAGCCCCACAACTAAATGTCAACTTAGATGAAGTTACACTGAATGAAATTGAAACAGCAGTGAATCTAATGGCAAACAACAAAGCTGCAGGTGAAGATGAAATAACAGTTGAAATATTAAAAGCTATTAACAGTGACAACATGAGCCAACTACAGAGAATGTTTAATAAAATGTGGAAAGAAGACAAGGTCCCTTCTAAATGGAAACAAGGAATCATTGTTAAAATACCCAAAAAAGGCAACCTAAGTGACTGCAATAACTGGAGGGGTGTAACCTTAATATCAGTTGTGTCAAAGATGTTTTGTAAAGTGATTTTGAATAGAATTAAGGATATAGTGGATACTGCAACGAGAGAAGAACAGGTAGGATTTCGAAAAGGGAGAAGCTGGCTCGACCAGATCTTTCTCTCTCTCTGAACCTTTAGTACCCAGGGCACATGGGGCTTCCGCAAGGGTTTTCCACAAATGCCTGTCCTTCGCCTTTTTTTTCTGCTCTTGCCCAGGTGAGCCCTCTATTGCTCAACATCCTTTCTGTTGTTCTTCTCCATGTCTCTTTTGGTCTACCCTTACTTCTGTTCCCCTGTGGTGTCCATCTTAGTGCTATTTTTGGTAGTGAGTTGTCAGTCATTCGGAGCACATGTCCCAACCATCGCCACCATCTTTCCCAATAATTGTTTTCAGTGGCTTCATCTGCATTTCTGCCAATAAGATGTTATTTCTTATGGTGTTTGGCCAAAATATTTTTCTAATTCTTCGTAAACATTTAGTCTGGAAAGAATTCAACTTGTTTTCTATGGTTTTGGTGATTTTCCAGCATTCACTTCCATAGAGTAGTACACTTAGAACATTACTCTTAAATATCCTGATTTTCATATTTATGCTTAGTTTTTTTTTATTTCCATATAGTCTGCAGCACTGCAAAAGCTTGGTTTGCTCTAGTAAGTCTGCTGTTGATGTCCTCTGTGCTATCTCCATTTCCTACTACTCTACTGCCAAGGTATACAAATTCGTTGACCTCCTCCACTAACTTGTTATCTACTCTGAGTACATTTCTGTTGTTCACATTTTGCTTCATTAACTTTGTCTTTCCTACGTTGATCTTTAGTCCTATGTTGTTTGCATTCTGAGTTAGCTTGTTTATTTTATCTTGCATATCTTTGTGACTGCTTGATAATAGACAAATGTCGTCCGCAAAGTCAAGGTCCTCCAGCACTGTGTCAAGGGTCCATTGTAATCCTCTGCGTTTGTCTGATGTTGCCTCCTTCATTAACCAGTCTACTGCCAAGATAAATAATGTTGGTGATAGTACACATCCCTGTTTCACTCCTGTTTGTACCCTAAAGCTGCTTGAGGTATGTTCTCCACAGATCACTTTGCACTGAAAACCCTCATATAGGGCTTTGATTACATTTACTATCTTGTGGGGGAGGCCATGCCATCTTAGGATTTTCCACAGTGCATCTCTGTTGACACTGTCAAAGGCTTTCTCAAAATCTATGAACAATGCATATGTTGTGCTATGCCACTCATTTGCCTGTTCTAATATTTGTCTAAGTACAAATATGTGGTCTGTGCATGATCTTCCTTTCCTAAATCCTGCCTGCTCTTTCCAAAGTTTTTCCTCAAGTGTTGGTACAATTCTGTTGATGATTATTCTGCAAAATACTTTACTGGTGAGTGGCAGTGACCATATCTTTACTCTGAGAATAATACTTGAAGAACATATTGAAAAGCAAAAACCAGTAATCCTGAACTTTATAGACTTTGAAAAGGCATTTGATAACATACACAGAGATTCATTGTGGAGAATTTTAAGACTATATGGAATACCATCTAAAATTGTCAACATCATTAGAGATCTCTACAACAGATATGTTTGTGCAGTCAAGACAGAAGAAGGAATTAGCAAATGGTTCCAGATTGAAACAGGGGTGAAACAAGGATGTATATTATCTCTTTTGCTTTTTTGGAATTGCCATAGACTTTATAATGAAAAGATACTGTACTGGTAAAACCGGCATTGATTAGGTACATGGGACCCAATTAGAAGATCTTGATTTTGCTAACGACATAACTTTTATCAGTGACAATGTGAAATTGATGCAGGAAAAAACAGATTCCCTGTTTTCTTTGGCTAGCAGAATAGGTCCTGAAATTAACAAAGACAAAGTAAAAATAATGAAATTTCTCATTAATCAAGAGGGAAAAATATATGTAGAAGGAACAGCTATTGAAGAAGTAAACCAATTTGCATACCTTGGCAGTTACATAGACCAGAATGGTGACATCAGGAAGGAAGTTAGAATTGCAAAAACAGCATTATTATCCTTCAGAAATCTTGAGAACATATGGCATTCAAAAGTTGTAAGCACAAAAACCAAGTTAAGATTATTCAATTCAAATGTGATATCCACCATCATTTATGCATGGCGAAAGCTGGAAATCAACTAAAGAAATGTCAAGAAATTAGACTCTTTTGAAAACAAATTCCTCAGGAAAATACTTAGTATAAAGTGGAATGAATTTAAGAACAAAGATAAGACAGATGAGCAAACAACAATCTGTCTCATGGGTGATCATAAAAAGAATATGGACATATGTAGGCTATATGATGAGAAGAAACAGTCAGAGAATCCCAAAACAAGCTATCAAGTGGACTATAACAGGCATAAGAAAAAGAGGTCGACCATATGAAACTCTAAAGAGGACATTGTTAAGAGAAGCCAGTTTAGTGAGCATAACATCCCTTGATGAGGTTGAAAAACTCGCCGAAAACAGGAAAACTTGGCAAACAACTATTTGAGCCCTGTGTGATATTTAACAGCACGGGAAGGATGTAAGATGTAAGATTTGTTATATTAAAATATATAAACAACAGAATCATTACTGTGAATAAATAAGGACTTTAGCTTGTGCTTCATTGATTACAAAATAAAGAACAAGAATGCCAACACCTACTGATAATGAATGAATATGTCTCTTGTTGTAAAAAAGATCTTATTGGTGATGTATTATTGTAGTAATCTGGTTATTAATAATGACAGTGATTTTCTGATGTTGATGAAGATGGAAGTGACAATTTTAATTTAATTCCAGTTATGATGTGACAGTATTCATAATATTATTGTGATGAAACCGATAGTATTAACATTATTCTTCTTAAATTGATAATATTCACATTATTCCGATGAAAATAATGAAAAAAGTGCTAGTATCAACAGTATTCTGGTCAAAATGATAGAGAAAGTATCTTCATTGCTATGAAAGTGATAGTTTCTCGTGATGATAAAAAGCAGTAATTTTGTTGTGACACTGATGATGTGAGAGAATTATAATGACATCACTTAAGATGAAAACAAATATGTATTCTTTAATCATAGAATTCAAGTTGACATACTGATAAATGATCATTTTTCAGCTCTTTTTTTCTTTCCCCCACAGTGTGATATAGACAGTTTCGTGGGCAATTTTTATGATCATATTAACTACTCAGCTATTTTCCATGGTGGACATGGTAAGTATGATAACAGAAGTGTCTGTTATGAGGGGTTGCAGAAAATGTATTGGCCTGACAAAGAAGGGAATGATCTAGAGCCATGAATCTAGCATTTTATTCCATATATTCACCCCGTAATTAAACACACTTGGCACTTTATTTCTCAAGTTTCTTTAGCTCATCCTAAAGAAAAAATCTTATATCTGGTCACTGAAATACTGATATATTGCTACCATCATCTCTGAATAATTCAAAAATGTTCTCCTGTCAGATGGAGCAAGATTTGGGATTTGGTGATTTGGGTGTAATATCTATGCACCAAGATTCTTCAAAACTTCCATCTTGTGAGCAGGCATATTATCTTGCAAAAAGAGAACACCTTTCCACAGCTTTCCTTGATGTTTTTCTTTCAGTTCATCCTTTAGTCAGTGCAGCAAGTTAGAACAGTATTCTGCATTAACATTGTTTGGTGTTATCATAAACATGATAAACAGTTTCTGAAGTTGACTCTGTTGAAACAGCGACAAAATTACACTCAGATTTTGAGACTTGGGTAGGACACCCCCTTCTATGTCTTCTTTCTCATTTCATTTATTCTTTTTATTGTTATAATCATTTCTTTTGATAATAACAAAAGAAGAACATTTGTCATCTAGTTTCATTTCTGTCCACAAGCGGTGAACAATCATGCAGCAATATTGATTCTGTTAGCAGTGTATTACTCGTTTTTTTAGGGACATCCTCTTATTTGGTAGTATCTTTTTGCCATAAAAAAAGTTACTTTTGCGTTTCCTGGTTGTGGTATGATTTCCCCTGTATGATATCATCAGCTGTCACTGTTTTACAGTTTGTTTACTTGTGTCAGTGTTTCCCGTTTGAAAGGGTATTGCACTTTGATGTATTTACTGTTTTTTATATTAAGGTTGCTTCCGACTTGTTGGTGTACATTACTTTTAAAAAAATGATTTATTTAATAACTAAGCATTTCAACTTACGTCATCATTGATTCATGTAAAATGAATCAGTTTGAGGTTATTTTATTTGTTGTTTTGTAGTAGTAATTTATATGAAAATTGTATTCATGCCTGTCTGTTTTATAGATTTACCTTCCTGTTTGTTCATTTATCTGTTCTCTTATTTTATATAAGGTTACCATGAATCATTTCTCAGTCCATTTCTTTCTTCTCTGCTATTTGCCTAGTTTATATTTTCAGTATTTTATATTTGTATCTCTGCTTCTCAGTTCGGCTGATTGTCACATGTCAGCCTTTTCATTCTGTACAAGACATACTGTTACATAATATATATTTATGGAAGCTGGCTGTCATTATTTCATAAATCTATGATTGTGAAGTCTTGTCTTCCATGGAGCAGATTGTCTATTCTGTCAAGAAGTAATTTAAAAATACAACTTTAAATTCATAACAGCACATGAAGTTTGACATAGTACTTCAGCTACAATTTATAATAATCATTTATGTTAAAAGTAACAAACCAAAATGTCATACTAGAAGTAACAATCCTCAAATGTCATGCTAAAAGTAATAAATCTACATTCCATGCTAAAAGTGTATTATTTATAGACTTTGAATGCAAAACTTCATTAGATAATATTAGAGCAAAAAAAAAAAAAACATTGAAAATAAAGTACTATATTGTTTTTTCAGTTTTAGCATATATGTGTGAGAAAGTAGAGGCTCTTTTCCTAAATATATTTTTTCTTGGAGGATAATTGCACGCTTTGAAACAATTTGTTCAGACTTGTAAACTTTTACAGAAACTTGGCTCTTGTGGAAGTCTTATCTTGACTCCTTCTTCATAGACCTGTTAATGTTGAGGGGATAAATAGTTGTCTTGAAAGGCCTAGTGGTATGCTTCATATAACGGGATACTTAAGGTTTCTGTAATTTTTTCCCCTCCATCTCTTGCATGGGCAACCCCTGCCTCTGATACCTACAGATCTTATTGTGAATTTTTTTTTTGTGGTGTACTGTGTGGTGTACTGTGTGGTGGCAGCCGTGTAATGTGACCAAGCAGTTTGACTTGTTTCTGGTTGTAACATAGTAGTGATGTTGCTCCAGTCTTTGTCCTGATTGTGTCATTTTTGTATTTGGTCTCTTCTTGTCACATTTAGCATTCTCTTTGAACATCTCATTTATTTTGTGATGATTTTCTTTTTTGTTTTTGGCAGTTAGTGTCCACTTCCTCAGGGAAGTGAAATGTCATTTTGTAAGTGCATTAGATAAAAGCTTGGAAACATTAAAATATGTTAAGAGCAAAAGCAGCTAAGAGAGATCTGGAAAATTCTAACATGTGGGCTGTCACCATACAGTTTGAGAACTGCCAGTTATTCCGTTTGCAATTTAGTTACTTTTCTCTCATTTCTGTGAATGTTATTTGGATTTTTGAAGTCTCTTGTAACTTCTTTATCACCACATATCATCTTGTAGAAGACTTGACACTCCCATATATTATTTGTTATGTATTGTTGTGATATAGGTAAATATGCTTACACAAAATTTTTTTGTTCAACAGACTGTGTCCCAACTGAGATGTGGGGGCCTAATGTAGAAATTTGCAAAGATAGCACGGTCTTGTTTCCTAATATAAGTAAGAATTTGGTCCTTTGTCATCACCAGTTAGTTGTCCTTAAAATCATTTGTATTATTATTGCAAAGTGACACATATTGCAATCACCAGTCAGTTGTCTTTAGATGTAGTGAGAAGTCATTGTTAGTACAGAGTGACAAGTCATTATCATCATTGCAATGTGACATGTCATCATCACAGAGTGACAAGTCATTATCATCATTGCAGTTTGACAAGTCATCATCACAGAGTGACAAGTCATTATCATCATTGCAGTGTGACAAGTCATTATTGTTGCAATGTGACAAGTCATTATCATCATTGCAATGTGACAAGTTATCATCACAGAGTGAAAAGTCATCATTATCTTTGCAATGTGACAAGTCATCATCACAGAGTGACAAGTCATTATTACTTTTGCACCAAAGACAGAGAATATCTGTAAACATGGCAAAGCATGTTGGATTACACTGCACACATTTAATAAGAAAGAATTATGCTTGCATAGCCTGATACATGATACATAACAAGCTGTCTTATGTGAATGAGAAATTTATGCATTTAATTTACCCACATTTTTTGTTTCTATAATGACCTTTGTTTCACAACTTTTCATCTGCTTCCTTTACTAAAATGCATTCTGGCATAAAAATGTATAGATCAAATGACAAAATCACTTTTATTCTGTTTTATTACATAATTAAGTGCAAAAAATTAAGATGGTAAATCATGGTTTTGTAGATTATATAAATTTGTATTTCAAAGGTTTCTCAACCTGATCTGTTTAAAACAGTTGTGCTGTATAACAGTTATGATCATATAGGGGGTATGTGTATGTTCCCATTCATATCATTTCATTTTTGCAAATCGAACACCGTAGAGGTTATGACTACTTCAAGACATACACCATCCCAATGTATTTTGCTATATTTGTGGGGAGTACACACTAAAAGCAAGTAGGAAACCTAATTCTGAGTTTGTAGAAAAGAGCATATGTAAATTATTTTGGTGTCGATCTTGGAGCTCAAGATAAGCCATGTGCTCCTCATATTGTATGCAAAACTTGTATGGAGCATTTGTCCAGCAGACCAGTGGAAAGAGAAGCTGCCTGAAATTTGGAGTACCAGTGGTGTAGAGGGAACCGAAAAAAGCACTTCAATGACTGTTATTTTTGTATTGTTAATATCATAGGCATCAATTGAAATAATCGTGATAAGTAGTGGTCTTGTCCTGATCTACCTTCAGTAAGGAGTACTGATCCACACTCAGATCTTATACCTGTTCCTTGAACTACCACAGCTCTCAGAGGATGAGTCTTGCATGTCTGATATTGCACAAGATAAAGAAGGTGGAGACAGTGACAGTGAATTCCAAACAACTTCGCATAGTGATCATTTTGATCAGAATGAATTTAGTGATCTTATCAGGGACTTAAAGCTTTCCAAGGAGTCTTCTGATTTGCTTGTCTCCAGACTAAAGGAAAAGAATGTACTTCAGACTGGAAAGAAAAAGACATTTTCTCAAAGGAGAGTGAAGGATTTGCTGCCATTCTTTACAACTTAGTATTCTGCAGTGACACTGGATATCTTGTGAAGAAAATTGAGTGGCATCTTTTCATCGATAGTTCAAAACATAGTTTGAAATGTGTTCTTTTAAATAAAGGCAACAAATATTGTTCTATTCCAGTTGCTCATTCCACCAGGCTGGGGAACTTGATGTATTATGCTCCATTGAGAGCATCATAGGACTGATGATGATAATTTTTCACTCAGTTTTAATAAAGACATCAGCTTTTTCATTCCTTTTTCATTTCACAAAGCAAAGGACGTCATTACAGGAAAAACTGTTGTTTGTCTTGAGGGTGTTATAACAGTGTATGTGCTAGTAGTATGTAATGTTAGGAAAATATGTAACGTTAACGAAGCGTGCAAGATCAGGAAAGCATGTAAAGTTAGGTAAGTATGTATGGTTAGAGAAAGTAGTGGATAAAGCACTTAGATATGAGGGAAAGAAAAATAATGAGAGAATGACTGTGATTCAAACCTCAGACACCAGTATGGCAATAGATTACTTAACAACAGTGTGGCTGAATTAATAGTGTATTGTTTTAGCTAAGTTACACGTGTCTGGAGATTTTAATTGCATTTTTTTTTGTTACACTGCGCAACAAAAAAAAACCCACTTTTTTCTGTTTCCTCTTTAAAATTAGTCAATTCCTACTGCAAATGGGATGAGAAAAACGGATATAACATCAGAAAATTTTTATTAGCTCTAGTTTTCGAGATATTTAAATGTCAAAATTTGTTTTAGTAAACCCTATTAACTTATTTACTACCCTTGGTGGATGACTATATAAGGAATAAAAAACTTAATGTTTCCTTTTTCTCTTGTATTCAACTTCTGGGGCTTCTCTTGTCACAATCCAACAGCAGTCAGCAAGCATAGATGTGGTCCACTTCCCCCAGTACCTTCTTTCCATTAATAAAATGTCTTGGTGGAAACGTTCTCCATGTTCATAACTTACTGCACCACAGTTGGGGTGAGGGAGTGAGAATCCAGGAAGTGGGTCTCGAGTGACATGTTGCAACCCAATTGTTGGTATGCTGTCAAAAGTTCATTAACAGCCACAAGATAGTTTTTATTTCTTTGATTTCCCAGAAAATTGTGGACAACAGATCTGAAGGCTTCCCAACCTGCTTTCTCATTCCCATGAAGAATGTAATCAGAGTGTTTAGCAGTTCCCTAATCTGAGGGCCTACAAAGATTCCTTCCTTTATTTTGGCATCCCTAAGATGGACACCACAGAGGAAAAGAAGTAAGGGTAGACCAAAAGAGACATGGAGAAGAACAACAGAGAGGATGTTGAGCAAAAGAGGGCTCACCTGGGCAAGAGTGGAAAAAAGGCAAAGGACAGGCATTTGTATAAAACCCTTGCAGAAGCCCCATGTGCCCTGGGCACTTAAGGTTCAGAGAGAGAGAGAAAGAGATTTTGGCGTCACTAAGATGATGAAATCAGGTACTTGAATGCCTCACCTTCCTGATTCATCCTCTTGATAGAGTTCTTCATTAGCCCCAATTTAATATGTAAGGGGGACAGAATGATTTTGCTATGATCAACCAGCGGAGTCTGCTGGACGTTCTTCTTTCCAGGCTCCAGAATTTTCCTGTTAGGCCAGATTTTTCTTATGTAGTGGGAAGATCTCTGTTGACTGTCCCACTCGCAGAGAAAACAACAATACTTGGTGTATCCTAACTACATTCTAAGTAAAACTGCAATAACTTTCAAATCTGCACTGATGATTGTCATATTTTATTGACATGTGCACAGCATAACCTATAGGAATAGATGGTAATGAATTGTCATTGTGTAGCAAAACAGCCTTCAAGCTTAACTTTGATGAGTCTGTGAACAGTCTCCATTATTGTGGTTTATGTTCCATTTTCAAATATGCCATAAGTTCATTAACATCACAGCAGGCAACAATGATGTTTTCCATTTTAAAAAATGGAGATAAGTTTTCTGTCGATCGCTGTACGTTGACACTTTTACATTGTCCCCAAGGAGATTCCACTGCTGAAGTCTTGATGCCAGAAGTTCACAGCTTTTCTTTTTGGATAAGTCAAGATCTTGAATTAGATCACTCAGTTCATTTTGGGAAATTCTGTGTAGCTTATCCACTGAACCTTTTGGTGTAAATTCAGAATCTTGTTGTACAGGCTCAGATGATATTTCTCAGGTATATTCTTCATCGAGCCCCATAATGTACTGATCTGGTTGGACAGGAATAGGCAGATCGTCTCCATGTGGTACTGGTCATGTAGCCGATGGAATATTTGGATACTTGAAGATCCGCTTCTTCTTTGTAGACATTCTGCGTTAAAGAGGACACACCATGCAAAAATCACTTATCATGATCTGTAGGCTCTCTCCTTTACTATTCAGCTAACTACAGAGTATCACAGCACATTACAGCAAATGTGAGGTGCCCAGGGCTTTTCTTGGTCACCTATCTTACAACCGAAGTGCAACAATGAACCAGATCCAATACACCAACTACAAAGACATCAGCAAACCATCTTCTTCCACCTGAGGACAGGCCTCTGCAACTACTAAGCCACCTACATCGACTTAAAATGTCTCACACAGACAAGTGTCCATGTGGCAGTGGAGTCCAGACTCCAGAATATATCCTTCAAGAGTGTCCAGACCATGCAGACCTGAGGTGTGAGACATGGCCAGAGGACACAAGCTTTGAGCAAAAGCTTTGGGGCTCCTATCAGGATCTGGAGAGGACCAACAACATCAAACGCAGAAGAAGAAGATAACCGAAATAATAATGATATACCGTTTTGATTAGAGGTGTAATTTGACATTTCTGGGGTTAAAAAAAGTCACTTCGCCACACATGTAGCAAAAATTGTTTGCATGATTAAAGCATTTTTGTGGCATCTTGAAATCCAGTCCTGATACAAATTCAGGCTATTATATCACTGCCAAATGTAAAAAATAATACTTCTTGAAAATAATAAACTCTTGTATTAATTCATAAGTAATTAATTCACAAATTGAGGTTTTTTTCACATTTGACACACAGTAATAAACAACATGGCTGCCACAGATACTATAGTCAGTAATTCAGCAGTGTCAAAATGCATTTGTAGCCAGGAAAATTTTGCATCATAAAAATTTTACACTTTCGTCGACGCGTTAAATAAGCGGTATCAGAACAATAAGAGCTAACTGAGTTCTTTTTAATGTCATATTTATTTTTTGTACATCCAGATTAATAATTGTAGACTATTTTAAAGTCGGAAACTTTTTGTATTATTTGTTACTGATGAAATCTTTCCCATTTTTGTTTTCTCAAGAATAATGAACATTAACATTGTAGGATATGTTCATGGTTTATGCAACTGTTTCCAGGCTCAGTTCTGCCTTTCTACAAGATAGATACCAGTGAAAAAACCACAGAGAAGAAGAGACTTCTTAGTGCTAGTGCCAGAGGAGAGTTTCGTGTTAAAAAACCTGGAGACTACTTTGTGGATTTTGACGTAAGTTAATAGGGAAAGTGCAAAAGTTAAAACATATTTTCATGCGTGTAACATGCATATGTGTATAACTTACGTATGTGGGAAATCCACTTTCTTGTAAAAATAACTGTATATAACGCATACATGAATAATGCACAGGTGTATGAAAAAAGATAATAGAAAATATAGTTATTGAGAGGTTTTGTATGTGGTCATGATATCACAGACTGGACAATTTTTTTTTAAATCAAAGAATTGAGTGAAACTTTCGAATGAGCTGTCAATAAACAGGTAAATGTGCGAAACATCTAAGGGATGCAACTACCATTATTTGTTGTGGCAGAAATTCAGCAGTGGCTCTCATCAAAAGACTTTGCCCCATAAATTAGGTTTGTCCATTGACAGGTCAACTATTGTACACCTGGAAAAAAATTGCATAATTTGGATTTACTTGGTACTTTAATTTTCATTCTTCACTGTTTTGTGTTTTACATATTAGGTTAAAAAAAAAATCTTCTTTTTGTAATTTAATTTCATTTTCCATGTGTTCTTTTCTCTACTCAGAAAACCTCTCCCTTTCTCTGGTCCATGCCGATCAGGCATTGGTTGTCACTGATTTCCACAACCATCTGTCCTTTGCTCTTTCTATAATGTGTGTTAGACTGTGTCCTGTGCCGCTCTTTTAGTCCATCGGGTATCTTGCTTCTTTGTCCACCTCTGTCCCTTTGTTGCTCCAGTTTTTCTGTTGTCATTGGGTGTTCCAGTTTGCCTCTTCTCTTGTCTGGATTGTCGTATTTTGCCATAATTCCTTTCTTTTGTCCAACCGTGGTTAGAACCTCTTGTTTTCTTGACTGTCCATGGTATTCTCATCATTTTTCTTAGGAACCACATCTCCACTGCTTCCAGTAGATTTTGAGTGCTCTTGGTTACTGTCAGTGCCTCGCATTCATATATCAGTTTGGGTTTGATGTAACACTGAATAACTCTCATTATGGTGTTCATCGACAGAGGTTTATTGTATAGTATGTTTTTCCTTTTTCATAAATGCTGACTTGGCATAAACCTCTACTGTATATAAAAAAAAATGTGTGTACAATGTGCGTATGGCTATAACATGCTGACAGGTCTATGGTTTGCAAAAAACTACATATGTGAATCATGGACAAATGAGTAAATCATTGGAAGAAACAGATGTGCTTCCTGAGAAGATTGATGAGGATCCCATGGGCAGCCAGGATAAGTGATGAACAGTGTTTGAGATAAGCTAGTGAAAAACGTAGTACTATAACAAAGATAAAGAAAAGGCAATCATCATTCTTGGGGCATGTGATGAGAAGAGAGAAATTGGGAAAACATCATAACAGTGGGCAAAATTGAAAGCAGGAGAGGCAGAGGAAGACTGAGGAAACAGATGTTTAGAAGGCCTGCTTTGTGGCATGGAGAGAAATCAACAACAGAATTACTCAGAAATGTCAAGGACCGAGATTTGTGGAGGAATATGACCACTCACACCACATGATGATGATGATATGTATACTTCATCTGGCTGAGGCAGCAGAACAAAAGTGTCCATACCAGCTACTCTTTCAAAGCAGTTTAAAAGAGACATTTATATCAGCAGCATGTGATCTTGAAGAAGAATTTTTAAAAATGATATAGGATATAGAAATACCTTAAAATGTCAGTAGCATTATAGTTCTTTCTTGTTTTCCTCTAACAGATCACCGTAGTTGATAAAGAAGAACACCACTTTCTGGCTGTGTATGTGAATAATCAGGCTATGCTTGCATGTCCAAAGGGTGGGTTTTTATGCCCAGATACTAATGATCTGGCTAACATATACAGAGTCTGCAATATTAGTGGTAAGTAAAGCTTGCACTGTTTAAGACATTATGTAAATGGTCCACAGACATCTGCATATTTTAACAAATTTATTATTTTTTTTTCCTATCTATTTAATTGCATATTTATTTTGTTTTATAAATTTCATTCAGTAACCAAGGTATGTAATAATGTGTAAATTAATTATTATTTAAAACAATGCATGAACTTTTATGTAATGGTTTTTTTTTTCCTTTTGAATAACGTTGAGAGGGATTGGAGAAATGGAAGCACATATTGAGAGACTCGGACTGACGGAATATCATATGCTTATGGTTTGGAATGCATTTTTTGAGTCAGTCTTGGAAGGAAGGGGTTGGGGTGAAGGGTGGGGTAGTTTGGGCCAGGGAATGTGTTCAAATACTAGGTCATACTAAATCAGAATCCAGGTCACCAGGATGAAGTCTACAGTTCTCTCCAGGTCCTTGCCACAGCGCAACCACACAGCTTCTGCATCAGGTCCATCCACTGTGACCAGCTTCATAGGTCAGTGAATGCTAGACACTCATGGAGCATATGCTCTGGGGGTTTGTGCTATGTCCCCACAGGGGCATGCATCTGTGTGAGATTGACATTCTGATATATGATGAAAAGGGTGCATGGATAGAAAAAAAAAATTGAGAAGCACTGCCAGGGTTCATTCATTTGACCTTGTCTGACTGATTGTTGAGACTTCCTAGTAAGTCTTGGGTACACACAAGGTTTTGCTTAGAAAGATAATGTACTACTTTTGATATGCCAAATTGCTTCCAGACCATACAGGTTCTTCAGGACACCACCAAAGAAGTTTCAAAATAGTGCCCTGTGTTTCGTTAGCGGAGTAGTGAAAAGTTCCTTAACTGCAGCTTGTGAAATATAATGCAGTGTAGAACTCATTCATTCATGTGACATGTACCTTTCCAGAACATTGTCCCTCTCACAGCCTCCCTGAATGCAATATGGTCTTGTGCAAGTTGATCAGCGTCTTGCAGTGACACATTCAGACTTTCTGTGATGTCCTGAGTCCACCTGCAACGAGGTCGTCCCTTTTCTCATTTGCTGGGCACTGTGCCATCTACTTTCACCTCTCCAAGCTATTGTGTCTCTTGATGTGGCCAAAGTATCTAAGTTTTATGGTGTTAACAAACAGTTTTCCGCAACACCTAATCACATCAGTATCTCTTTATTTGATTTTCATTCTGTCTGTAATATTCCAAGTGCCCTTCTGCAACATTTCATTTCAAATGCTGTTATTCTCTTTTCTGGTGATTTGTCAAATGTCCATTTTTCATATCCGTATGTTGCCACTGGGAATATGTAAGCTCTTAGTAAACATAACTATGTTTTCTTGTTGGTTCGTTGCCACATAGTTTTCATTTGTGTTAGTTTCTATGATTCAGCTGCAATTCTTTTGATTTCCGCAGTGCAGTCGCCATTGGTGGTGATGATTGAATCTAGATACTCAAATTTATTTATGTTTTCAAACTCTTGATTGTCCAGTGTAATTTTTGGTTTACTTCTCATTTTGACAGTTGTCATTACTTTGGTTTTGTTGGTGTTTAAAAAGAAACTCTGAGCTTCGCTGTGTCTTTTAGTTGAGAGAATCAACTATTGCAGTCCTTCTGAGCTGTGTGATAGAAGAACCGTATCATCGGCATATCTAATTTCTGAAATCCAGTGGCCCCCGTATGTTGAAAGAGTCTAATTTGTTTCCTGTTCCTCTCTTACATTCCACATGATGTTTTCAGCGTAGATGTTAAACAGGTATAGAGAAAGGATACATTCCTGTCTTACTCCCTTTTGTACATTAAAGCAAGCCAATGTTTCGCCATCTACCCTCACTGTTTGCTGATTTGGTACAATTTGGTGATAAGGTGTCCCAGATGACTGGGAGAACCCATGTTGTTCATAATAGACCATAAATGTTAATGTTTTACACAGTCAAAAGCTTTGGAGTAGTCTACAAAACAGGTGTATAGATCACATTAAACTCTCTACACTTTTCTGCAATGTTCCTTATGTTTAATATATGATCTCTGGTACTTCTGCTTGGTCTGAAACCTGCCTGTACTTCATGTATTTCTTGTTCTGTTTTTCCCACCTTCCTTTTCAGTATGATTTGTAGCAATATCTTGCTTGCGTGACTTATAAATGCAATAGTTCTATAGTTTGTGCGCATTTTTAGATCACCCTTCTTGGGCAGAGGTGTGCAAATTGAACGTTTCCAGTCCTTAGGCCAAGTTCCGCTTGTCCAGACCTTACAGCATAGAGCATGATAAATGTGGGTGCTACATCTTCCCACTGTTTGTATCATTTCAGCTGTTACCTCATTGCAACCAGGGACTTTTCCCTTTTTAAGATTCTTAGTGGTGTCTCTGACCTCTCCAAGGAGTACTGTCTTTGCATTCCATTAGTGTATTCCCCTGTTTGTCATTCATTTCATGAAGGGATGTTTTCAACAATTTTGCTTCAGAGAACATATTTTTTTACAAAGACTGTCATATAACATTCTTTCCATTCTGCTGCAAGAATCCTTTATGTATTTGTTTTTGTCATGTCAAAGTTGTTTCCTGATGTTCTTTGTATATTTCTTATACAGTGCTTAGTTCTCAGCAACTTTTTTTGGACTTAATTTTCCTTCTTTTTTTTTCAGTTAGCTTCTTTGCTTCTTCTGAAATGTAATCTCCCTTCTTTACTGCTCCTTTTGGTAGTAGAGTATGGGCAGATGGGATATAAGCAACTTTGATATGATGGGCAAGTTCATCTGGTGTCATTTCTTTGACAGTAGTTCAGTGTAGAACTATTTGAGAAGAAATAGAGCAGCCCAGAATAACCATCCAGACTAGTAGAGGATGAAAGGAAATTAGAGCAAAGAATAGAATCAATACCAGTATTAGACTATGATAACAATATGAAAGACAACTGCTAAGGAACTGAAAAACATTAAGAAATTCTGTAGACTACATAGAAGGTACCAAATATATATATATATATATATCACCATATAAGCATGTCCAAGTTTCCAGATATCACTACAAACCTGTAAAAAGAAATTACCAAAGATTTCATTATGATCATAGTGGGAATGCTCATATGACATTTATTTTGATTGCCCAGCCATCAACATCATAGCCACTTCTCATTGTGTGCAACATTACATGAACATTTGATAAACTTGTAATTGCTGTTACACAGATTTTGATGGAAAACCACTGACCACTACAACAAATTGTTACCATGTTTCATTTAGTCTGACATGACTTTTCTGCTTTTGCACCTCATTGCTGAGTCTGTCTGTGACCTATCCCATTCCAGTTTCATCTGACAGTCTGTTATTTCTTGGATGCACTCAGTAGCATTTTGAGTACAAAATTCCGTTCCTGGCTTCACATGGAAGAGAGACTAGGTTCCAGGTTGAACTTCAGGCAACCAAAGTAGCACTGAATATTAGATGCTTGTCCTACCAGAGACTCTAACTGACTCAGGTCAGGAAACTTTGCTCTTGAAAACAACCTTTAACATTTTACTCTCTTTTGGTTCACAGTGAATCTTATCTTATATCCTTCCCGTGCCGTTAAATGTCACATAGGGCTCGCAAAGTAGTTCACCAATTTTTCTTGTCTTCGGCGAGTCTTTCAACCTCATCAAAGGATTTTATGCCTGTTAATTTGGCATCGCTTAACAATGTCCTCTTCAGAGTTTCATGCGGTCTGCCTCTTTTTTTTTTGGCCTGTTGTGTTCCACTTGATAGCTTGTTTTGGGATTCTCTGATCATTTCATCTCATCACGTGACCAACATATGTCCATCTCCTTTTCCTGATCACCCATGAGATTGGTTGTTGTTCAGTCATCTGTCTTATCTCTGCATCACAGTGAATACAGATATTGATTTCAGTTTACAGGGAGGGTTTTTTAATGTGTTTAAGTTCTAAACCAATGAACCTGTTTTTAATGATATTTAAAATATTTGATAAATGTGGACTTTTTTTTATGTCAGGATCAAAAATTATCTTGTATCTTGACTTTTAAACCAGGTCTCCTAGAGCTCAACGAAGGTGACGTTGTGTCAGTAAGGACGTTGAAAGATAATGTGAGAGTTCGTATTCTAAAGACAAGAAAGTCTTACTTCAAGGCTGTGCTACTGAGGCCAAAGAAGGCAGAGAGGAAAAAAAAAGCATGAATATGAAGTGACATATTGAGATTGTTTGAACTGTGATAAGTAATTTGTTTGTGATGATGTGGTAGTTTGAATTCTGATGAAAATGATTTAAGGTATAACTAAGAGTACAGGAAATACATAGACAGACTTGAAGTTATTAGATATTAAGTATTTGCTATGCAGTTTTGTATTTGACCACAGAAAAAGTTTTTGCTGAAGACATTATTGGGCCATAATTTGTCATGCTCTTCATATAAAAATATTGCTAATGTCAATAAGTTTCTTTTGTGCCGTACCAGTATTTGTTTATGTTTATAGTATCCTCTTTTCAGAAACTTGACAAATTATCTCTATACCCAAATATTGGGCATATTGATTTGCTGGCTTTTCACTGCTCATGTGACATGACTGTGCCCCAGAAGCAGAATCAAGAAAAAAGCAAAAACCACACAACAGATTTGTTTCAAAATTGTTATGATCGCACAGCCACTTTTTTTTTTCCTAATGTTTCAAGTAAGAAACGGTGAGGCTTTCACGCTAATGCACTAACGGAGCAGTGTTGTGTGATTAGTCTTCGAGAAATCGTTAAAAAAAAAACACTTTAGATATGAGAAAAGTAATTTTTTTTTCTCATGTCTAAAGTGCTTTGTCTTTACTGTGCAAAAACCTCTTATTTGAAACATTTGTACCTGAGACAGCTTCAGATATGGTGCTTTACTAAGAATGCTGGAAATAGGTATAATAACACTTGAAACGTTAAGATACAGACCAGAATATCACATAGTTTTGAAAAGTATTGAAATGTTACAAAAAAAAAAAAAAAGTGAAAAAAAAAAAAAAGAGATCTGAATTGAAATATATTTGGAATGTGCCTTTTTAACTCTTTCCGTGCGGCAGAAGAAACACGAACTTGTCATGGCGTGCGGGAGTAAAACGGGGGTATAGTTGTAAAATGGAATGGAAAACAGTATTTCCATGTACATCCGTATATGTAATATGTGTCAAAGTGTAGCTAAATGAATGAAAATTTCATAAATGCAGAGTTTTTTAGGAAAAAAGAAGTAATGTGATGTTTTTAGACACTGATTGTGGCCAGCTCACCATCGGCTAGGTCTAGATTCGCGCTACTTACCCCTGCTTACCATCTAAGATGTGTAGATCTACTTGTCGATCTCGTATTGTGACTCCATATTGCATTTCCGCTGCATGAATGTCTGAAATAACCTCCTAACTACTTCTCCAGTCGTTTGAATATGTCTAAATCTACTTAGAAAACATTCAAGAGCAGCGGGGTGGCCATAGGCTATGTCCATACCCATATCTACATCGTCAAAAATTTAAAAATTTCCATGCTTCGCGACCTTGTTCTCGCTCGGCATCGCTCGTAACTAGGCACGCATTCTCCATTTTGAAAGTGTCACCGGAATCGCGGACGAAATATGTACAATGTAAATGTTACACCGCTTGTTTTAATGGAACAAACAATGTCGAATTTTCAACCATACGCACGCAGGGGACCACCGGAAGTGTCGAAAATTCGATCATACGCACGGAAAGAGTTAATGCCCCATGTGAAAATGACAAAGGAGAACTATAAACGCATTTTTTAATATAAGACACGTCAAGGTACATGGGGGAAGAAGACGAGACAAATTAAAAAATATGCACAGAAAATAAATGTGGTAATACATGCTAAGAAGGGGACTAGAAATAAAACAGCCGTATCTATAAGTGTATTCAAGCAGATTTTTCACACAAACAACAGAGGGAATTAGCTAAACAGTTGGACCATGAAAGAACATTTTATTTACATGGCATCATGTAAATGGTTCACATATATTTACATATTTTAACATTTAAGTGTGTTAGTTTTATATATCTTTTTTAAGTTCATGCTTATTTTGTTTTATAAACTTCATTTTGTCTGTAAATATTGTATGTAATATTAACCCTGTACACTGCAGAGAAAACTGAAAGTGACAAATAAATATGTTTATCATATTTGGGCCACAACTGGGACTAATAAAACATTATTTCTGACAATATTCCTCTATTTTTGGATATCTGATGGCTGGCAACTTGCCACTGCCCATTTGGGGACCTCAGTATGACACATCATTTATAACAAAAAGCGGGCATACAGAGTTAATAGAAAACAGAATAGAAATGTAATAGAAGTTAATTAACTGCTAATTAAGAGAAATTGGTTATAAAAAAGAACTCCAATTTCTTTACTAGTTAGCATCTGTCAAAAATCTTAGCTATTTTTTTTTCTTGCACTGATTAGTTTCATGGACACCATGTCATTGTCAAAGGATGGAGTAAACTGCTTGTCCATCTATGTGGAGAAAACTGATTCACTGACTGAGTGCAACTTTCAAGTAATGATGGGCTCATGTGTCAAGATCTCTTTTATCCAAAGAGGATCATTCTTCTCATCAGAAGACAGTTCCTTCTCCCCAGGGTTGATATCTTCACCAACTGATGCTTCAGAAACTATGTCAAATAGTGCACAGCTTGTATTACTGTCATACTGTTGTTTGAACCTGATCTTGGTGCACAGCTTGTATTACACTGTCATACTGTTGTTTGAACCTGATCTTGGTGCACAGCTTGTATTACACTGTCATACTGTTGTTTGAACCTGATCTTGGTGCACAGCTTATATTACTGTCATACTGTTGTTTGAACCTGATCTTGGTGCACAGCTTGTATTACACTGTCATACTGTTGTTTGAACCTGATCTTGGTGCACAGCTTGTATTACACTGTCATACTGTTGTTTGAACCTGATCTTGGTGCACAGCTTGTATTACACTGTCATACTGTTGTTTGAACCTGATCTTGGTGCACAGCTTATATTACTGTCATACTGTTGTTTGAACCTGATCTTGGTGCACAGCTTATATGTCATACGTTTTAACCTGATTTTGGTGCACAGCTTATATTACTGTCATACTGTTGTTTGAACCTGATCTTGGTGCACAGCTTGTATTATACTGTAATAATGTTGTTTTAACCTAATCTTGGCATGTACTTTTGTCACTGCCTTCCTCATTACCTTCAGACTTGGATGAATAAGGAATGTTGATAAACTTCAGGACCTCTGATGTACACAACAGTTTTTTTTGTTTCTGCTGTTCTCCATCTGAACATTTATAAATTATGATAATAGTTTTACATTTAAAAATAATGCCCAACCCCCAAATAATTTTACATTTAACAATGTCCAACCCCCATTTAAATACAAAAGTTTATAATATTTCAGCTGGAAAAAATAAACCACACGTAGACATTTTTTTTTCATTTACCATTAGGTATATAAAAATAATGTGCCAGTTGAGGAAGTAGAGTATTTCACATATTTAGGCAGCATAGTGGATAAATATGGGGGGAACGGAAAAGGATGTTAAAGCTAGAATAACCAAGGCCAGGACAGCATTTATCCAACTTAACAAAATATGGTCATTTAAGAACATCAAAACAAGAACCAAACTTTGGCTTTTCAATACAAACTTAAAGACTGTCCTACTATATGGTTCAGAGACATGGGTTATGACCAAGACAATACAACAGAGGATACAAATGTTCATGAACTACTGCTTGAGGAGGATTTTGAACATTAAATGGCAGGACAAGATCAGGAATGAGGAAGTCTGGGAAAGGGCAGGACAAGAACCTATAAATTATGTCTAGGAAGTGGAGGTGGATTGACCACACTCTGAGGAAACCCGATACCAACATAGCAAGACAGGCACTGACATGGAATCCTCAAGGAAATAGAAAATGAGGAAGACCTAGACCTTCTTGGAGAAGAGAAATTATGACAGTACTCAGAGACAAGGTATACACTTGCTCTCAAGGGAATGAAAGGCGATGATGATGATGATGATATAAAAATAATAGTGCCTATATAAAGATTATGTAATAAAAATTATTATGATTAGATATGCAATGACTAAACTTATGCAGGAATACAGATACTTTTTTTCAGTATAAAAAAAAACTTTTTTTTTTAGTACAAACATTGTCTTTACAAGGTCCTGGATGGGTAGTGACAAGTATATTGCCACCATGTAAGCATTAAGATGTTTTCCTCATTCCTAAGCTCCAAAACTATGATGGAATTATATATATTTTATATTTATATACTATAAATATTTATAAACTTTATAAAGTAAAAGAAAGTAGAATGTTGAATTACCTGGACAGCAAAAATAACTAATGAAGAATGTGTAAGAAGAGCTGGAGAGACAAAAAATCTTGCAAAAAATATACGAGACAGACAGTGTACTTTCAAAGGACATACAATGAGAAGAGGGAGGGAAGGGGGCATTGAAAATATTGTAACAGGAAAAAGAGAGGGAAGAAAAGCCAGGGGAAGACCGAGAGATGTGACACTGGACAGTCTGATGGGATGGTGTGAGAGGAGATCACCAACTGAGCTGATGGCCTGCATGAAGGATCAGGTGCTCTGGACAAGCATGGCACATGATGATAAAGTAAAAATAAATATTATACTAACTTTTTCTTCAAATCTTTTGATACAGATAGTTGGGATAAATTACCACTGTAAAAACACCAGAAGAATGTTATTGAAAGTTCATAAATCAGCAGAAAGCTTTTAACTTCTGGTACTTCCTGTAGTGTAAGGCAATCTACTCTGGCAAATATGGTTATTAGTTATTAGTAGCAATGAAAAAAAATTATAAATGAACAACAAAAAAAAACAATTAAGGTGACATTATAGTTGCCACTGCCCTATAAAGAGTTAATGGTTTATATAAAGCAATACATGAACTTTCAGTTGGATTAACTGAAACATGCAACATTTAATGTTATCAGCCATTATTTTATACACATTAAACGTCATGATAATCTAGAGAAGACCGTCTTGAAAGGGTACATAGTGGGAAAAAGAAGGAGAGGAAAACCAAAGCGAAGATGGCTGCAAGACATCGTTGATGATCTGCAAATGGATGCATCAGCAGCAGGCCATCTTGTTCACAACCGAGTGGCCTGCAGGAGTGCTGTTAGGGAGGCAAAGTTCCACAAGGGACATGCAAATGAATGAATGAGCCATTATTTAGAAGATAAAACATAACAGCTGTGAAATGTACTTAATATAATGTGTCATATTTAAAGTAACACTGACTGTACTTATCTAAGGTGATTTCACTGATATTGATTTCATCAGATGAGGTCAAAAATGTTTGGTTCAAGATTTGTCTATTTTCAGTGATCTCTGTTTGTATTTATGTCTTTTTTCATACTTATGAAGCTTAGTAAGAGATAAATTGAGTAATCATTATGTAACCTCCTTATGTGGTGAGTTATGTATATTCCTTAAGCAATCCGTTATGAGGTTCCTTGAGTGGTGAATTATGTATATTCCTTAGGCAATTCATTATGTACCCTCCTAGAGCAGTTTTATATATTGCAAGGACAGTACTTGGGCAATCCATTATGTAGCCTCCAAGAGTAGTTTGGTATTGCTAAAGTAATAGTTAGGCAATCCATTATGTAGCCCCCTAGAATAGTTTTGTATATTGCTAGGGCAGTCAGTTAAGTGACCTTATGATCAGCTCTTCAGGGTAACCATTATGTAGATTCATAGAACACTTAAGTTTTACAGCTTTTAAAGTACAGAACTAAGTCATGTGTGGATAATCAGAAATGCCTTCCTGCAGCTACAGAAAAAATAACGTTCAAGCAATTTTGTAACTTGCATAGTACATTCAAGCAATTTTGTAGCTTGCTTAGATCTTCTGGATGTGTCATCAGTAGTGAAGTTAGAGCATTTATGTCATGGCAAAGATTGGTGGTTTGAGTCTGCCACATACCACAGTTTGAAAACCAGTTTTACTGTGTTGTTTTTGTTTTGGTTTGTACTCATGATCAGTATCGTTTCTTTTTTTATGTCATTGCAAGGAACTGCTGAACCAAAGTTGTCAGAATGTATAAAATGTGAATAGATTTCATGAGATTGCTCTTTGTTGAAAAATCTTAAATATATAACTGATCTCAGTACATTTGGTTATTGGAGTTTTAATTATGTTGACTAAACAGAGAAAACAAAACAAGGCTGCCATGAACAAACAAACCAACAAAAAAAGACGTTATATTGGCTACAGCACGGAAAACAAATGATTTATTTTATTATTTGAATCAAACAGAAACTGAATACAAAAGAATTTCATTACATGAGTGCATTGGACCATTTGAAAAAAAAAAAAAAAAATTTGATCCAGTGTGAAAAATGACAGGCAACATACAAAAAGATTGCATTGACATAAAGATGTTATAGTTATATACACATGTACCTGCCCATAGTGCTGCATGTACAAACCATCAGAATCATGTAGGCACTGGTGAGGAGTACATTTTAAAAAAAAGCAGCTGTCAAGATTAGCTAACTCAAAGCTACAGTGATTGAAGGTCACAAAATTTATGAGTGAAACTGTGTCAGGATGACAGAAGGGAGGAGAAAATGGAAGAAACATAATCAGATAAAGGATGAACTGGAATTAAACTGTTACCACTGACAGAAAGGTTCTGACCCTAAAAAAAAAAAAAGTCTAGGTTCTGTGAACGGCAATCCAGCATATGTATCTAGAACAGTGGTTCTCAACCCGTGGGCCGTGACAGTGTATTGTGGGCCACGCCGAAGTCTCAAAGCAGCAGAAAAAAAAAAAAAAGAGAGAGAGAAAAAAGTAGATACAATCAAAAATTATTCCGCATTTTTCACGCAATGCATAGGGTCAGACTGCACAGATGCAAGCCACAAAATTACAGGTTGCTTTATTAGTATGTCCGCAGCGCAGCTATTGGAGAAATCCTTTTCATGTGCATTCTCTAAATTAACTGGTTGTGCACAAGAAGAATTAGCGGAACTGTCCAGTGATCGCACATTACAAATCAAATTTAACAACCCCGCTGTGGATATCTCTTCCTTTAGGTGCACTGTTTCGCTGGAATAACCATTTTTGTCAGCCCTGGCAATGAAAGTTATTCTACCTTTTTCAATAACTTATTTATGCGAAGTTTCATTTTCTGCATCGACTGCGATGAAAACCAAATATCAGTCAAGAATGAACATAGAGGATGATCTTTGAGTTTGTCGCAAATTCCAGCCAGAACAGACATGCTATCCAACCAGAAACAGTGCCATCTTTAAATGAAAAGAACTTTCCTGTAGCAATGAATATGCAGTTAAACATGTAGAGAAAATATTACATAATACTTTATAAAATTAGATTTATACCTTGCAAATATAAAGCACTTTATTAGTGGGCCGCAAAAATGTTTGACTTTTAAACATGGACCATGCAGTAAAAGGGTCTGAGAACTGCTGATCTAGAACATCAGCGTAAGTTCCGACATGATCTCTGCAAAGACAAAACTAGATCCATACCAGGTACATTCATAAATATAGCATTAAAAAAAAACAACACTACACATAACAGATGAAGTGGAACTTTTTTATAAATTACTATTAGACATTATGGAGTGTTCTTTAGGTCTGGGGATTTACAACTTTTACTACCTGATATTCTTTCTTTGTGGTATCTATATGAATGAAGTTTTCAAGAATTGTAATATCACCCCACATGAATTGTAGTGCTTATTAATTGCTAATGTGTTAATACTGTTCTGGTGTCTCCAATGACAAATAAGACAGTTCTCATTAACATTACAACTGTTTATAATATGAAAGAAATCTCCCTGTATGTGTGGACTGAGCTCTCCCAGGATTCAAAATTAGTGACTACAAGAATCAAAAGCTTAATTTTTATATCAAAGAAATGAAAATAAATGATCAGTACTAAAAATAAATGATTAAATCTTGCTAGAGACATAAATGATTAAATCTTGCTAGAGACAATTTTGTAGTGTGTCTTTGCCCACATAGTATGAGTTTACATACTTGGCAGTGGTAGTCCAATAGCTCTTGAATTTTAGATATAACGTAGATATCAACATTATTAAATATAAATACAGTATGTGAAAAACTAAAAATTTTCAGTGCATCAAATCAAAATTGTGCATGATAAGTATATATTTTATAACATAAAGACTGATGTGACTTCTCTGTAGGCTGCAAAAAAGACAAAGATTCCATCCTCTAACACTGACTGTGCTAGATTCCCACATCACCTAGGTTTCTCTTGCTTACTGTCACTACATTAAGCCTCAACTAAAGAGACCAGGTTTCTGTGTCTGTATATATACTGTGTTTGTTTTAGCTATTTCCAAAACAGGTTATTATCACAGCTGTTTTTTCCTTAACCCTGTACTGCTGCCTGACATATGATACAAGACAACTTATGAATAATATGTGATACAAAGTTGCATGAGATCTCCCCTCAAAAATTTAAGTGCAAATTATAGTCTAAACTTCTGGATACACAGCAAATTAAAATTATGAGACTTCATTATGTGAAACAATATATGTAATAACAATATGTATTGTTCTACATGCTTCAGTATGATGGTGTTTGAAAAAGTAGGTACAGACTGACTGGTTAGGTCATTCATGGTTCCCTGATGGTTCCTTAGTTAAAAGTACTCCCTAGTTCAGCCAGTGCAAATAAAAACTAAAGGAATCTTGTGTAAAACAGAAAAAAGTTGAAGATTTTGGGACAAACTATATGTAAAAAAAAAAAAAAAGAAAAAAAACCACTTTGAAAAAACAAGTATGTAACTTTCCTACAGGATTTCTTTTGTCCTGCTTATGTTTTGCAAGTGGTCAAACAAAAATAGTCTCTATATATATATATATCAATCAAAGAACTACTTTGCTTATGGCATGATAAGCAACACTGAATTTATGTTCTACCATATCTGAAGATACCAGGTATAAATTAACACTTTCTACTACAGTAAAAGAATACCACTGGTCTGAGTGGCGAAGTGGTTAGTGCACTGGAGTCTCATGGAGAAGGTCAGGGGGTTCGAATCTGGCCAGAGGCACCTCAGTCAGCCAGCTGTAGAAATGGGTACCCAACTTCTTCTGGAGTTGGGGGAGGAAAGGCCATATCACCCTCTAGTGTGCTGACAGGTCAAGGAAAATATGGGCACTAACACCATATCCCTATGTGCCTCTAAGGCATGACAGGATTACCATTACCTTTTTTTTTTTTTTAAATTCTATTCAACTTGATATGATTCTTCCCACAGGAGTCCAAACTTTGTCTGTTTTGTTGTTTTTTTTTTGGGGGGGGGGGGGGGGGGGGTGGCACACAGGTATCCCTAGAGCTATGTTGGTGGTAGTGTAGCTACTGGCAGGATCTCCCAAGCCAAAAAAGTCAAGGAGAAGGTTTCAGACTAAGAAAGACTCCATCCACTGCCCTGCTGGTCAGCAAGGGAAAGCCAAAGGCTAAGAAGGCCAACACAGTCCATGTTGACATCATGGATTATAAGGAAGAAGTATGGCACACATCCACATGGAGTCCTGCCAGACCCTATGCCTCAAAAGGGTCCACCCCTGGCTACTAGTCAACACCCTCCTGTGGACTGTGAGGCCAAGGCACAGGGGGAATGGTCAAATACTACTGGCCAAAAATCATGCAGAAGGTAAAATGAAAGAGACAGACATGCACCTCACCCCTAAATGTACACAAATCCCTGCTGACTACTTCAGAAGTATGCAAGTCGATGACTGAGAATAAACGAAGAAAAAAAGAATATGATGTGACATGCTAAACAATTCTGATCTGCTTGTCACTGATGTCACATGTTCCCAGTTTATAAGGAATACTACAACAAGAAAACACTTTCTAAAGAAGCTATTGGAAGCATCATTTTCCAAAATAAGAAACAGAGGAACAGATCCAGTGCAGGAAGCTGCTAGACTTAAAATTTTTTAACACTAAAAGATCACAGTTTATATTTTCATTCTTATGAAAATAAACCTACAACACTCCACTTCCTATGAAGTAGAATTTGCAGTGACTTTAATTCATTAATAATTTATGATTCTGATGAATGAGTTCATTTAATTTTCTAATACAATGACAGAGTTTGAGCTGTCTCTGTACAACTAAAAACACAATTCAAATCAACATCAGTGGAAAACAAAACCTCCATAACAATTCTAGAATGGAAAAAAGAAAAGTAAAAGGCAGGTAGCTGCACCTGAACACTCTACAGTCATGTCGTTAATGGTATCTGCCACAGTCGAAGTGAAAAGTCCCACGGCTCAGACTCCTCCTCCATACGCTCGTCTTCTGCTGAGTCGCTGCTGTCATGGTCAAAACTGCGGAAGTGTCTCTGCCCGGATGCTGTTGCTAGTATGTTAAGCTTGGGGTTGAAGCTGAGAAATGTACAGCTGTTATTAACGTTTCTGCATGTTAAAGTTTTAGAAACTGCCATTAGGTTTACATAACCGCTTTACAAATAATAATACAGTGATGGCCAAAACAACACAATGTATCATTTTGTTATGTGCAACAATGTAAAGATCTAGTTATTACAGTTGTGAAAACAGAATCTGGAAAACTTGCATCAATAACTAAGTGAAATATAGACAAAGTAATAGTGCTAGTGTGATGGCATAGTTATCAATGCCACCAAACAAGACTCTGGTCCACTTCTCTATTGGCGTTTCCTGTAATGAGCCCCGCCTGGATAATGGGGTGGGGCTCACTATGATCCCCATTATGGTAGAGTCCGCAGACAAGCTTTAGTTTGTTTTTTTTTGGGGGGGGGGGGGGGGGGTCTATAGGTCAGGTCTTTGAGCAAGCCACCATAAACCACTCATCCCACAAAATACCTCTTCAAAAAGTTGTACAGTGAATTTTCCTACATCCTATACAAAATAAATAGAACTGCTGTGTGACATGACACAAGATCAACTTCTATATGTGATACAAATATGCATGTCTTTCACTTTTCACATCTTGGAGAGAAGAGGTAGCTGTTGTGACATCAGGTCTTGTGAACCAGTGCTGCCAAAAAAGCCATCCCTCTTCCTCACAGCACTTCATATAACATGTGATAATGACTGCAGTAAAACTAGTTCTAGTTGAATTAAAGTGTAAAGCCTGACTACAAAAACAAACAAACAAAACAAAAAATGAAGAAAAGACGGATAAATTAGCAATAGGAGATAAGAACAGTGAAATGATTATGAAAAAATAACTTTCTGTCTTCTTCTTCTTCGTTCGCTTCTACCACCAAAACCGCACTGTGATCCTACTGAATTTACGCCTGTGGTCCTCGTTAGGTCCCGTGGTCTCCTGTGTGATCCTCGAAAGGACTACACGAGATCCCCGAGAGGACCACAAGGGGTTCAGAGTATCGCAGGGCTTTAGCCTGTATTCTTGGTGGGTCTCTGAAGCGGATTGCGTGACACCGTGGTTTTTGTTGCACCAGTTTAGTCTAGAGTTGGACTTTCTCACTGGAAAACCTCAACGTGTTTTGGATATTAGTATATCCCTGCTGGGTGAGAGGTGGTAGCCCACCCAGGCCAGAGTTGGACTTTCTCACCGGAAAACCCCGACGTGTTTTGAGATACCCGTGTATCACCGCCGGGTGAGAGGTGGTTGCCCATCCAGTCCAGAGTTGGACTTTCTCACCGGAAAACCTCAGCGTGATTAGGATACGCAAACATCCCCGCCAGGTGAGAGGTGGTTGCCTATCTAGACTGCCCTGGTCCAGCGTCTCCGACTTCAGCATTTTGCAGTCGTGGCCGCTACCCTTCCTAGTTGTGACCAGGATGGAGCTTTTGTCCAGGAGGACGAATCCTCGTCACTAGTGACTTCCACCTCTGGGTTGAGCCTAACTTTCTGTCAAAAATCCCTGCACCGAGGATAACAGAAAAGACAAGATGATTTTCAGTCAGAGCAGAATTTGAATAGGTTCTATTTTTTTTTTTTTTTGTGTAAAACTATGCCATGCAACTTTTGATCATTTTAGAAAGCAATTAGGACCAAACTAGAAGACAGGATATGAGCCCAAGGATACATAAAATTGCAATATAAACTTGCCGTCCCATGGTGAAAAAATGTCCATCAAAATGTTGGACAGTCTTCAGAAATAGGTAACATTCGGCTGCTTCAATATCATTTTTTACAGATGAAAAATAAACAATACAACTGTAACAGAAGAGCAGTCACAGATTACTCGTGCCCTACCTGACTCCATTCACACAGTCTCCATGTGCTTGAAACTGAGAACAAGGCTTCAGAAATATGTCTCCATTGATCTCCTCAACAGGGCTTAATGTATCCCAGAATGCAACAGTACCATCATGGTTCCCCGAAATGAGATATCGACCAGACCTGTGAAAACAAGATAGCTGTTGTTAAGAAATGAGAGAATAAAATAACTTAGAAACCTCCCCATACCGTTGTTAACAAATGAAAGAATAAAATAACTTAGAAACCTGCCCATACCACTGTTAACAGATGAGAGAATAACTGCAGTAAAACTAGTTCTAGCTGAATTAAAGTGTAAAGCCTGACTACAAAAACAAACAAACAAAACAAAAAAATGAAGAAAAGATGGATAAATTAGCAATAGGAGATAAGAACAGTGAAATGATTATGAAAAAATAACTTTCTGTCTTCTTCTTCTTCGTTCGCTTCTACCACCAAAACCGCACTGTGATCCTACTGAATTTATGCCTGTGGTCCTCGTTAGGTCCCGTGGTCTCCTGTGTGATCCTCGAAAGGACTACACGAGATCCCCGAGAGGACCACAAGGGGTTCAGAGTATCGCAGGGCTTTAGCCTGTGTTCTTGGTGGGTCTCTGAAGCGGATTGCGTGACACCGTGGTTTTTGTTGCACCAGTTTAGTCTAGAGTTGGACTTTCTCATCGGAAAACCTCGACGTGTTTTGGATATTAGTATATCCCCGCTGGGTGAGAGGTGGTAGCCCACCCAGGCCAGAGTTGGACTTTCTCACCGGAAAACCCCGACGTGTTTTGAGATACCCGTGTATCACCGCCGGGTGAGAGGTGGTTGCCCATCCAGTCCAGAGTTGGACTTTCTCACCGGAAAACCTCAGCGTGATTAGGATACGCAAACATCCCCGCCAGGTGAGAGGTGGTTGCCTATCTAGACTGCCCTGGTCCAGTGTCTCCGACTTCAGCATTTTGCGGTCGTGGCCGCTACCCTTCCTAGTTTTGACCAGGATGGAGCTTTTGTCCAGGAGGACGAATCCTCGCCACTAGTGACTTCCACCCCTGGGTTGAGCCTAACTTTCTGTCAAAAATCCCTGCACCGAGGATAACAGAAAAGACAAGATGATTTTCAGTCAGAGCAGAATTTGAATAGGTTCTATTTTTGTTTTTTTTTTGTGTGTAAAACTATGCCATGCAACTTTTGATCATTTTAGAAAGCAATTAGGACCAAACTAGAAGACAGGATATGAGCCCAAGGATACATAAAATTGCAATATAAACTTGCCGTCCCATGGTGAAAAAATGTCCATCAAAAAGTTGGACAGTCTTCAGAAATAGGTAACATTCGGCTGCTTCAATATCATTTTTTACAGATGAAAAATAAACAATATAACTGTAACAGAAGAGCAGTCACAGATTACTCGTGCCCTACCTGACTCCATTCACACAGTCTCCATGTGCTTGAAACTGAGAACAAGGCTTCAGAAATATGTCTCCATTGATCTCCTCAACAGGGCTTAATGTATCCCAGAATGCAACAGTACCATCATGGTTCCCCGAAATGAGATATCGACCAGACCTGTGAAAACAAGATAGCTGTTGTTAAGAAATGAGAGAATAAAATAACTTAGAAACCTCCCCATACCGTTGTTAACAAATGAAAGAATAAAATAACTTAGAAACCTGCCCATACCACTGTTAACAGATGAGAGAATAACTTACAAACTTGCCCATACTACTGTTAACAAATGAGAGAATAAAATAACCTAGAAACCTGCCCATACCATTGTTAACAAATGAGAGAATAAAATAACCTAGAAACCTGCCCATACCACTGTTAACAAATGAGAGAATAAAATAACTTGGAAACCTGCCATACTGTAACTCATGGGAATCTCCAGTTTTACTTATAATGCACAGGAACTGTAAGGATCCTCCTCTTCCTCCCCATTTGATGAAGGGCACACTTCATGAAACTGCCCTAAACCAGGATATTTTCATTCTTACCCTGAATATGCAGGATAACATTAATTTAGAGAAGACAGTCTTTGAAGGGTACATAACAGGAAAAAGAAAGAGAGGAAGACCAAGGTGAAGATGGTTGCAAGACATCGCTGATGATCTGCAAATGGATGCATCAGCAGCAGGGCATCTTGCTCACAATCGAGAAGCCTACAGGAGTGCTGTTAGGGAGGCAAAGTTCTGCAAGGGATGTGCAAATGACTGACTGACCCTGAAAATTACCAAGGAAGCAAAACTTTTCAGCCCACCCTCTTTACTTAACACTTCCCAGACCAAATACGAGAAAATCCGTATTTCTGGTTTCCGTGCGTTGTTGACCGAAAGGCGGATTTGCCGTATTCGATGGTCGTCTTATTTAAACTGTTTCTAGTGTGTTATTTAAAATAATTTTTGGTTGTCTGTATTTTTACTGCAAAGCTAATATAATAAAATATTGTTTTCAATCTTCGTAACTTTAAAAAAAATAGAAATCTCGCGGTTTCAGCTGTCGAAAACACGTGTTTCATGAGATTTTGCAAGTCGACATTTTTTCGAAATGGCGGAGCATGCTTCTCTCAAAGATACTGCTGTTGGCGCTGAAATGTGCTATGATTTGTTGTCAGATTGCCCTAGTGATGATGAAAAATCACTATTTAATGATTCTTCTAATGAAAATGATGTGTGTGAAAGTGATTCCTGTGGCGGCGATCGGATTAAAAATACGATAACTAGGCACAGTGTTGCTGCATCAGATAGTCAAACTTCTAGTGACAGTGACTGTGATTCAGTGTCAAGATATAATGTTCCAGTTGCAGGTATTTTACATTCTTCGTGTGATATAGTTAGCAGTGATATAGGTGTGTGGAGTAACACTGATTCTACACCAGTTCTTGAACATTTTCTAGGAAATCCTGGTGTTTCAGTGAATGTAAACAAACCAGCCAGCATAGAGGAAATTTGCAGTATGATGTTTGGGAATGATTTTTTTGAACTGTTATCTTATCATGAAAATTTATACCGTGCACAGACCCAACATATGCACAAACCTACTACCTTTTTGTCTGAAAACATAACACCTGCAGACATGAAAAAATTCCTTGGATTAATCATTTTGATGGGCCAGACTAGGAAGCCACACTGGAGAGAGTACTGGACAACAGACCCTCTACTGGAAACTCCAATACTTTCCAAAACAATGAGCAGAGGTAAATTTGAGCATCTTCTGACCTTTCTGCATTTCTCTGATAACTCTCAGATACTTCCAGAAACAGGCAGAATTGGCAAAATAAAACCTCTGCTGGATTATTTTTTGCCTAAGTTTCAGGAGCTGTATAAACCAAAACAGCAGCTTTCGCTTGACGAAGGAATGATTCCTTGGAGAGGAAGACTGAAATTTAGGACATATAATCCTTCAAAGTTAACAAAGTATGGGATCCTTGTGAGACTGGTGTGTGAGAGTGACACAGGCTACATACTAAACATGGAAATATATACAGGAGAAGGAAAGAAGCTACAAGAAACACTCCTATCTGTTCTGAGCCCCTATCTTGGAATGTGGCATCATGTATACCAAGACAACTATTACAACAGTGTGTCAATGGCTGAAGTTCTACTGCAGAACAAAACCAGAGTCTGTGGAACAATTAGAGAAAACAGAGGACTGCCAAAAAGTCTGAAAGCTGCTTCCATACAAATAAAGAAAAGTGAAAGCACATTTTGTCGGAAAGACCAAACACTGCTTCAGGTCTGGAAAGACAAAAGAGTTGTTCGCATGATATCAACAATGCACAATTCAAGAATAGTTGCTACTGGGAAGACAGATAGAAAAACTGGACAGCCACTGATGAAACCAACTTGCATTGTTGATTACAACAAGCACATGAAGGGAGTAGACAGGGCTGATCAGTATCTTTCGTACTACAACATCTTGAGGAAGACGGTGAAATGGAACAAAAAAGTAGGATTCTATCTCATCAATTGTGCATTGTTTAACTCATACATAATCTACAGAGCCTTAAATAAGAACAAGAAGACCTATAAGCAGTATCTGGTTGAAGTGGCAAGATTCTGGCTCTCTGAAACCACTTCTACTGTTCAAGAAATCTTGGAAGCAGGTGTTGAGAATGAACCCCCTACCAAACAGCTCAAAAGGGCTCCCAGCAAGGATCCTCCAGGAAGATTATCTGGAATAGTAAAGGGTCATGTCCTGGTGAAGCTTGAGGGTCAAGGCACTAAAAAACCACCATCTAGGAAGTGCAGAGTGTGCTCGGTCAATGGGAAAAGAAGTGAAACAAGATTTATTTGTAAAAGTTGTCAAGTCCCACTGCATCCAGATAATTGTTTCACAAGATATCACACACTCAAGAAGTACTAGAGGGTCTTGGGAGTCTGTCTACCAAGTTGGATTACATTCCCTAAAGGGTGAGTAGAGATATGCATGTTTTTCTAAGTTCACTCAAAAAAGTTCATTTTTCAGAAAAATGGCTGGGAACTGGTGGTTTTTCAGGGTAAATAACTGTGGTCAACAAAGTGTTAATATAAACAACCCTTGACAATATAAACTCACTGGGATAGATCAAAGTAGATACGCTGGTTTGTCTTCACATCTCTGAGGGCTGAGAACAAAATCCGGTCCATGTTTCTCACATCCCAACACAAGATCTCAGCATCCTGCAAACAACACACCAAAAATCTCAGCATCTTGCAGACAACACACCAAAAATCTCAGCATCTTGCAGACAACACACCAAAAATCTCAGCATCCTGCAAACAACACACCAAACACAAATACCTACATGAAATAACTGGGCAGACATAACACGTAATATGCTTAAAACATTTATTATGTTTACTTACCTCATTTGTAATAAATTTATCTCTGTATATTTGTAAGTCTTCACAAAGAAAAAAATATGTTAAATCTTAAAGGGCTTTATTTCTAAAAATTAGTAGGAGGTTCTTACTGATTTATAAAACTGAAAAGACCTGTTCATTCTTAATAATGTTCTCTTCAGAGTTTCACGCGGTCTGCCCCTTTTTCTTCGGCCTGTTATGTTCCACTTGATAGCTTGTTTTGGGATTCTCTGCTCATTTCTTCTCATCAAGTGGCCAACATATGTCCATCTCCTTTTCCTGATCACCCGTGAGACTGGTTGTTGTTCAGTCATCTGTCTTATCTCTGCATTGTTCTTGAATTCATTCCACTTGATGCCGAGTATTTTCCTTAGGCATTTGTTTTCAAAAGAGTCTAATTTCTTTTCTATTTCTTTAGTTGTTTTCCAGCTTTCGCATGCATAAATGAGGGTGGATATTACATTTGAATTGAATAGTCTTAACTTGGTTTTTGTGCTTATAACTTTTGAATTCCATATGTTCTCAAGATTCTTGAAGATTGATGCTGCTTTTGCAATTCTGATCCTAACTTCCTGTCTAGTGTCACCACCCTGGTCCATGTAGCTGTTCATTAACTGCTACAAATCAGTACAAGTTCTTACTGATTTATAAAACTGAAAAGACCTGTTCATTAACTGCTACAAATCAGTAAAAGCTCTTACTGATTTGCATCAAACAGTTATGGTATTAATGTTACACATCAGCAAGCACTTTTCCTGACCTGTATGAACCATCAACTGTTATCCTATCACAAATCAGTGATCTTAGTGACTTGAATAAAACTGTCACAAATTAGTAAGAAGTATTACAGTTTTATCAAACAGAAAAGGTCTCCAAAAAAAGTATGAGGTTTTGCAGATTGTACAAATGAAGAACATAATACAACAATCTAATATTTCATCAAATGTCTTTGTCAAGGATCACATATACAACCAACACACCAAAAGATAAATGAGAAATAAAATGTGGCTCTTTGGTATCCTCATATGATGAGATTTTCAGGAAGATATAGGAAGAATAAGATTTATATGCATAAATATAAAAAATAAATATGCACAAAAGATTTTCTTATGAGCACACCATGCCAAAGAGCTAAGATTTATTTCTCACTTATTTTTTTAATTACCTGGTGTGTTGTTTATGTGTGTGGTCCTTGACAAAGGTATGAGGGGTGATTGATAAGTTCTCAACATAAGGTACAAATACTTGAAACACACAGTTGATATTAAGTGCATTTGTAGATCAGGTTAATGTAAGACATTTGTAGATCAGGTTAATGTAAGATTAAACACCAAGTTTCAAGAAATTAACTGCAACCAATTTTTTTTTACATGCTACTGAAGTGGTAAGGGGTGGCAGAAATTGTGAAAATGGATAACATTTCTCATCAGGCAGTCATTCACTACCTCTGCATCAAAGGCTTATCATCGAAGGAGATCCATGAGGATAAGGTGGAGACTCTAGGGGAGAGTGCCCCTTCTTACAGCACAGTGAAGAAATGGGCAGCTCAATTCAAACATGGAAGGGATGAAACCACTGGCAGAATCCATGACATGATAATGGAGGATTGATGACTAACTGTGCGGTACATTGCTACTGAGTTGGGTATCTCCCAGGAATGTGTTCATGCCATTATTCACAGTGATCTTAAAAGGACAAAGGTCTCTGCTTGACTGGTCCCGAAACTTCTTGGAGCTGATCATAAACGACAGCGTCTCAACATATCAAGAGATAATCTTGGCCATTTTTCTGCAGATCCTGAAAAGTTTCTTCAGCAATTTGTGACTATGGATGAGACTTGGGTTCATTATTTTCAACCAGAAACCAAAGAACAGTCAAAGCAGTGGAAACGTCATGGATCCCCACCTCCAAAGAAATGAAGGATGGTTCTGTCTGCAGGCAAAATGATGGCTTCCATCTTTTGGGATTCAGAAGGTGTGCTATTGGTAGACTATTTTCAAAAAGGGCAGAATGGTCACCAAGGCCTATTACGCTAATCTTGTGAACAACTGCGGGTCAAACTGAAGGAAAAGTGTCGAGGGAAATTGACAAGAGGAGTCATCTTTCAGCAAGACAATGCTCCAGTTCACAAGTCAGCGGTGGCAATGGCTGTCATTCATGAATGCGGCTTCCAGCTTCTTGAATATCTTCCTTATTCCCCCGATTTGGCCCATTCGGACTATTACCTGTTTACCAAACTCAAAAAGGAGCTCTGGTTGCAAATTTGCTTCAGGCGATGATGTCATTCATGCTGTAGACCACTTTCTACTGACACAAGATGCTGACCTTTACAAAGAAGGTATCCGTATGCTCCAGGATCGCTGAACTAAGTGCATAAACTTGCAAGGGGACTTTGTTGAGAAATAACCCAAAAAAGTTGTCCATAAATAATCCGTTGTACCTTATGCCGAGAACTTATCAATCACCCTTTGTATTAGCTGAAATATTGTTGTATTTTCATCATCTTCTTCTTCATTTATACATGCTCATCTTACTTTCTGCAACTCTCATTTCTACCCACTTTTCTCACCCTCTCTACAAAATAGTAACGGTCCTATCAATTGCCACACATCAGTAAGTGGCCTTACTGACACAGAAAACAGTAAGTCCCATTAATTTCAGGGAATCAATAAAACATCATAATAACTTGTATAAAGTAGTAGTTAGTGCTTCCTATTGCTACTCTGTGCAAAGCAGTAATGTAAATACATGCAAATACTAACTGGTAAAAAGTTATAATGTAGATAATAATTACCTTTCTCCCTCCACTGTACAGCTTTGTAGCATCTGGAGAGAACATCAGATGTGTCACGCCTCCATGCTGGCCCTGCATGAGACAGACCAGCTTGTCACAGGCTGAATCATACATGCCAACTGTAAATAAAAAGGAAAATACTGAGCTGCTGCAAAATACGAGTAGCTTGTCATAATACTACAAGTTCATATGTCTAAATAAGTAACAAACTACATACATACATAGTTATATGGGAGTGAAGACAGCACTGTTAGGAGTGAGGTACAGCTGCCAGGACCAGCAAACCACAGCTGGTCAATAATGCTCCCAGAAGCTCATTCTGACTGATGGGGCAGAGTCACTATGGTCTCCATCATGGTGGATTCTGCTCTAAGGCAGTGTACCTACCTTCTCCTGCTTCTTAGCCTCACTTTGGGTCTGCAAACAAGCAGCCATAACCCACTCCCCCTTTTACATGATGCTTGGGGGGGGGGCGCAAGACGCCTGTCTGATGAGGCAATCAGCAACCCATAGCTGATATGCCAGCATCAGGGTTAGTGAACCATAGCTGACAAAGACCCTGTCCCACCTCTCCATGGTTTCCCCCAGTAACAAGCCTAGCTTGACTAACGGGGCAGGGATCGCCATAGTCCCCATGGTGGTGGAGTCTGCTGAAGAAGCATTATACAGCCTCTGCTTTTGTAGCTGTACTCCGAGACTGAAAAAATAGCTGCCATAACCCACTCCAATGCCGATATGATGCTGCGCATCAACACCTCTACAGCATCGGCTGCAAAGAACAACAGCTCACAGTTACAGGGAGTTCGTACAAGTACATGATGCTTGTGATTCAATATCTTCACTGCTTCAGCTGTAAAAAACATCCTGCTTTCAGGCCCTAGAAAAGAGACGTAATCATACACACATACATCTTATTCTTCCTCTATCTTCCTGGACTTGCAGGCTGATATTATTTGCAGCTGATGTAGTGAAGATGTTGTGAGACACAGCATCATGTCAGATTGGAAGCAGGTTATAGCAGCTATTTTTTTTTCCAGTTTTTACATGGAGCTAAAAAGCAAGAGGTGTGCAAATACTTCTTTAGCAAACTCCACCACCATGGGCACTGTGGCCATCCCTGCCTCATTAACCAATCTGTTACTGGCGGTACCAACAAGGAGGTAGGACAGGGTCTTGACAGGCCAACACATTGGATAGTCTTCACTCCCATACATGTATACAGTCAAACCCACTTAATATCACATCGCTTTATGTCACAACCTGGATATTGTCACAGAAATCTGTATATATCCCAAAAGTACTTAGTGGACTTTACTTCGGTTAATATCACCTCATTTATTGCCAAAAATCAGTTAATGTCAAGGTATTTTTGCACCCGGAGGAGCTAAAGACCCCACTTTGTATCACAGACTGGGCGAGTACAAGCTATAAACATCTCACAAAGTGTTATCAGCTTCGCGATTCATCAAAGAAGGGGTTGGCTGTTTGATCACTGAGTACCTGCCGCATCCACCTTTTGAACATGTGGGCATCAAAACTCACATGGTGTGAATGAAAGGTTCACCACGGCCGCCCTTTCGTGATTAAAATCTGGGTTTTTCTCCCATCATTGTCTTCTTTATCAAGATGTGGGCAGTCTTAAGTTGGCAACGCGAGTTAATTGGTAGTCAGTCGAGTAGTGTACTGTGAATTTTTTTTTTTTTCAAGTAGTGTAATTTAAGTAGTGTGCTGTGAATTGTTTAGCCAGGAACTTCACTCTGCATCACCTTGTGACGGATTATAGCTACTAAAAGCAAACGTGATGATCTTGATTTGAGCACTAAAATGGATATTCTGAAGCAAGCTTATGAAAAGGTTACAAGAAAGGACATAGTGGATAAATCTGAAATTGATGTTTCAACTGTATCGAAACTTGTTAAAAACTGAAACAAAAGTGAACGAGACTTTCAGTCGTCTTTAGTTAGGTCAAACTGTAAGCAAAGGTGTGCGAGTTCTTACACAGATATTGAGTGTACTTTGCTGAAATGTATCCATTTGTATTAGAAAGCAATACAGAACATCTCTCATGGATGTAAGGGCTTATAGGGGTGCAGATGTCAACAGTGATCACAACCTGTGCATAGGGAAAATAAAACTAAAATTGAAAAGTCAACACAAGAAATCAGTACACAGAAAGATAAACATCCACAGCCTACAAGAAGAAAATACTAACATTAATTTCAATCAGGAACTTGCCAATCATTCAAAAACACCCAGTGAAGTTGAGGAGATAGGTATAGATGAGTTATGGAATTCTTACAGCACAGCCATAATCACAGCAGCAAAAGTAAGCGCTGGATTGGAAAAACCAAATAGAAAAGCATGGATATCAGATAAAACATGGAAGTATATACATGAAAGACGAGCAGTCAAATTAAACATGTTGAATGCAAAAGCAGATCATGAAAGAGATTCGGCAAAAGCAAAATACAAAGACATAGACAAGAAAATAAAAAGTTCAGCTAGAAGGGATAAAAGAGAATACATAGACAATATGGCGAAAGAGGCAGAAAAAGCAGCAAAAACAGGAGACAGCAAAACTTTATATAACATACAAAAGAGGCTAACAGGTACTATTACATCTAAAGAAAGACCAATCCTTAGCAAAACTGGAACACTATTAACATCAAATAAAGACCAAAAGCAAAGATGGGCTGAACACTTCCAAGAAATACTCAATCGACCACACCCAAAAGAATTGTTAAACCTTGAAACTGACTTACCAGCCCCACAACTAAATGTCAATCTAGATGAAATTGAATTGCATGAAATTGAAACAGCAGTGAATTTAATGGCTAACAACAAAGCTGCAGGTGAAGATGAAATAACAGCCGAGATGCTAAAAGCTATCAATAGTGACAACATGAGACAACTACAGAGAATGTTTAACAAGATTTGGAAAGAAGAAAAGGTCCCTTCTAATTGGAAGAAGGGAATCATTGTGAAAATACCAAAAAAGGGCAACCTTAGTGACTGTAACAACTGGAGAGGAGTAACCTTAATATCAGTTGTGTCAAAAGTATTTTGCAAGGTCATTTTGAATAGACTCAAAGATATAGTGGATACTGCAATGAGAGAAGAACAAGCAGGATTTCGAAAAGGGAGAAGCTGTCTCGACCAGATCTTTACTCTCAGAATAATACTTGAAGAACATATTGAAAAGCAGAAACCATTAATACTGAATTTCATAGATTTTAAGAAGGCATTTGATAGCATACACAGAGATTCATTATGGAGAATTTTATGTCTATATGGAATACCATCTAAAATTGTCAACATCATTAAGGACTTATACAATGGATATGGTTGTGCAGTCAAGACAGAAGAAGGGATGAGTGAATGGTTCCAGATTGAAACAGGCGTGAAACAAGGATGTATACTGTCTCCTTTACTTTTTGGGATTACAATAGACTTCATAATGAAAAAATGCTGCACAGGTAACACAGGTATTGACTGGGTACATGGGACCCAACTAGAAGATCTTGATTTTGCTGATGACATAACTCTTATCAGTAATAATGTGAATTCCATGCAAGAAAAAACAGATAGCCTATCTTCACTGGCTAGCAAAATAGGACTTGAAATTAACAAGGACAAAACAAAAATAATGAAAATTCCCATCAATCAAAATGGAAAAATACACATAGAAGGGACAGATATTGAAGAAGTCAATCAATTTGCATACCTTGGCAGCTACATAGACCAGGATGGTGACACTAGAAAGGAAGTTAGGATCAGAATTGCAAAAGCAGCATCAATCTTCAAGAATCTTGAGAACATATGGAATTCAAAAGTTATAAGCACAAAAACCAAGTTAAGACTATTCAATTCAAATGTAATATCCACCCTCATTTATGCATGCGAAAGCTGGAAAACAACTAAAGAAATAGAAAAGAAATTAGACTCTTTTGAAAACAAATGCCTAAGGAAAATACTCGGCATCAAGTGGAATGAATTCAAGAACAATGCAGAGATAAGACAGATGACTGAACAACAACCAGTCTCACGGGTGATCAGGAAAAGGAGATGGACATATGTTGGCCACTTGATGAGAAGAAATGAGCAGAGAATCCCAAAACAAGCTATCAAGTGGAACACAACAGGCCGAAGAAAAAGGGGCAGACCGCGTGAAACTCTGAAGAGAACATTATTAAGAGAGGCCAAGTTAACAGGCATAAAATCCTTTGATGAGGTTGAAAGACTCGCCGAAGACAGGAAAAATTGGCGAACTACTTTGCGAGCCCTATGTGACGTCTAACGGCACGGGAAGGATATATATATATATTTGCTGAAATGGTTCAAGCATACACGTTCTGCACAGTTGCCTGTCCTATGTTGGTGGAAATCGCAGATCATTTTGCTAAAGAAATGGATATGCCTGATTGGAAGTGTTCGAACGGCTTTCTTGAGCGCTTTAAAAAAATGCCACAATGTAACATTTAAGGTCGCTTCAGGTGAAGTGGCTCAAGTTAACACCGATGTCATTAATAATTGGATTTCGTGCTTGCCAAAAGTTTTGGATGCGTACAGCCCAGATGACATTTTTAACACAGATGGAACAGGCGTGTTTTATAAACTGCTACTGAACAGAACTTTGTGTTTTCGTGATGTGAAGTGCCATGGTGCCAAACAAACTGAAGATTGCTTAACTCTTCCTGTGCCGCAGGAAAAACGCAGACATTCAGTTGGATGCAAAAGTAAAGGCGCAGGTTTTGATATGTTAGGGGGTATAGTTGTAAAATTGAATGAAACACAGTATTTCCATGTACTTCCGTGTACTTATTATGTTTCAAAATATAACTAACTGTATGAAGATTTCATAAATGCAGAGTTTTTTAGGAAAAAAGAAGTAATGTGATGTTTTTAGACAATGATTGTGCCCAGCTCACCATCGGCTAGGTCTAGATCAACACTACTTACCATCTGAGATGTCTAGATATACTTGTCGATCTCGTATTCTGATTCTATGTTGCATTCTCACTAAATTAATGTCTGAAATAACCTCCTAACTACTTCTCCAATTGTCTAAATACGTCTAGATCTACTTGGAATACATTCAAGAGCAGTGGGGTGGTCACAGGTCATGTCCATACCCCTATCTACATCATCAAAAATTGAAAATTTTCGATGTTTCTCTTCCTTTTTCCTGCTCGCTAAGCACTCTTTCACCATTTTGAAAAGTGTCACCGGAAACGTGGACGAAATATGTACAATCTAAATGTTACACTGGATGTTTTACTGATACAAACCAAGAGTCAATATATCAACCCTACATACAAATCGGAAAACCGGAAGGATCGCTATAGCGATTCGAGACACGGGAAGAGTTAACAGCTGTCGCGTGCTGTAACATGTCTAACGTGTCTGATTAATAGACCAGTTATCACTGAACAATGCAAAATCACACATTTTTTTACTACTACTGCTGACAAGTTAGATGCTGCTTGACTTTAGTGTTATCTATAATGTAAGACTAAGACTTACTGTATTTTGTGATTAGTACATTTTATGATTAGTACATTTTATGTCTGATGACGATAGCTCTGGATGTTTGTTATGTGTTTAATGTAGAAAATGTGGGGCGGGCAGACACAGACACCACACACTGGCCCAATTAAAGCCCGTATAATGGACCCCGGTTAATGTCAACTTCACTTAATGTCACTATATTTTGACGGTCCTGACGATGTGACTCTTGTTGGCAGAAATGCAGATGAAGCCACTGACAGCAATTATTGAGGAAAGACGCTGGCGATGGTTGGGACATGTGCTTCGAATGACTGACAACTCACTACCAAAAATAGCACTAAGATGGACACCACAAGGGAACAGAAGTAAGGGTAGACCAAAAGAGACATGGAGAAGAACAACAGAAAGGATGCTGAGCAATAGAGGGCTCACCTGGGCAAGAGCAGAAAAAAAGGCAAAGGACAGGCATTTGTGGAAAACCCTTGTGGAAGCCCCATGTGCCCTGGGCACTTAAGGTTCAGAGAGAGAGAGAGAGACGATATGACATTAAGCAGGTTCGACTGTAGATATAAAACAATAATGAAAGAATGTTATGTTATTTATACTTGATCAAGAAAATGTTTAAGAACAATAACTCACTGTGTCGACTATAAGATCCAGCCACATACAATCCATTCCCATCTGGACTGTAGGCAAAACAAGATATTATTCCTGACTGCCCATCTTTTCTCTGTGAATCTGCAATTACAACAAGATGATTCTGTAAATAACAACAGATGCATGCCATTCATAATAACCTCTACAATCAATACAAATCTGAAGCAGCATTGCACATAACATTATATTATATTATATTCTTACATCTTACATCCTTCCCATGCCATAAAATGTCACAAAGGGCTTGCATAGTTTGCCAAGTTGTCCTGTTTTCTGCAAGTTTTTCAACTTCATCAAGGGATGTTATGCTGGCTTCTCTTAACAATGTCCTCTTTAGAGTTTCACGTGGTTGGCCTCTTTCTCTTCGGCCTGCTGTGCTCCACTTGATAGTTTGTTTTGGCATTCTCTGATTGTTTCTTCTCATCACATGGCCTACATATGTCCATCATCTTTTTCTGATCACCCATGAAATAGGTTGTTGTTTGCTCATCTGTCTTATCTCTGTATATTATATTATATTATATTATATTGACAACATCACAAAGTGTTATTGACTGATAATCAAATAGCCACCTGATCCATATGATGAATCATACAAACTAAGCAGACAAAACCCTAGACAAACCCCAAAGAAAAATCAAGAAAAACCACAGCCCAAAACTGCAGAGACTGTTATAATGAGGAGGAAGCACTTGAACATTCCCTACTTAAATGCCCCACTAGATGAACTGTGAATAAAACTGCTTCCAATACACCCTACACTTCAAAACCGTCTACATCCCAAGGCTGAACAACTGCAAAGGACAGCCAAGTTCTTCACTAGGGCATCGGCTAACAAGAGCTTTCAGGACACTGTAACCAGGACATCCACCCCCCATCTGGCAACAACCAAACCATTCAGAATCTGAGCTTTAACAACAACAAAAAATTTCTTACCGTATGTCTTGACAGTCTGACAAGATCGAACAGGGTAGTCAGTGTCAAATATCCTAATGGTTCTGTTGTATCCAGCATAGAGCTTACTTCCATCAGGAGAGAAGGATAGACTGTATGCAGCTGTTATTTCATCCTGAGAGATATTTACAGGATCATTTTTTTAAAGAAACAACCTGAGTCTTGTAGCAAGGATACACCTTTCTGGCTATGCTTCAAGACTGATTTTAGATGAAAACTATCTGATGACTACAAAGCATTAGAACAACAAGAATTTATTCACATAAAAAAACACTAGCAGTTAATGTTACTACAGAAAGATAACTGAAACAGAATACACTGGCATGTATGCCTTAAATATCTGCGTGTGAATAATTTATTCCTATCTTTTTTTTTTTGTTTTCTGAACTAAGATGAGTTAACAAACACAATATTCTGTCAAAGAATGCTCCACCTTTTTTTCTGACCACTGTTGAGCAACTACGAGATAACGAATGTTTAAATAAATTTGCTCAAGTATTTTGTTTAGTCTGCTTTCATGCAGCAGTTTCCTAACTGTGTGGAAGAAGAAACATTTTTTTTGGGGGGGGGGTTCACATTTTGACTTACAAATTGATCATACGCTCGATAGTTTGCCACAATCTGCCCTGTCGTTGAATCCCAAAGGTGGATAGGGATTCCAGAACATGTGCATGCAATTCTAAAAGAAAAAAAAAAAACATATGTACTTATGTATATATATATATATATATATAATTATGTATACTAACTGCACAGCCTGACTGGATATATTCTTTTTGTCATTTCTGTGCAAAAAAAAAAAGGTATTACAGAAAATGATGTAGAGCATGTTAATAAGACACAGAAGGGGAAGACCGGCCAATCTGGAAGTGTGATTTATAACTGACATACTAGTACATCAGAGCTGGCCAACCACAGCTAACCAAAACCCTGTCCCACCTCTCTGTTGATGCCTTCACTAACAGACTCATCCTGGCTAATGGGCCAGGAATTGCCATAGTCCCCAAGTCAGCAGAGTCTGCTAAAGAAGCATTGCACACCCCCCCCCCCCAACTTTTTAGCTTCACCTGGGAACTGAAAAAACAACTCATTCCCACTCTTACACAATGCTGTGACTTCACTGCATCAGCTGCAAAGAACACCAGCTCACAGTTTCAGGGAGACTGAAGAATTTGTGGAGGAAGAAAAATAAAACAAAAGTTTATTTACAAGAAACTGATATTACCTGCAGTAATCTGGCTGTGAGGAATTCATTTTTGGATGCCAAGCAAAGTCATAGATCTGGCTGCACTCTTTCATCTTTACTTTAGCTACCTGCACAGAAATTATGTCACTTCCTGTCAGCAATTTTACATACAACATTTCCACTTTATGGGCGTTCTCAGTGGCAAAGTGATTAGTGCACTAGTCTCTAATGGCAAAGGTCTGGGGTTCAAATCTGGCCAGGGGTGCTCTGGTCACCCAGTTGTAGAAATGGGTACCTAGCTTCTTCTGGAGCTGGGGAAGAAAAGGTGGCCAGACATGGCGGTGACCACAACACCTGTTAGTGTGGCAACAGGTCAAGGAAAGTATGGGCACTAACAACGTATCTCTGCATGCCATAAACATATGACAGGGTTACCTTTACCTATCTTACCTTTCCACTTTATACTCTGGTGATTACCTTCTTCACAAATTTCACATTTCACACTCAGGTGATCCACCAACCAAGTATTTAACACTTCATCAACACTATCACACCATCTTCATTCTGTAAACCTTACAGCACTATTTATATCACTAACGTTAACTCTGTGTACTTTTTAACTTTTATATATTTTATATTCTTTCACAGAATTTGTAAATGCCTTAAATAATATAAATAAATGCAGCCAAGCGTGATACTGACCATATCACACTTTCATGTGCTGGAGGTCATGGAAATTATGGGCCTAACACCGTATTCCCCAATATGCCTTAATGGCATAGAAACAGGAACTTTACCTTTTACCTTAAATAATATTATAAATATTCAACACCTGCACTATCACAGGATTTCAACACTTCTAAAGCAATGTCAGTGAAGATGCTATCCATTTTGACAGTCAGTGGCACCTAGCTGACATGCTAGCATCAGGCTTGGTAAAGCATAGCTGACCAAGACCCTGTCCTACCTCTCCATTGGTACCCTCAGTAAGCAGGGCCTAGCATGGCAGGGATCGCCATAGTCCTCATGGTGGTGCATGTCTGCTAAAGAAGTATTCTTTTTTTTAGCTGCAATCAGGGACTGAAAAAAAAATAGCCGTCATGACCTGCTTCCAAGCTGATATGATGCTGTGCCCCAACATCTTCACTGCATCGGCTGCAAAAAAAACACACCAGTTCGCAGTTCCAGGAAGATTGAAGAAGAAAAAAGTAATGTCATCAATTCTTCTTCTTCTTCGTTCGCTTCTACCACCAAGACCGCACTGTGATCCTACTGAATTTACTCCTGTGGTCCTCGTTAAGTCCCGTGGTCCCCAAAAGGACCACACGAGATCCCCGAGAGGACCACAAGAGGTTCAGAGTATCTCAGGGCTTGAGCCTGTATTCTTGGTGGGTCTCAGAAGTGGGGTTGCGTGACACTGTGGTTTTCGATGCACAAGTTTAGCCTAGAGTTGGACTTTCTCACCGGAAGACCTCGACGTGTTTTGGATATCAGTATATCCCCGCTGGGTGAGAGGTGGTAGCCCACCCAGGCCAGAGTTGGACTTTCTCACTGGAAAAACCTAGATGTGTTTTGAGATACCCATGTATCACCGCCGGGTGAGGTGGTTGCCCATCCAGCCCAGTGTTGGACTTTCTCACTGGAAAACCTCAGTGTGATTAGGATATGCATACATCCCCGCCGGGTGAGAGGTGGTTGCCTATCTAGACTGCCCTGGTCCAGTGTCTCCGACTTCAGCATTTTGTGGTCGTGGCCGCTACCCTTCCTAGTTGTGACCAGGATGGAGTCCAGATGGACGAGTCCTCGCCACTAGTGACTTCCACCCCTGGGTTGAGCCGATTTAGGCATATTATCCCAGTATGGGTGTGTTTGGGACATGACCGACCTCTAGAGCAGAGGTACCTCGACATGCTTAGCCTTCAAGTTTCACCCCTGGTATTAGCCGGTTTAGGCATATTTTATCAATATGGGTGTATATCGGGCGTGACCGACCTCTAGAGCGGAGGTGGCGTGACATGCCTGGCCATCAATTTTCACCCCTGGTGTGTGCTGGTTTAGGCATATTTCACCAGTGTAGGTGTATTTCGGATATGGCCGACCTCTAGAGCAGAGATGCAGTGGTATGTGTAGCTCTCGTAGCGATACTACCGGACATAGCGATTAAATTTCACTTTATACTTTCCTTCACCTTTTCACATCGGCGCCGCACAGCAACCCTTATTTCTTTTTCCGCATTTTCTTCCTTGACTGGGAGGAGCTTCACTCCACGTGCAGCATTAGCAGTGTAATCATCAATTAGACAACTTCTGTAGCATCAACATCAGTTTCAATCACTTCTCTATCTACATTCAATTTTATTCAATCTGTGCAAACTGACATATCTCATTTTTGAAGATATTTCAGTGAAGCTTTATTTTTTTCAAATGTAAACAGACAGTGAACTGTGCTCAAAGTGTGTATTTTTAAATACTTTCTTTACACAGCCTTCATCTATTTTATTTACAAATGGTATAACTTTAATTATGGCAAACTAGAAGTGAAAATGTACATCGGAAACTCAAAGGTAAATCCAAAAGTCATCTGAAGTACATGATTCAGGGTTGTCCTCACACAAAAAAAAAAAAAAAGCCAATGAGTGACTATGTGTATTTATCTTGGTTTACTTTAATAACCATATAACTAATCCTGTATCCTGCCTTTAACTTCTTTAATAAACAAATGACAGATTCTGTATCCTGTCTTGGCTTCCCTTAATAAACACATAACAGATACTGTATCCTGCTTTGGGTTCCCTTAATACATACATGACATATTCTGTATCCTGTCTTGGCTTCCTTTAATAAACACATGTATGCTTGCAGGAAACTCGCTACTGTAGTGAGCAGAAGAATAACACAACTCCTTCAGATCATTAGAGGAAGTACCCCCCTCAGACAAGTGTTTCAGCCCTATTAAACTCCTGACACTAAGGGACATGATTCCCAGAGGTGTTATGAGTTGTTGCTTTTTTTGTCCCGGAATTGAACCCATGATCTTCCAGTTGGCACTGCACTCTGAAGTGCGTCTTTAGATATTGTATACTGCCTTGGCTTCCTTCAGTTAAAAGAAAATGACAGATCCAGATTTCTGGCACGTTTCCATACAAGAAAACAGCAACAGAGTGCTTGTAAAGAATTCCCCCTGTGCAGTGTAATCATCTCAATAAAAATCTCAGCCCATCTTTTGCTAACTCACTCTCTTGGAGTCAAGACACAGGAAGTCTGGTACTGCTCTGGGATATAAATGTCTCAATTTCCTTTCTTTCAGTCACCAGTAACCTATGTTTGATAGATTCTCTCAGATAATCTGCATTTGTTTTCTAGAATTTGGGGAGCTTAGCACCATGGCATGCAAGATTACTCACCTCAGCCTATGCTAGGTTCCTCAGTAACTTCAAACATTCATCTAAAAGCACTTACTCTCTGTGGTACAGTCAGAAGTGATACCAGACAGAGACATTAAAAAGCAAAAAAAAGTCATCAGATTGCTTGAGAAACTTACAATAAATATTTTATACTGATGCCAAAGAAAAAAAAGTATGGAAAGATGAATGATCATGACAAATTCTTACCATCTGCTTTTTCTCAGACATCTCACTGGCATATGTATTATCAAATGGACAAAAGACACGGAGACAATTATCGTTGCTATTTGTCAGCACAGAGTTTCCATCAGGTGACCTGATCAAATAAAAATAAGAAAATACAATCCATTAAAACTGCTTTTTTTTTTTTTGCTTCTGTTAGTAGCATGACTTTCACAGACAAGAAACATGTCAAGAACAAACCACAGTCTTCATACTATGCACGGGACACTGGTGACTGTGAGCACACCTGTATCACCTACACCTGCCATACATACCTGATTGCACATGCAAAACAGGCATCCAGATTCCAGAGCACATCCTGCTGACCTGGCTCCCCCCCCCCCTTACCAAGAAGTCCAAACCCAGCTCTGGCTACAGGGGACTATTCAAATACCAAAGGTCTAGCATGTATTAAAAACCCAGCTCTGGCTACAGGGGACTATTCAAATACCAAAGGTCTAGCATGTATTAAAAACCCAGCTCTGGCTACAGGGGACTATTCAAATACCAAAGGTCTAGCATGTATTAAAAACCCAGCTCTGGCTACAGGGGACTATTCAAATACCAAAGGTCTTGCATGTATTAAAAACCCAGCTGAATAACAATCATAATCCACAACTTGTGGTTACTGTTACTGACTGTTGTTCCAAATGCAGACAGCAGCCATCACACTGTAAAACTCATATCTTCATATGAAAATAAAATGAGAACAGAAAAACAAGAAGACAAATACTGCTTCAACAGAAGTGCCAAAATGAGAGAAGAAAACAAGAAAGAGTATAGCAGTATATGGGCTAGTAGGTGTGTCATGGCTGTTCAGGCTTACTGCATACAATACAAGTTTAAGCATGTGATGATGTGCATGCTGGTCATGTGACTGAATTGTTATTGAACATGGTCACAAGAGGGATTTTTAGGCGATACTTTTGGAAAGAGAATATCTGTGTGAAAACTAAAGGATGAACATAAAGAATGAAGCGAGGTCTTCATCTATCTACATGAGTCCTGAAAAAGCGATTAAACATGTATATATGTGAGATCTTGGAGCTGGACTTGTGCTCAGGCCTGTTCTTCAATATAGTGGTCATGCCTGAGCTGCAGTAGAAATCAACATTGAAGTGTTCATTTGTTTGGATGCTGTATGTTGAGATGTCACTACTCATAAGACCCATCCACTCTTGCAGCCATACACTTATGGGGGGGGCAGACACATACAAGAGAACCAGGAAAACACTACTTATATAAAACTATTACCACTTGCAACCTCTCAGAAAATTTTCAGGGGCTCTCTGAAAATCTGCGCTGGCTGCAGCAGTCAGTCTTGGCACGCTGTTTACTGTCAAATTGTACCTGTACCCCAAGAGAAAACAAAAAAACAAAGAGAGCAAAGTGAAATTCTGGAGATATGTCAAAACACAAGGTGGCTGCTAAGAACAAAATAAACAAACATGAGCAAATATATTAAATTTTTGTGTGCTTCAAAAATACAAGGAACTTTGACTTTTCCGATTTCCAGGATTATGAGTCTTCACTCTTTTCCTATGTGCCAGATAATGAGACATGCAGGTCCTCTTCAGCTGTTCTACATCTCCATACAGAATGCCAGTGATTGATGAGTTTGGTGGAAAACGTAAGGAAGTAAATTAAACCTAATGTTGTTGTTTATCCATTGTTTTCAATGATGACCACAGATTCATCTAAATCAGAGAAAGGAGAGGTGTGTCCGTGTGTGACCAACTAGCCCTATACGAGCTCTAAAAGTTTTGCCACACGCGGAACATGTATATCCAGATTCAGTTTTGGGTGCTTGTGCTGTTTTGGCTTTTCGCATTGCGCGTTTGTGCTGGGCACTTTCAATTCTTGAGCGCTCTGCTCTCTGAGCACCCACAAGCCCTCCATGATGGGCGGACTTGTGCTATGGGCTCCCAAGAGTTCATGTCTATCCCAAAGGCTTTGAGTGAGGTTTTAATATTAATACATATTTCCTAATCAACCATCAACCCATAAATTTAAAAATATTACCAAAAACAAAAACAAAAAAAAAGAAACTAAAATTGTCCCAAAAAAAAAGATGTCAGTAAATCTAATTTTTACCCATTTCATTTTCATACAAATGTTATTCCAAACATGGATTCCTAAATGAAGCTGATGATACAAAAATATTAGATTATTTAAAATAGAAACAACTTTATTAATCAATTAGCACATAGCTGTAACATGTCAGTTTGCATCTTAATCATACAAAAACATACAGGACAAAGAAATTCAAAAAATAAATTCACATCAATGATATAATGTTATACAACAAATATAAACAAACAGGAATGGCCACAACAAATAGAAGAAAAGATAACACTCAGCTGTGACAGCTGCATCTGAGAGTGTGTGGTGAAGTACTGTGAATGTTTAAATGAAGACTTGTAGGGTGTGATGCCAATCAGCCTGGTTGGTTGTGAAGAAGACGCTGGGGAAAAAGTATGTGAATGTTTAAATGAAGACTTGTAGGGTGTGATGCCAATCAGCCTGCTTGGTTGTGAAGAAGGCGTTGGGGGAAAATAGAGAAAGAGATATAATGGTTGTCAAGCTGAGAAAAGAGTGAGAGAAACACATAAACGTAGTTAAGGGGTAAGGGTTCATAATATAGTTCAGTGAAGGCCCTGTAATATCCACTGCAGGTGAGGAAGGAGAAGATGAGAACTTAGCAGGGTTGGAATATGACTGTGCAGAAAGGTTATGTACTGCTGAATTCTGAGTCCAACCCTTGTGATTCCAGCATCTCATACTGTGGTTAAATCACCTAAAATCTTCTGGGGCCAACTGGACACTTTCCACATGAGCTTCAGGCAAGGTTGCCTGAGGCTTGTCCTTAGCAGGCACAGGAATGTCTGTGATAACCTCTGTTGGGTCCTGCTTGAGATAGCTTGGCAGCACAGGACCAATAAATGCAGAACTTTCATGGATGGTCTGAAATCAGAACAATAAGAGAGAAGACAAAATTATTCCTGTTCCTTATGATAGGAATACAGTGCTACTATTTAAGTATATCATCCTCTGTAAGTACTTCTTTTAAAGTACATCATTTTCTGGAAATACTAACATTAAAGTACATCATCTTCTGGAAATACTAACATTAATGTACATTATCTTCTGGAAATACTACCACTAAAGCATATTATTTTCTGTATTATCACTAAAGTATGCTATCTTCTGGAAGTTAAAAAAAAAAGGTAAAATTCCCATTTCCATGCCATTAAGGTATATTGGGGAATACGGTGTTAGGTCCATATTTTCCATGACCTTCGGTGCATGAAAGTGTGATGTGGTCAGTATCATGCCAGTGTCAGGGTTAGCAACCCATAGCTGACCAAGACCCTGTCCCACCTCTCCGTGGTACCCCCAGTAACAGGCCTGGCCTGGCTAATGGGGCAGGGATCACCACAGTCCCCATGGTGGTGGAGTCTGCTAAAGAAGCATTGCACAACCACCCCCTGCTTTTTAGCTGTACTCTAGGACTGAAAAAGTAGCTGCTATATGATGCTGTGCCTCAGAACCTCTACAGCATCAGCTGCAAAAGAACAACAGCTCACAGTTACAGGGATTTCATACAAGTACAAGTATTTTGTCTACCTTTTGCTCAAGGCTAATCATACATATTTTCCTGTGACTCTTCACTGTACACAAATCTCACTGCTTCCAACTTGCTTAAACTGAAGACACAGAAAGAACTATTTCCCTGGATGTAGAAATCTGCTGATATATGCTCTATATGGCATAGGACAGAAAATAATAGTGAAGTAATATCTCTTATGTACATCCAGTATGGTTTTCATTGGTTAGATTTTCTGTTCTCTAGATATAAGCCTTTCGATACAAGATTCCAAGTATGCTTGAGACCAATGTTCACTCTAAGCTGCGCAGCAGCACTGTCACGTACACAAAGAAATCATTCCATGCACAAAAGTCTATATGCTGTGCAAAAAGAAAATAAAATGGCTACTTTTAAGTTTCCTTATTTTACACTGCGCTGTAATAGCAATGAAGAAAAATATGATAGCTACATGAGTTTGTTTTCCCAATTTTTTTTCCCCACTGAAACTGTACTTTATAATTTGACAGTTAAACACATATTTGCATACAAAATACTCTTTGGGGCATATCTGCACATGAGCTGAAAATTCTGCACCCTAACTGCAAGGCCTGTGAGGGGTGGGAGGTGTGTTGTGATTTTATACAACAGTTTGCTCCACATTAGAGTGTGCAGACAACAATTTCTGTTCCAGTCAAGAAAAATGATTATACCAGGGGCACTTGACTTTGATCTTTCCAATCCCCGGGTTTACAAGGTTCACTCTTTTTCCACTGTGCCAGATAATGAAACGTACAGGTCCTCTTCAGCTATTCTACATCTTCATACAGAATGTCGGTGATTGAGGAGTATGGTGGTATCAGGTTCTTCCAAAGGTCCTTCAATGCACTGCAGTCCAGCAGGTGGTGCTTAACAGTTTCTTCTTCTTGTCTGTTGCAGTGAATGCAGTATGGTGTGCGGTCAGCGGTCACTCTGTGTAAGTGCTTATTGAGGGTAATGTGTCCTGTTCTCAACCTGAAAATTGTGCATTGGTCTCTACGACATAAGCTGTTGATGTGGCCTTTGAGGTTAGGCTTTGGCAGGTGTGTATATAAGGATCTTCCAGTTGGATTACTGGCCCAGCTGTCAATCCAATGCTTACACCAGGGTTATGGATCATCCAACTTTGCTGCTCTGTATACAGCCTAACTCCACCAACTCTTTCATAAATGGTAACACACGATAATTAGTGAAAAAGTACATAACTATACACGAAACCACTGAAATAAAGCTGTGATATAAAAATGTATAAACTAGGAAAAAAGCAGGAACAACTTTATTACTTAATGAGTACACAGTCGTGAAGTTTCGGCGTGAGCTTTAATCATACAAAAACAATCCAGACGAAGAAATAATAGAGAGAGGAGATAAAGTATAAATTTCACAATGAATTTGTCCTGTGTGTTTTTGCATGATTAAGGCTCACGCCGAAACATCACAACTGTGTACTCGTTAAGTAATAAAGCTGTTCCTACTTTTTTCCTAGTTTATTCATTTTCATAAACGGTACACTTTTACTGACTCCAACTCCATTACCTTGTATTATTTTAATAAATATTACCAAGTGGAAAGTTAAATTTGTACTCGATTCTTTTTCAAATCTGTTGTAAAAGTATTTGTTTTTTTAAATAATGGTACAATACCTGTAATGTTTCTGATGCCAACATTCTGGAATCTCCATTGACCCAAACATCTCCAGACTGGCAAGACTTCTGCTGCTGTGCTCCATCTATATCATTATTCACAGAATTCTGAGGCAAGAAAAACTGCTTATTTTCTTGCTCCATCTCTACATCTGTACCATTCTGCATCTTTTCTAGTAATGATGGATCAAGTACATTTATAGCGTCATCATCTCTTGAAAGTGTGTATGACGGCAGGGCATCATAACTTCTCAAAGTATCTTCCTCATTCTTTGCAGAAACTAAATCCTCTCTCCTACTACTCTGACTGTCCTCTCCTTTTAAAACAGCTCCACAACCCGACAAAGATGCAAGCTCTCCTTCCGAGTGCTCAGTGCTCACAGTTGTGGTTGTCTTGGCATTGAGATAATAATCATTATTCAGATTCACTGAAGCTGCTGCCATGTTTAAATCTACTTCTGCCACTGAAATGCTGCTTTGTTCTTCCATTTGACCACTTTCGATTGGCCGTACTGCAGGTATGTGACTCTCACTAACTATAGCTTCGTCAGTTTTATGTCCAAGACCCGGTACGGTTGAGTACATCTCAAAATCTTTTGCGCTGTATGCCTTCGTTAGGTGCAGTCATCCGTAGCCATTTATGGTAAATTTTATGAAATCTTGCATCGAACATACAGGGTTATTCGTTTTTCCTTTCCTTTCGTTGTGCACATGTAGTCGGCGGGACAAGTGCAACGACTGCTGGTCATCTACACGGTTTCTGCTTTATGTATAATATTAATGCATATGTCTTCAAATCACAGTAATGAATCGAAGCAAAAGCCATTCGTTAAAAAGGGCCTTTGTAATACCTAACAAACACCTTCCATTTGAGCAAGCGAAATCTCAACACATATTGAACAAATCAACCTTACATACGCGATGAAGCTTCGTTTGAAGAAAAGTTCATGGGACTGATCTCCCTTAGACGAGTTCCTGTCATCATCATGTGTCTTCTGCGTATTCAAAGTTGATTCCGAATAAATCTGCAGCTTTCTCTCTGCGGATTCCGCCTCGCTTTTTCTATGTTAGGCATGAGATAGAACTTGTTCCTGATTCTAAGCAAGTGCAGGTGTTTCTAATCTCACACATGAGTTATTTTAATATAAAAATGTAAGGATTATTTCTATTTAAATGTCAACCTAGATGAAATTACATTGCATGAAAATGAATTTAGTGGCTAGCAACAAAGCTGCAGGTGAAGATAAAATAACACACGAAATGTTAAAAGTTATCAATAATAACAATATGAGACAACTACAGAGAATGTTTAATAAGATTTGGAAAGAAGAAAAGGCCCCTTCTAAATGGAAAAAATGAATCATTGTTTAAAATACCGAAAAAGGCAACCTTCGTGACTGTAACAATTGGAGAGGAGTAACCTTAACATCAGTTGTGTCAAAAGTATTTTGCAAGGTCATTTTGAATAGACTTAAAGATATAGTGGATACCGCAATGAGAGAAGAACAAGCAGGATTTCGAAAAGGGAGAAGCTGTTTCGATCAGATCTTTACTCTAAGAAAAATACTTGAAGAACATATTGAAAAGCAGAAACCATTAATACTGAACTTCATAGACTTTAAAAAGGCATTTGATAGCATACACAGGGATTTATTGTGGAGAATTTTAAGTCTATATGGAATACCATCTAAAATTGTCAACATCATTAAGGACTTATACAATGGATATGTTTGTGCAGTCAAAACAGAATTAGGGATGAGTGAATGGTTCCAGATTGAAACAAGGGTGAAACAAGGATGTATATTATCTCCTTTGCTTTTTGGAATTACAATAGACTTCATAATGAAAAAATGTTGCACAGGTAACACAGGTATTGACCGGGTAAATGGGATCGAATTAGAAGATCTTGATTTTGCTGATAACATAACTCTTATCAGTAACAATGTGAATTCCATGCAAGAAAAAACAGATAGCATGTCTTCACTGGCTAGCAAAATAGGACTTGAAATTAACGAGGACAAAACAAAAATAATGAAACTTCTCATTAAATGTTATGGAAAAATACACGTAGAAGGGACAGATATTGAAGAAATTAATCAATTTGCATACCTTTGCAGCTACATAGACCAGGATCGTGACACCAGAAAGGAAGTTACAATTGCAAAAGCAGCATCGATCTTCAAGAATTTTGAGAACATATGGCATTCAAAAGTTATAAACACAAAAACCAAGTTAAGACTATTCAATTCAAATGTAATATCCACCCTCATTCATGTATGTGAAAGCTGGAAAACAACTAAAGAAATAGAAAAGAAATTAGACTCGTTTGAAAACAGTTGCCTAAGGAAAATACTCGGCGTCAAGTGGAACGAATTCAAGAACAATGCAGAGGTAGGACAGATGACTGAACAATAACTAGTCTCATGGGTGATCAGGAAAAGGAGATGGACATATCCTGGTCACGTAATGAGAAGAAACAGTCAGAGAATCCTAAAACAAGCTATCAAGTGGAACACAACAGGCCAAAGAAAAAGATGCAGACCGTGTGAAACTCTAAAGAGGACATTGTTAAGAGAGGCCAAATTAACAGGCATAAGATCCCTTGATGAGGTTGAAAGACTCGCCAAAGACAGGAAAAATTGGCGAACTACCTTGCGAGCTCTGTGTGACCTTTAATGGTACGGGAAGGATATAAGACATAAGACATGGTCACTGATTTTTTTTCCACAACTGCTGGTCCCAGTCTGGTGCTCTCCCTTGCCTGTGAGCGCAGTTTGTTTCAGACCCGATCTCCATATCAGAGGGGAACTCCCACATACGTTGTTGTTGCTGTTGTCATGTCTGTTTAAATGTTTAATTTGTTGTTCTTGGTTATGTTATTTGCTGTTGTTGTTGTTCTTCTTCTTCTTCTTATTCTTCTTCTTCGTCTTCAAAAGGGCATCTGTTGCCTTATGTCGCAGTTATGCACCTTTCCGACCTGCACATCCGACTTCGGCTCAGCGTATTTCTTGGGGACCAGTGTCACCTTTCTTGTGATCTCTGTTTTGGCCAGACTACTGTGTGTACCCAGAGGCACCACTGGGTGGTACAAAGAACAGTTTGTCATCCCCGCTGCAAGCTGTTTCATTGCTGTCTCATTTAGTTTGCTACTGCGTCTTAGCGGTGGTACCGGCTTCAAGTCCCAGCAGTGGGATTTTTTTTTCTGGTACACCTTGATATCCCCAGGTTCTACCCAGCCCCTAAAAATGGGTACCAGAGAAATATGGGAAGGTAAATGCGGCCAGGCCGTGATAACGACCACGTCACAATTTCATGTGCCGAAGATCGCGGAAATACAGGCCTAACACTGTATCCCCAATGTGCCTCAATGGAACGAAAACGGAAATTTTACCTTTAACTTTGGCCTGCTTAATTGAGTGGTTAGGCACACTGTTTACTAATCAGGTGGTATCGGGTTCAGTCCCTGCAGTGGGAATTTTTCTGGTACATATCAAAAAGGCCCCGGGGTTTACCCAGCCTCTAAAAATGGGCACCAGAGAAATCTGGGAAGGTAAAGCGCCAGGCGTGATACTGACCACATCACACTTTCATGTGCCGAAGGTAATGGAAAATACGAACCTATCACCGTATTCCCCAATATGGCTTTAATGGCATGGAAACGAGAATTTTACCTTTTTGCCTTTATCTTTAATGCATCTTCTGCCCCTGTTTTGTTTTTGTTTTTTTTTAACAAAAGCATTTTTTTCGAAATATTAAATTACTGGTTTTCATTGTCATTCAGTTATTCTTATTATCTCCTACTCTTTATCTTACTTTCTTTCTCTTTCTAACTTTCTTCTAAACTGCAACATACACTTTTCGAGTCAGTCAGTTAGTCAGTCATTTGCATGTCCCTTGCGGAACTTTGCTTCCCTAACAACTCTCGTGTAGGCCTCTCGGCTGTAAGCAAGATGCCTCTGCTGCTGATGCATCCATTTGCAGATCATCAACGATGTCTTGCAGCCATCTTCGCCTTCGTCTTCCTCTCTTTCTCTTCCCCATTGTGTACCCTTCCAAGACGGTCTTCTCTAGATTTATCATGATGTTTGATGTGTCCAAAATATTTAAGTTTTCTCTATTTAATCTTCTGTACTAGCTAGCCTTCTTCAATATTGAGTTATTGTAGTATGGATATATTCGTTCTTTTTTATGACCATGAAATCTGTAGCATTTACATTCAAAGGCATTTATGTGTTTCTCAGCTGTTTTGTTAGGTGTCCAGGTCTCACAGGCATATGTTGCGATGCGAAAGATGCATGCCATTAAAAATCTTATTTTTGTAGTTCTGTCTGTTCCTCTCCACAGATTCTTTAGGTGTTTTACTTTTTGAAGAGCAATAGATGTCCTCCTTTTATTTTCTCTAATTGTGTCTCCGTTATTAGTTAGTAGTGATCCAAGATATTCAAAACTCTCCACCTCTTCCATTTTTACCTCACTGATAAATATTTCAGCTGCCTTATTTGTTTCCGAATACTTTTGGAGTACTGTCGTAAAATTTGATAGGCTTGGGCACAATGTTAGAAGAAATTTTGTATGATTAACATCGAAAGAAAGGATAAGCACAACACTATATAAGTGAAAGAAATAGAAATAGTAATAGAATTAACTCCGACTCGAACTTCGTACCCCCTCATAGGCAGAGCAAGCAGTCAGGCATGAGGCAACACAATATTATGTCGATAACCCCTGCGTTTCTAACTTTTACTGTTTTAGCAAAGACGTTGTCCTATTTGACAATCAGCGACCCGCTCTGACATGCTAGAGTCAGTGTTGGCGAGCCATATCTGACCAAGGTCCTGTCACGTCTTTCCGATGGTACCAGAAGAAACAGGCCTAGTCTGGCTAGCGGGGCAGGGATAGCCATAGTCCCCACGGCGGTGGAGTCTGTTAAAGGAGTATTGCACACCTCGAGGTTTTTTTTTCCTCCCAAACCGACACTATGATGTGCCTGTACATCCTCACTACGTTGGTTACAAAGAACACGAACTCGCACCTCCAAGAAGAGAAAGAAGAAAAACTATCTTAGATTAATTTTATTTTATAATAGTTACTTCCCTTACATGGAATCTTTCAATATTCTCAATGATTGGTTCCCTTGGTTGCGTTAACCTGCAGTGATCTCTAATACAGTTTCCGAACTTTGTGAACTTTTACAAGTGGCACATTGTATAGCATGAGTTCCTTCATGTTTTGTTCATATTTATACTGTTACTATCATCTTAATATTATTCTTACATTTTTTTCCTTCTCCTACGCGATAAGCACACATCTTCTTCCCGTCCTCTCCCCGTTTCCTTTTTGTTTTTCTTTTCCTCTATTATTCTTTTCTCATTAATCAGTATTTCTGTGTGAATGTGTATCAACTTGTATGATGAAGGAGATAAAGGGAGTGGTAATGTCTACTCCTATATACCGATAATATAAACTGGATGATGATGATGATGATGATGATGATGATGATGATTATCCTGTTGGATATCTTGTGATATCTTACGCAAAAACTATTCACGTCCACAGCATTCTATGTTAGCTTTTATGTCATTTGCACTTTATTGTACAGATTGTTATTTAGAAGAACCTTTCATGTTGCGTAGATTTCAGTCAGAGTTTCTGTTTTGTTCAGGGAAGACGCTGTCCGATCTGGCAGTCAGCAACCCATAGTTGACCCGCTACAGTCAGGGTTGACGAATCATAGTTAGGCAAGACCCTGTCACAGCTTTCCCTTGATGTCCCCAGTAGTAGGCCTAGCCTAGTCTTTCTGGGACTGAAAGAAAATTAATTAAAGCCGGCATAAAGTCGTTCCCAAGCCGACATGATACTATGTCTCAACACCTTCACGACATCGGCTGAACACACACACACACACACAAAACACACTAGCTCGCTGTTCCAGAGAATTAGAAGACAAGAAAAGACAAGACAAGACAAAACTGTTTGTTCTCAAACATTCTATAAGAACTCTGAAAGTTCAGCCAGTAGACATGTTCCATCTGCAAGTTCAAGTTTACTTACATTTGTGTTCAAGCATAATAAATGTATGGTAAACAACCAACACATGCCTGGAACTGTTAGCACAAACATACTCTTGGATGGATGCTGCGGCATGCGGCGGGGCATATATGGGGCTGTCCTGAGTGAAACGACGCTGGAATCTGAAGTTTGAACCTTGTTCAGGGAGAAATTCCCAGCATCTCATTATACAAACCAAAGTCAATATTTCCTCGGTATACTTCCCCTCCCCAACCCCTTTTAATTCTATTGTTATACTTTCAAAGAGCTTTCAGCTTTCACTATACTTTTATAATTTTTTTTTAACTATATGTTTGAAAGTGAATTCTGTTTTCCGATATATTTTGAAAGTGAAATGGTAATTTTGTGGAAGGAAGGTGGAAAGAGACTACTTAGAAGATCAAGACAGAAATACAAAGACATTTTTATAAGTTATTAATGCTAGGATTCTCTGTCTGTCACGAGGTCTGGGATGAACCAATGAAATACAGGGTCACTTGTGCCTCATTTTCTTTTATATGATGCTGCAGTTGTTATAACTCTGCGTAGTGGGGTAGCATCATATAGAAGAATATGAGGCACACATCTGAAGAAAATAAATGCAAATGCAAGAAAACTGGACCTTCCAACACAAACACTGGCTCCTGCTACTATGGCTAGTGATATATAAACAGTATTTGTACATATATTTTCGTTATTAGTTTAAGAAAAAGTCTGTGCTTTTGAACCAAACTTATAATAATTTATTAACTTTATTTGGGGCTGCATGTTGATCTCGAGATTAGAAGTTTGCCTCGGGTGTTGCAAACCGCGGGTTATAAGAGGTAGAAATTTTTTTCTCGTGAACCCTCCAGCAATAAATTCCCTTGATCTGTAGATCTGTAGGTAGTGTGAAACTCTAAAGATAAAAGAGATAACGACTGCGGTAATATATATATATATACACACACACACACACTTTCGTTTTTCTTTCATTTATGTGTTGTGTTGTATGTAGTCCTTGAAAAAGGCTGACGCCGAAATATTCAATGTTGTATTTTTTCATTTATACATTCTCATCTTACTATCATACTGTCTGCCATTTGTGTTTTTTTCTCACTTTCCTCACTCCCTCTGTCGCTTTGTAAAACTGAACCATACACCTCTTTGAAACTCTAAAGAGGACATTGTTAAGAGAGATCAAATTAATAGGCATAAAATCTCATGATGAGATTGAAACAGCTCGTCGAAAACAGGAAATCTTGGCGAACTACCTTGCGAGCACTATGTGATGTTTAACGGCATGGGAAAGATTTAAGATGTAGGTAGTGGGACAGATCGTCCGTGTTCATTGTCGTGCGCGTTAAAAATCTCTCGTGAAAATGAGAAAAAGAAAAGGCCAGACAAAGGCTATTAGGGCGAAATTCTAGGAACAATCTATCACAGAGACTGGTTACAGGAGCTTGGCGTGCCAATGGTGCCCGCAACAGCTGTTCTAAGGTGCTAGGACGGGTGGCCGAGCAGACACCAGAATGTCCTGACTGCCATAAAGCCCTTTCCTCAAAACTGGATCGCCTACAGAATTACGATTTTTCATTCATCCAGTTTAAGGTATGATCAGAGAATGAGAAACATATTAGCCAACACATCCTTATCAATGAATGTTAGAAAACGAGTCCTAAAATGCTATACTGAACCTATCTTGTTATATGGAAGTGAATCATGGACAATTGGCAGGTCTGCACAAAAATCATTGGAAGCAGCAGAAATGTGGTTTATTAGAAGAATGTTGCGAATCCCCTGGACAGCAAAAATAACTAATGAAGAATGTATGAGAAGGGCTAGAGAGACAAAAAAATCTTGTCAAAAAAATAAGAGAGAGAGACAATGTAGTTTCATAGGACATGCATTGAAAATATTATAACAAAGGGAAAAACAGAAGGAAGAAGATCAAGAGGAAGACCAAGAGAAATGATACTGGACAGTCTGACGGGATGGTATGAGAGGAGATGATGGCCTGCATGAAGGATCGTGTACTCTGGAGAAGCATAATAGCCAACGCCAGTCGGCACGGCACCAGATGACGATGATGAGTTTAAGGTAAAGGTAAAACCCAGATTCCATGTCATTAAGGCATATTGGGAATACGGTATTAGGCCCGTATTTTCCAAGATCTTCGGCACTTGAGGGTGTTATGTGGTCAGTATCACGCCTGGCCCGCATTTGCCTTCCCAGATTTCTCTGGCACCCATTTTTAGAAGCTGGGTGGACCTTGAGGGCTTTCATTCAATGACAACATTTAAATATTCAGTGACTTTATCTATACCTGGCACTCATACCTCAAATGTCCAGTTCTCTTGAAAGTGTCACCTGTGCACTTTAGCTGTTATACCTTGACATTGTTAACCTAGCGGTGCTCACCTCACTTCATAATTTTTTTTTTTTTTTGGTGCTCTTATTTTATTATTAGGCTCGTTTCCCCATTTTCTGGTCTGTACGGATCTTCTTCTTCTTCTTCTTCTTCTTCTTCTTCTTGTATAGTGTGAAAGTATGCTTTTTGTTAAAATCTGAGGAATTAGATAATGTAAACTACACACTTCTGAAGAATGAGACTATCACTATGTACATATGTCGTGAATGTGCGAGATTATCACTGTGTACATATGTCCGTGAATGTGCGAGACTATCACTACGTACATATGTCCGTGAATGTGCAGGAAAGTATGTATGGTCACTGTTATAAAACAAGAATTGTACTTAAATGTAAAAGATGTGGGGAACAACATAGTAACAGGACGTGTCTTAGCTTATACATTTTTGCAAGCTTTTTTTACGTGAACTAAAACATATCAATCTTAAGCCTGGAATGGCCATACAGACATTTTTGTTTTCAATTTAAAAATGCATCTATATAAGTCAAAGACACGTGACAAGAAACAGGCGCTCGAACCTTGAGTGAATAGCCACTAAAGACATCGATAAGAAGTGTACATTAAATGACAACACCACCAACAACAACAATAATAATAATAATCATTTCCTGTTTCCATGCCATTAAGACATATAGGGGATATGATGTTAAGCTTGTATTTCCAAGACTTTCAGAACATGAAAATGTGATGTGGTCAGTATCATACCTGGCCGCATTTACCGTCCCAGGTTACTCCGGTACCTATTTTTAGACCCTAGGTGGGCACCGAGGCCCTTTTTTTTTTGGTGTTTGCAAAGAAAAATCCCGCTGCTGGGACTTGAACCCGGTTCCCCCGAATTAGTAAACCGAGCGCCTAACCACTCAGCCGCTATTAATAATCTTATATCTTATATCCTTCCCGTGCCGTTAAACGTCACATAGGGCTCGTAAAGTAGTTCGCCAATTTTTCCTGTCTTCGGCGAGTCTTTCAACCTCATCAAAGGATTTTATGCCTGTTAACTTGGCCTCTCTTAATAATGTCCTCTTCAGAGTTTCACGCGGTCTGCCTCTTTTTCTTCGGCCTGTTGTGTTCCACTTGATAGCTTGTTTTGGGATTCTCTGATCATTTCTTCTCATCAAGTGACCAACATATGTCCATCTCCTTTTCCTGATCACCCATGAGACTGGTTGTTGTTCAGTCATCTGTCTTATCTCTGCATTGTTCTTGAATTCATTCCACTTGATGCCGAGTATTTTCCTTAGGCATTTGTTTTCAAAAGAGTCTAATTTCTTTTCTATTTCTTTAGTTGTTTTCCAGCTTTCGCATGCATAAATGAGGGTGGATATTACATTTGAATTGAATAGTCTTAACTTGGTTTTTGTGCTTATAACTTTTGAATTCCATATGTTCTCAAGATTCTTGAAGATTGATGCTGCTTTTGCAATTCTGATCCTAACTTCTTTTCTAGTGTCACCATCCTGGTCTATGTAGCTGCCAAGGTATGCAAATTGATTGACTTCTTCAATATCTGTCCCTTCTATGTGTATTTTTCCATTTTGATTGATGGGAATTTTCATTATTTTTGTTTTGTCCTTGTTAATTTCAAGTCCTATTTTGCTAGCCAGTGAAGACAGGCTATCTGTTTTTTCTTGCATGGAATTCACATTATTACTGATAAGAGTTATGTCATCAGCAAAATCAAGATCTTCTAGTTGGGTCCCATGTACCCAGTCAATACCTGTGTTACCTGTGCAGCATTTTTTCATTATGAAGTCTATTGTAATCCCAAAAAGTAAAGGAGACAGTATACATCCTTGTTTCACGCCTGTTTCAATCTGGAACCATTCACTCATCCCTTCTTCTGTCTTGACTGCACAACCATATCCATTGTATAAGTCCTTAATGATGTTGACAATTTTAGATGGTATTCCATATAGACATAAAATTCTCCACAATGAATCTCTGTGTATGCTATCAAATGCCTTTTTAAAATCTATGAAGTTCAGTATTAATGGTTTCTGCTTTTCAATATGTTCTTCAAGTATTATTCTGAGAGTAAAGATCTGGTCGAGACAGCTTCTCCCTTTTCGAAATCCTGCTTGTTCTTCTCTCATTGCAGTATCCACTATATCTTTGAGTCTATTCAAAATGACCTTGCAAAATACTTTTGACACAACTGATATTAAGGTTACTCCTCTCCAGTTGTTACAGTCACTAAGGTTGCCCTTTTTTGGTATTTTAACAATGATTCCTTTCTTCCAATTAGAAGGGACCTTTTCTTCTTTCCAAATCTTGTTAAACATTCTCTGTAGTTGTCTCATGTTGTCACTATTGATAGCTTTTAGCATCTCGGCTGTTATTTCATCTTCACCTGCAGCTTTGTTGTTAGCCATTAAATTCACTGCTGTTTCAATTTCATGCAATTTAATTTCATCTAAATTGCTATTAATAATAACAACAATAATTTAAAAAGGAGACAAAAGTCGTCCAATCAGTGAGTCGCATGACTTGGAAACTGCGTTTATTATCTCTAGCCCTAAGTTTTGTTAATTCGAAAGACAATGGCCTCGTGCAGAAAGGTTGTACTTTATTTGATCATTTATCAACGTTATTTTGATTATTTATTTGATTATTTATCAAATAACCTTTTAAATTATATATATATATATATATAAAAGTTTCCTGCCGAGAGGAAATGGCGTAATCCTAGATAGCTTGTGCATCTCAACAAGCTTATTTATAAAATAAACATTTATTTATTACGAGGAAAAAAGAAAATAAATAATTGACGCACAGGGAAAAAGAGGGGGAAAAAAAATTCACCCCCGACGGGACTCGAACCCGCAATCCCCGGCTCGCACCACGCAGCGTCTGTGTAGGAGGCCGGTGCCTTATCCATTAGGCCACGGGGGCTTTCAGACAGTGGGGAAAATTACTATTATTCAGTTTTTCAACAATGGTATTTTTTTTTTTTGTTGTAACGTGACATCATGTGATTATATTTCAAAGTGATATTACGTTTAACAGTGGTGCCTCACTGTGCGTATATTGTACAGTTAATACGCAATAAAGTTTATACACGGAAATACAGACCGATTGTTGTACTTTTGGAACTTTGAAAACATTGAAGAAAACGAACAGCAACAAGAACTTTTGGCAGGACCCGCTGGAGACATGTGCTTAAACTGCTGCAACAAAGTCTGCAATGATAATGATGAATTTCGGGAACTCATTCATTCATTCGCATACATCTTGCCGAACTTTGTTACCCTAACAGCTCTTTTGACGGCCTCTCGGTTGTAAGCAAGATGCCCTGCTGCTGATGCATCCATTCGCAAATCATCAATAATGTTTTTGTTGCCATCTTTGCCTTGGTCTTCCTCTCTTTCTTTTTTCCATTATGTACCCTTCCAAGACTATCTTCTCTAAAACTCTCATGACGTCTAATATATCCGAAATACTTAATAACTTCAGTGAATGTTATAAAAAATTGAGAATTTAAAAATGTGTACGCAAAAGAATGCTGAAAGAGAATAAGGCATAAGCTAGAAAACGAAGAAATGATGGGAAAAGAAAGGAATGTGATGCTGCAAGCCTTGGAAAGAGGAATGTATAATCTTCCTAGAGGTGTAATTCTAAATTCCAAGCTAAGTGTCTGTATAGGATCAAAGGAGTGTAGACGGCAAGAAACAAAAGTCCGTATAAGATGAAAGGAGTGTAGACGGCAAGATAGGTAGAAGTCCGTATAAGATCAAAGGAGTGTCCTGACGGAATACTATAGGTATGGATCTCTTGTTAAGATAGACAAACATGGCACCACTGTCAACAGTGATTGAAAGGAGAGGATTGCAATAGATTGGCCACATTATGAGAAGGACAGAAGAATTCTTACCACGAACAGCTCTGACATGGACTCCACGTGGTAAGAGAAGCATGGGACGGATCCAAAGAAACATGGAGACGTACAGGAGAGGAAATGCTGGTAAACAAAGGATTGATAACGGAAACGGCCAAGAAGATAACAAAGGACCAATAAAAGTGGAAATCTCTTGCCACCAGCAGCCACATGCGTCTTTGGCCCTGAAAGGACAAGAGAGGGGGGATACAGAGAGAGAGAGAGAGAAAGAGAGAGAGATGTACTAATCGTAATATTTCTTTTGAAAAAACACAAAACTATCTGACATCCAATGCTATCTGCTATATGATAAGAGAAAATTGGAATCTGATAAGATTATCTATCTATCTATCTATCTATCTATCTATCTATCTATCTATCTATCTATCTATCTATCTATCTATCTATCTATCTATCTATCTATCTACACTCTGCTCTGTTTCTTGCGTTCGCAGCGCACTCGGCCAAGCTAGTCCCTGTCCATCTATTGATGCTGTCCACCCGTTTAACGTCATTGTCGTCCTTCGATCTTGCCCTCAAGTAGAGTCTTCAGTATAGTATTATGCTTGATTTTTTTGTCTGTTTTTACGTGGTTCTGCTTATTTGTCTATATATCCATTCATATTTAACCTGCCTTAAGTATTCATCACATCTGTCTGTATACGTTATCTAGTATATGATGTTTCCGACCATTGTTCAGACTCTTTTCCTGACTCCTACTGTTACCTGGGCACGTTCATACGCACGTCACATTGTATCTATAACCTTCCTTTCTATCTCATCTTCCTGGATTTTCCTCTCTCTTTTCATTTGCGTCTATAAGACGCGCGTCCCCCCCCCCTCTCTCTCTCTTCTCTTCTCTGCTCTCTCTCTCCTTCTCTCTCTCTCTTCTCTTCTCTTTTCTCTCTCTCTTCTCTCCCTCCCTCCCCACCACAGAAAACACGTCCTCGGTGTCCAATTTGACAGTCAGATATCGAGTACGTCTTCGTTAAAGGCCGATTTATCCCTTCCGGGACTTCCCGAGCGGACTAGAGTTTCCCGGGCGGGCGGGGGATTGTGTCGACTGTGGAGTTTTCAATGGTCCCGGAGTGATGCATAAATGAATATTGATAAGGCTTCTGGAACTTTCCTCGGCGTGAAAACTGACCGCTTATCGGTTCCTGACTCCTGGTGTTAGGTGACTCGGTTAGACGTCTCTGGCCGATATTTTACGGGTCGGAGCTCCAGATATGAAGAGGATGTTTATGATTGGTGCCATTTCAGGACCACATTTGCGTGCAGTTCTTCATTTTGCAGGCCGGCGCTGTCTCGTTTATTAGCAGAATTTTCTCCGTCTCGGTTAGGTTTTGTTCCTTTTTTCCCGAGGAAATCTTGAAAACCTTCCAGAGAAGGGGGCGTTGTTGTAGGCGCCAAGGGAGAGCATGCCCCTATCTCACGAGCATAGAGCTCGTGACTGGCTGGAGATTATGAAATAATGCGACATGATTTGTGTCTCGTTTGTTGTTTGGTAGCAAGCTGAAAGTGAGACCTCAGACATTAGGTGGTTCCGTGGCGAAGGAATTTGGGGGGGGGGGGGGGGGGGGAGAGAAAGAGGCACGAGTGGAATAAATTGGATACAGCGTTAAGAAATTAACGGAAACTGGCTATTAAGTTGAATAGATACGTCCCACCTACGTCATAAACTGAAGCCCGCCCAAGCCACATTCTGCACCTGCCAAAACTAGAGGACTAAACTAACGCATCCAGCACATTTTTCACTCTTTGTAGAGATTTGATGTTTCAAAGCCTAGCAAACAGGAAAACAGTTCGAAGAAGAAGAAGAAGAAGAAACGTATAACCAAAAAAAAATTTTTTTTTTCAAAATGTGAACAATTCATTATTTTTTCTTCTTCTTTTGATTCATCTTTCCCTTACAGCATGACGATGATGATGATGATGGCATAATATTCAAGATCCTGTAAGCACAGTTACCGTGATTCACACAACGAAAGAAGGCATATCTGGCTGAGTGGTTAGTCACACGGTCTACTAATCCGATAGTACTGGGTTCAAGTCCCAGAATAGGGGACTTTTTCTGATACCGCTACATCAAAAAGGCCTCGAGGTCTACCCAGCCTCCAAAAAATTGGGTATCAGAAGTATGGGAATGTAGATGCGGCCAGACATGATACTCACCACACCACGCTTTCATGTGCCGAAGGTCTTGGACATATAGGCCTAACACCGTATCCCCAATATGCCTTAATGGCATGGAAACGTGAATTTTACCTTTGTCTGACACAACAAAAGTTTTATAAGTAAAGTTGAAGGTGACATAGATACTTCATATGTTCCTTGACTGTTTTTTTTTTTTCGTAGCTCTAGGAAAAGCCAGATCTCCTTGTCTACACCTGGCTGACTTTAGTTGACTGGAGTTGACTCTAGCTGACTGGAGTTGACTCTAGCTGACTGGAGTTGATTGGGGCTGACTGGAGTTGACTGGTGTGCTTCCAGCATGTTTGGAATCACTGACCTTCGTCGTGAAAAACTAGCTGAAACTTTTGGAGGAGAGCGATTCCAGAACCTGAATAAAAGTTTTGTAGTTCACTTTCATAGTCTGTAGACTTTCATAGTCTGTAGACTTTCATAGTCTGTAGACTTTCATAGTCAGTGGACTTTCATAGTCTGTAGACTTTCATAGTCAGTGGACTTTCATAGTCTGTAGACTTTCATAGTCTGTAGACTTTCATAGTCAGTGGACTTTCATAGTCTGTAGACTTTCATAGTCTGTAGACTTTCATAGTCTGTAGACTTTCATAGTCTGTAGACTTTCATAGTCAGTGGACTTTCATAGTCTGTAGACTTTCATAGTCAGTGGACTTTCATAGTCTGTAGACTTTCATAGTCAGTGGACTTTCATAGTCAGTGGACTTTCATAGTCTGTAGACTTTCATAGTCTGTGGACTTTCACAGTCTGTGGACTTTCATAGTCTGTAGACTTGCATAATCTGAGGACTTTCATACTCTGTGGACTTTCATAGGCTGTAGACTTTCATAGTTAGTCTGTAGACTTTCAGATACTTATGTTTCACGCTTTATATCTGATTTATATTTTATCCCTGAATAACTGTGCAAATGGATGATGGGATAAGTGCAGTTTTACAGAACTTTAAAAGAAAATATCAGAAAACCTGGGGAAAAAAAGAAATAAATAAAATGAGAAAGATTTTCATGAAAACGCAATATAAGTTGTTTTTTTTTTTAATGAGTGGAAAAAGAGATAAAGAAAAAGAATCACAAACACAGCAAATACAACTAAAATTTCGCCTTAAAACTTCTTCAGAGGCAAAGAGAAAGCAACAAGAACAACAACAACAAAAAACCCGGTAAGTAAACACAAATAAGAGTAGGAGGATTCCCGTAACGATTTCTGATTTATGAAGGTCGGACACTTAGAAACTACCAGAACTGACTTAAAAGAAAGTGAAAACTAAGATAAGCGAGTAGGCGAAGATAGAATTTAAGAGTGACGTAGCCTGCTTCCTATCCGACATGATGATGTGCCTCAACTTTTTCACCTCATCTGCTGCAAAGAACACAGTTCCATGGAAATAGAGCGAGAAGATGTATATTTATGTATGTGTATTCACACACACACACTCTCTCTCTCTCTCTCTGTCTCTTGTAGCGGCAATTAATAAGGTTTTTTTTTCTTCTTTAAATAAAAATACTTTGCCTGATTGTTTCCAGGGAGAAATCGAGCAAAGTACAGACAAATTTTGCTTCTTATCGATCATAATTGCGTGAACGATGTGAAAATTATTTATTCTGGTTTTTCTTAATAAAATGTGGACTTTTCAGTCTCTTTTATCTAGTCCCTCCACCCCCAAAATCCGCTAATATCTTCGACTTTCCTAGCACAATTCAGACATTCCAAGGTCGTGTCTAATAACAGCTTGATAACCCTTGGGATTTAAAAAAAAAAAAACTGTTCTTATCGTGAAGAGATACGGAGAAACCAAGTAAGAAAACTCTCCATTAAATTATCTCCCTTCTAAATTACCCGCTATATGTGGCTGTTGTAACAGTTCGGTACAAATTCGAGCACCACGATATGCGTAGCTACAGCGTATTAATTATATTGGTTTTCAAATGTCTCTTTTTCGCCCTCTATCATTCCTAAAGCCAAACACAGACCGGGTTCTTAACTAAAAAAAAAAAACTCCAAGCAAACTAAAGGATCCACATCAATCTCTCATACACGCATATCCAGGGTCCCAAAGGGACCATTTTTTGTGCGAAAGGCGTCGCGAGTACGCGCGCAGTACTCGTGAGTTGTCACATACGTCGCTTTGACCACATATGTCGTTTATTTAGACGCTCTGACAGGTCGTTACTCCGGGGGGACCCCATCGGGAGTTCTCTGTTCTGTCCGCCAGCTCTCGTTTATTGCTTACAGTGGTCCTGGCTTACTTCGGCCTCCTCCATTTTAAAACAATAATGTAAGGGACCTCGTCAGGCCATGGCTCGCCGCCAGCGACAGATGTTGACCACGCAATCCTCCGGGGTGTTATCATTCTTTTACTCTGTCCAATTATGCACCTATTTGTCTCCCCTGCGAGCACGGTCTGATCCCAGAGATCAACTGCGTGCTGGTCATCTCTATCAACTCTTCCCCCCCCCCCCCCACTCCTACATCAGAGAAAAAATAATAAGTAACTGGTAGATAAACGGCACAACAGCAGATTTGTAGACTTGCGTCAGTTACTCAGAGTGGAGTCACTTTTGAAGATTCGACTTAAGACTCAGTTGGAATGATGAAGAGCAGCAAGTCGTTTCTGTTTGCAACTTACCATTTTCAGGCAAACGAAGCAGAGTATCTTCTTCTTCTTCTTCTTCTTCCTGGAACTGTGAACTTGATGCTCTTTGCCGCCGATGCTATGAAGGTGAGGCCCAGCACCGTGTCAGATTGGAAGCAGGTTACAGTAGCTATTTTTTCAGCTCTTGTGTAAGCTAAAGAACAGGCGATGTGTAATACTTCTTCAGCAGGCTCCACCACCATGGAGACTATGGCGATCAAAGCCACCATAGCCAGGTTAGGCCTGTTAACTGGGGGTATCAACAGAGAGACTGGACAGTAGCCATAGTTCGCCAACCTTGATGCTAGAATGTCAGTTATGGGTCGCCGATTGCGATATATATATATATATATATATATCAGAAGAAGCAGAACAAGAAGATATTTAATTCTCATGCACCTATATAGTGAAATTAACCAGGATAAACAATGAAACTTCTCATTAACCACGAAGGACAAATGTACGTAGAAGGAACAGCTGTTTTGCATATTTCGCCAGCTACATAGACCAGAATGGTGACACCACAAAGGAAGTTAGAATTCGAATTGCAAAAGCAGCACTGACCTTTAAGAATCTCAAGAACATATGGCATTCAAAAGTTATAAGCACAAAAACCAAGTTAAGATTATTCAATTCAAATGTAATATCCGCTCTCATTTATGCATATGAAAGCTGGAAAACAACTAAAGTAGAACGAATTCAAGAACAACGCAGAGATAAGGCAGATGAACAAACAACAACCTGTCTCATTTGTGATCAGAAAAAGATGGACATATGTCGGTCATGTGATGAGAAGGAACAATCAGAGGATACCCAAACAAGCTATCAAGTGGAACACAACAGGTCGAAGAAAAAGAGGTCGACCGTGTGAAACTCTAAAGAGGACATTGTTAAGAGAGGTCACTTCAGTGGGCATAACATCCCTTGATGAGATTGAAAAACTCGCCGAAGGCAGGAAATCTTGGCGAACTATTATACAGGCCGTATGTGACGTTTAGCGGCACGGGAAGGATGTAAAACGGAAGATATATATATATATATATATATTCCAGAAGAAGAAGAAGCAGAGGAAGATATTTAATTCTCAAGCAAGCGTCTCTTGATCTCGTGACTAGTGCGGACCTTTGCAGAAGTATTAAATCACTCATTATCCTCTGATGATCTTGGGTGCTGTGTGGTTGTTCCAATTTTTCTAACAGAGTTTCCTGAGCACATACAGAAGAATAATAACATGCCAGTGTTTTATACGCCGTCATCTTCAGTATCATCATCTTAATTTTATACTGCCAAAGAACATATGTGATCTCATGCCCTGATAGTCTACCTTAAAAAATACTACATCCTATCAATGCCTAGCACCTGTACCTTGCTTATTTCACATACATATACACCCAAAGCAAACATTTTTTTAAAAAGCCATATAACTTTATATGCGCTATCTTTATACCCCCGACCAAGCCGTTGTGGGGAGAGTTTGGGAATTGGACATACGCCTTGTTTATAACTCTGAGGAAAAGGCTAATCCGTGTCTTGGATTGTCTCCCCCATCTCCTGACTGCCAGTTTTATTACGTGCTAACCGCCAGCGCCTCTCGTGACTCCGTGAAATCTTAATGTCACGTCACCACCTCCCGTCTCCAACAGCGGCCAACCGGCTAAACGTCCCACTAGAGTCTTCAGATGTAATAGTCGGCAGTTTGTTGCTGGAAACTCAATCGGCTATCACCATCTTGATCGTTCTACCTTCACCTGAAAGTGCACGCGCGGCCGGGCATAAAACATGGCGTTCGGGGATGACGCACTTCCGACTTCTGTCATTTCCCGCCATTAGCAAGCCGCCGTTTCCGTGACGTTTTGCGCTGACTCCTGCCCACCCGATTCTAGACCGGATGAGGTTTCCTCAGCCGTGAGGTGTGGCAGAAGGTGCAGGGGAGGAAGAACCGTGCTAAAGAGTGACATGATTCTGAAGGTTGATTACAGGTAATGGGGTTTCATGCGCGTGCTAGCCTCGGTTGGAGTCGTCACGTGACGTTTTATTTATATCTCATACAGCAATTTGGAAAAAAAAAGATTATTTCCTTATCTGTATTCACTTTGAGCTTTGGCTTCCTTCTTTTTGATTCATGACCTTTTGTACTCATAGGAAAATACTCATGCGTGTATAATATAAGTGGCCATGACTTCAATATTTTGTGCTATTTTTATCTTATACTGAATGTTTGAGGACTCTAGTTTTTATCTCTTTCATCTAATAATTATGTTTTTGGATCTTTTTTTTTGGGTGGGTGGGGGGTGGGGGGTTCTGACGACCAAGCACGTATAACCAGATCAGAGAAAGACCTATAAAAGACCAAGGGTAACTTGGCAAGAGCATGTAAGAGCCAAAAACATGAAGGTCAGCGTTGAAAAAAATACAGAAAGCATGATCATAGCGAGAGAAGAAATCCAAACAAAGATCTTTCTGGACAGTCATCTTTTGAAACAAGTGAAACATTTCAAATACCTAGATAGTACAGCAAAATCCTCAGAGGAAATTAATGCTGAAATTGAGAACAGATGCAGTAAAGCAAATCAGCTCATTGGACAACTTTACAAAAGGAAAACCACATACATCACAACTGAAACAAAAACAGCGCTGTAAAACACAGTTTTCTTCCAAACTCTGTGTTATCAATGTCAAACATGGACACTAACAGCCACAAACAAAAGGAAAATCATCACAACAGAAATGAGATGTTTAAGGAGAGTACTAAATGTGACTTTAAAAGACCAAATAAGAAATGACACCATCAGGGCAAAGCTTGAAGTAACACCAGTATTACGCTATATCCGGAAACAGCAAGTCACATGGTTTGGCCATGTTACACGATTACTGCCAGACAGTATATCACAGACAACATTCACATTAAGATTTGCATGAAACACAGGGAGAGCCCGTCCACACAGGAGATGGAAAAAGGAAATTACAGAAATCTTAAATATCCCTATCTAGATATCAATTTGTCCCCTCCACAGTGAAGGGTATATGAGAAAGGTGGCAAGATAAGAGATGCCAGAAACACAATGGCGACAGCACAAACAGATCATTTCATATGGACATGTATATAGTTTCCGTGTACGCAACTGCTTCTTAATTAGGTTCACCATTACAGCACTCAGGACAAAACCAAAACTGTGCTCTAATCTCCTATTTAACATACCCTCCAGTATACATATGCATGTACTGGTACACGGTAATGGTAAATCTATAACGTCATAACGGCACCTAAGGGATATGTTAGTGCTCGCATTTTCTTAACTCTTTCACTTTCTGCCAGAATACATTTTGGTGCGAAATTTTGGTAGACAGAAACTAGAAGGAAGTTACTCTATAACTGAAAACTGCAGGTTGTGTTAAAAATGTGATGTTTTTTTTTTTCGTTTTATTTTGTCTTAAATAGCTCTGCGAACAGTGATTCTCGTAGATGTGCAAGATCTACCAACCCTGCCAGTGCTCTCTTGGCGTAAAGGAGTTAAACCAGTCAGCACACTAGTGGCTCACACTTGACTGCTTTTCCTCTCCAATATTTAAGAAGAAACAGCAACCAGCTTCTTTAAACCAGGTGCCCCCGGACAGGGCGTAAACCATCGGTCTTTCAGTGAGATACTAGTGCACTAGCTACTCCGCTACTCCGACACCCACATAGACTGATGCCATCTGTTGCGTGTTGAATCAAAATTCTTCTGCCCTTAACGTGACGTTCTTCCCATGCATCGTCATTTTTTTTTCTCTTCAATTCTTTCGTTGTAAATAAAGATGTTAATGTTACAATGTATTTACAATGTTATCAATTTGTCACTTTTCACATTTGGAGAAGGTGCTGTCCATTCTGACAATCAGCGACCCATAGCCGATATGCTGACGTCAGGGTTGGCTAACCGTAGCTGGCCCGCCTCTCCGCTGGTACCCCGAGAACAGGCTTAGCCTGGCTAATGGGGCAGAGATCGCCATGTACTGCACACAGCTGCTTTCATTAGCCGCACTCACATACTGGAAACAAAAACAAACATAGCTACAACAATGCGCTCCCAAATCGGCTGCAGAGAACACCAGCTCTCAGTTCCAGAGAGAATGAATGAATGAATGAATGAATGAATGATCTTTATTTTTAAAGGGTAAAGAATTGGGCACGCAGGCCCGTCTTACATTTTGCCCTTCATCACTCCATCTTTCATTCTTCCCACACAATTGATTTAATAGACACAAGACAACACTTACCTTATTATGTGAGAATATTAATAATATCTGCCCCATCAAACAACCGGACAAACAGCAATATAGACACATTAAGACCTTATATACATTTAACTAAACTCATATTTTGATGAACCACACAGATGAACTATACATTTTTTTCCTCCTTAAATGATTTAGCACAGGTATATGTAATTCAAATGATCGGGAAAAAGAAAGAAGAAAGGGCTGTGATGAAGATGTAGTATTATTTTTAACTGTACTAGTGACAACTTTTATACGTTCAAGTGTACAAGGTGTCTCAAAAAGTGTGAAAGCAATGTATATTAACATCCTTTCAGCGCTAGTCTGGCAATTCCACGAAGCTTTGCTGTCAAGTCGAGGTTTTGCTTATAGAAAGGGTGACCCCTTCCAGGATTACTGGTAACAAATCCTGTCTGGTTAGTAATTTGTCACCAAATTCCCAAACCTCATTTATTGCACTAACTTTGAGATATTTAGCACTAAACATTTCTGTACTAGGAAGATGCCACAAAGCTAAGGTTTTTTTTATATTATTATTATTATTTATGTATTGTGTTGTTCTTTTATGTAAGCCTTGAAAAAGGCTGACGCCAAAATATTGGATGTTGTATGTGTTTCATTTATACATTCTCATCTTACTTTCATACTTTCTGCCATTTGTGGGGTTTTTTTTTTTTTTGGTCACTTTTATAACCCCCTCTGTCGCTTTGTAAAACTGAACCATACACCTCCATCTGCCGTTATTATCTGATATATAAGATTAGAGCGGTTAGTAATAAATCTATTACTATATTTCATATAAAAATAGAGCGGTTCATAACGAAGCTATTTCTCAATGAAAGTAATGCGGATAGAAGATATGTGACGGCATGACTAGGAAGTTGGTGAAATCTAGTGATAGAAGACCGTATACAAAAAAAGATGCACAGGAAGTAGCCGTCAAAAGCAGGAATTATGAATCATGCACCAACTAGTTCGAAAAAAAAAAGAAGGAAAAAAAAAGGGAGGGGGAACGACGTAAGTGACGACAGAGAGAACAACGCTTAGATACGAAGAGAGAAAAAAAAGAGGAAATTCAAAATGACAAGGAGGAACATGGACGCAGAGACGAAAACATCAACAACAACAACAGGACCGAAAGACAGAAAAAGTAAAGAAAATGAGAGGAGAGAGACGACAGAAATTCTCTTTGGAGAATGTTCAGAAGTTTGTGAACAAATAAAGACTGGAAAAAGTTGTGGTTGAGTCACTCAAGTCTCTGTTATTACAAACAAACAAACAAACAAACAAACTAACTAACTAACTAACAAACACAAACTGTTGTTTTGGAATGGCTTCTATAAGTTGCTTGATCGTTGAAAGTGCATTGAATTCAAAGTAAAGAAAAATATTCGTTGGACTAGATGGTTGACGGCTTCGTTAAATTACTTGGCCGTTGGAGGAAAAAAAAATAGATAAAGGAAAGTGAAAGAAAAAAAACACCCTTGTTTAGAAAACTGTTGCATGACCACCCCACGTCAGATCGAGCCCGTTGTCCTGAGGTCAAATCCGATCTATAAAAGTGTGAATCCGGTTCTTGTTAAGGAAAACCAGTCAGAAGAGAAGGTTGTCAATGCAGAGCACAGTTCCTGTACTAGTCTGGCAACGATATATATTACACATATGATCGATTCTCCCAATATTTGATTGGACATAATCGGCTATGGCAACAAACAAAGCCTGTCTGTGACAGAATCACGCCCCATGAATGTGTTCAGGGGGCTGCCTGCGCTGGAAGTCTGCAGATCAATGTCCTAATCCAGTTTGGCGCCATGTTACTTTATGCTAGTTTTTCAGGTGAAAAAAAAAAAAAAGATAACAACAGCAAAACTGATTGGTGGAACATAATTCTAACAGTCTCTGGTCGTTTTCATCTATGTTGACAGTGTCATGATAACCAAAGGGAGTCGGGGGGTGATTCTGATGAGACTGCTGCTCATAGAAGTGGTATGAAGTGCACAATATTTGCAGTATTCCACAGATATTTTCTTTCAACTAGCAAGTCGATTTGTTGCTGGTAGTGTTTCTACGACGGCGCTAATGATGTTAATGATAACATTTTCTTCTTCTTCTTCTTCTTCTTCTTCTTCTTCTTCTTCTTCTTCTTCAACTTTCCGGACATTAAAGCTCACTGCTGCAGAAAAAGTTCGCCACCTCCATTCCTTCCTTTTCATCTCCTTCAGTTGATTACACCAATTTTCTATATCTCCTTTTTCTATGTCGTCTCTCCATCTCTGTTTTGGTCTAACTTTGGGTCTTCTTTTCCTTATTTATTTTACATGCATGATTTTCATTTGTTTTTTTTTTCTCTTCCATTCTTTCTACATGACCCGCTGTGTAATTTGTTCAGTTTCAAGACCTTTATACTTCGCTGTGATTTAAATAAGCTGTTTAGTTCAGTGTTCTTTCTAGATCTCTATTCCCCACAGTTGGTATCTGTTATGAGCCCAAAGGTTCTTCTTAGGATCTTGTTTCCAAAGACCTGCAAGTGTTGAATAAAACATTTTTATAGTCGCTTTTGCCGAAGCATTGGAGTCTTTAAAGTCTATCATGCGCAGAAAAACTGGTTCCATAAAATGGAGCTTTCCCAGAAATGAGATCTTCCCCGAAGTATGCAAACTCCTCTCAGAAAAATGTGGTTTCCTGGAACGCATCAGTTTCCATCTGGGGTCTTTTAAGTTCCATACAAGGGATGGCCGTCTTCCTTAACGACCCGTCCTTTATCATCTTCAGATTGTTATGTTCTGGACACGTGATTATTATGTTCTGGACACGTGATTATTATTTTCCATGTGCCAATTCTGACAATAACGTGTCTTCTTTTTCTTTTCCTCGCATAGCATACTAGAAGAGAGATAAACGGAGTGAAGCAGAACCGGGAGATCTTTCGAGACTTTAAAGAATTAATCGTGAATAGCATAAAAATAAAAACTGGAAAAGGGATGACTGAACTTTGAATCCCTTGTTCTAGGAGGTAGGCAACGCTCTCCTAATCACAATAATTTGTTGAACTAACTGTTAGTTCAACAAGGCAGCCTCCACACGGATGTTCATGAGCCTCGTTTGTGTACAATGAACCTTTGGATGACAGAAACTGAACAGCAGCCAATAATTATACCAAACCCGACAGTCTATAGACCAAGTGATAATAAAAATGGAACCGTGCGGTACCCGTGAATGAGACAGATTTGATGGTTTTGAGGTTTTGGTTTCAGAATTTATCTCAGACCAAGTCTGAACTCACCAGAAAACCGGTAGGTGAGGTTTCTTGTGACAGACAACACAAAGCGTCTCACCATCTTTAACGACCGGCGCGTCACGACGCTCGCGTACCCGGTACACTTCCGCCCGCTGTGGGCACGGGTATCGATGGCACCACCTAGCGCGAAGCAGCCAACCGAGCGGGGCATAACTCATACCAGTAAAACCGGTTTGTCCAGTGGAGGAGACGGCTCAACAACATCCTTCAGCGACCTGTCCCGCAGTGGCCTGGATCCCAGACGACGCCAGGCAGACTGCTAGCTGTCTGAAATGTGTCTTTCTAAGGCAAGAAATGACAAATATCTCGCCACCAAAAATCAGTTCTTCACAAAAACTACATGGAGCAGCAAAATGTTTCATAGAAAGAAAGGAGGGAAAAAAACTCCCAAGTAAAGGCACAGAAGAAAAGAACATATCATATTTCACTGAGTATTCATGATAAGGCTTGTCTGGATTCGCATTTGGGGGGGGGGGGGGGGGTGCCGCTGTGCGTTTTCCCTCCCCTCCCTCTTATACAAAACTTTAAAATTCAGCAGCAAATTATCCAAGTCTAACTTCAGCGCCGCCCTCGCTATGTTGCGTATATATCTAAGGATTAGCCTTAACGCGGGAAACATTGAGCAATGGTTCTTCATTTTTTGGGTTTTTGTTTTGTTTTGTTTTTTTTTTTTTTGGACAAGGACCTACTTCCCAGCCTGAGAACAGCTTTACTGCCCGAGGTCACGTGTGATTTCGTTTTATTTATTTATTTATTTTTAGTCACAAGAGGCTAATACACGAAGTCCCTCAAAATTCTTCCCGTGGACTCCTCGTTCTTTTTTTTCCTCCCCCCCCCCCCCAACCCCTCTCCCACACATTACCTGACTTGTTGTCTTGTGTCTTGTTCCATACATTATCTGCCATGTTGTCTTGTTTCACATGATATCTGCCATGTTGTCTTGTTCTATACATTACCTGACTTGCTGCTGTGTTCCATACATTACCTGACTTGTTGCTGTGTTCCACATACTATCTAACAGAGCTCTTTGCTCGTCAAACCAGTGATGACACGAGTGATGACGAAGAAGAGGGCGATGAAGATGACGACTATAAAATTGACAATGGTAGATTGCTGTCATGTCCAATACGTACAGGTGCCTGGTTACCTTGTCTGACTTCTTAGTAAGCTCTGTCAACGTAGGCCACGTCAATCCTTTAGTCTTTTGCAGACTATCAGTACACACAACTGGTTGACATGTAGCGCACCAAGGAGAAGAGATCCAGTTTTCACTGCCTCCGGTTCATCATTATTGTTACCATGGTGATTCCATGGGCTCCAGCGCGAACATGCAGTGCCGGAATAACCACCACCCAGGCCTCTAAGCTAATCTTAGTAAGGGCCTAAGCCTCCTCCAATCTATACTGTTCATCTTGGTTGGTCGGTTGGTTGGTTGGTTGGTTGGTTGGTTAATTGGTTGTTTGGCTGGCTGGCTGGTTGGTTCTTTGGTTGCTTGGTTGGCTTGCTGGCTGTGTGGATGGTTGGTTCGTTGATTGGTTGGTTGGTTTGGTGGTTGGTTGGATGGATGGTCTGTTGGTGGGCTGGTTGGTTGATTGCTTGGCTTGCTGGCTGGTTGGTTGGTTGGCTGGTTGGTTGGTTGATTAGCCGTGTAGTTGGTTGGTGGACTGGTTGGTTGGCTGGTTGGATAGTTGGTTGGTTAGTCGGCTGTTTATTTGGTTGGCTGGTTGCTTGCTTGTTGGTTGGTTGGCTTGTTGGTTGATTGGCAGGCTGGTTGGTTGGTTGGCTTGTTTGCTGGTTGGCAGGCTGGTTGTCTGGTTGCTTGGTTGGTTGGCATGTGTGCTGGCTGGCAGGCTGGTTGCCTGGTTGCTTAGTTGGTTGATTAGCTGTCTGACTCGTTGCTTGCTTGGTTGGTTGTTGTTTGATTGGTTGGCTGGCTGGCTTGCTGGCTGGTTGCTTGGTTGGTTGGCTGGCTGATTGCTTGGTTGCTTGGCTAGCTGGTTGGTTGGTTGGTTGGGTGGCTGGGTGGCTAGCTAATTGGTTGACTGCTTGGTTGATTGATTGGTTGACTGGCTTGTTGGTTAGTTACTTGGTTGGCTGGTTGGTTGGTTGGCTTGCTAGTTGGCTGACTGGTTGGTAGGCTGGTTGGTTGCTTTGTTGGTTGGTTAATTTGCTGACTGGCTGGTTGGTTGATTGTGTGGTTGATTGGTTGACCGGCTGGTTCGTTGGCTGGATGGTTGGCTTGTAGGCTAGTTGGTTGGTTCGTTGGTTGACTTTCTGACTAGTTGGTTCTTTGATTGGTTGGTTAGTTGGTTGAGTGGCTAGCTGGCCAGTTGGTTGGTTGGTTGGTTTGTTAGTTGTTTGGTTGGTTGGTTAGTTGGGTTGCTGGCTGGATGGATGGTTGGTTGGTTAGTTGGGTTATTGGATGGTTAGTTGGTTGATTGACTGGATGGCTAGCTGGCTAGTTAGTTGGTTGGATGGTTGGATGGTTGGTTAGTTGGTTAGTTGGCGTGCTGGCTGGTTGGTTGATTGGCTAGCTAACTAGTTTGTTGGCTGGTTGGTTTGCTGGTTAGTTGGTTGGTTGGTTGGCTGGTTGGTTGTTTAGTAGTTTGTTAGCTGGCTAGTTTGTTGATTGGTTGGTTAGTTAGCTGGCTTGTTGGCTAGTTGGTTGGTTGACTAGCTAGCTAGTTGGTTGGCTGGCTGGTTGGTTGGTTGTTTAGTTAGTTAGCTAGCTGGCTAGTGTGTTGGCTGGTTGGTTGGTTAGTTGGCTTGTTGGCTGGTTGATTGGTTGACTAGCTGGCCAGTTGGTTGGTTGGTTGGTTAATGGACCATCCTCACTACATATCGGTCGTGTAGCCCTAAAGCTCTGATCCACTCACCAGAATCTCCCCCAGCGACTGACCACACTAGTTCTTTGTTAATTTATCTTTCTTTACGTTCTTTGGCTCCCTACACAGCGTTCTCTTCTGCCTACACCCCGTTTGACATTGTGTTCAAGCAATCTGTTCATGGTCCCAGACTCACAGTCGTCGCCGGAATCTCTAATGCGGTCAGCCTCCATGGGAGCATTTAGAATATCAGACCCGTCTACGTCTCGTCGGCGTTTACTCCCAAGTGTCCTGGCACAAAGATGAAACAGATTTTTGTCAGCCTTGACCTCCTCTGAAACATGAACCACTGCTTTCGAACCCAGCCCTACTCGATCTTCCTGAGCATAGTCATTGGGTCGCTGAGAACACGTGCTTGGATGAAGGTCTTTGTCTCCAGCCAAGGTATTGCCTTAGAGAATGCCATGACCTGCGTAATCAGAGTTCTTGTGGTCAAAGCAAAAGCACAACTATCCTCATTCATCGTTCTTCCTCTAAAATAGGACGTAAAAGCCAATGTTCTGCGCCTGTGCTTAACAGCAGACTCGTCTGTAAGTAACGGAATAGGGGTCATAATCCTGTTAATTGTGGTCAAAGTTGTTGACCACTGCTTAGGCGTTTATGCAAGCACCTAGCAAGATTTATCTCCGTGTTCCCATTGGCCATTTGGTCATAGGGTCTGGGGTTCCTTTTGCAAGAGTCAAAGACTTCTTGAGATGTGAGAGAGAATGGACGTCTAGTTAGTTTTTTTTTTTTTTGTTGAGTTTTTTATAGATGTCCGTGCTGGTTTGGATCATTATGTAGGTTTTCTGTAAGTTTAGTTGCCCTTTTCAGGACAAATTGTTGTGTAAATCATTATGTAGTGTATTGGGAACGTGTTTGTCCTTTTTTAGGCAAAATTGTGAAATCTGATTCCGCTGAAAGTTGTGCACAGATATTTCGTATGATTGGAGCTCAGTAAGTTTTTGTTTTTTTTTTTCAAAGTTTGAGTGTGTGTGGTAGATTCCTGTGGCGGTCGCAGATCGCCTGGATAGTTTATGTACCTTTTTTGTTTTGTTTTGTTTTGATTCCTCCATTTCACAACTTCCATTTTTGTAACCATTCATGCATACATTTGGGTTTCCAGTAAAGTTCCCTGCTGTATTTGCAACTCCTGACTTCTGTGGTACTTTGACTCCATGTTAAATGTGCTATTTGTTATGTATCGTGGTTGAGTTGCCATTCACATTAGACTGGTCATGTTCGTGTGGTCGACAACATAGTGGTCTTACTATTGTTCGCCCGGGTTATCGTTTGTTACACGGTGTATATCAATGTAACGTTTTGAGACTTAGTATAGCAGCTAAGCAAAACAACTGTTTAACAGTGCTGTATAGTATTTTTTTTTAAATGAATTACTGATTCACGTATAAATGACTGCATCACGTTTCGAAGAAACTTCTGCCTCCACAACCACTAGGTTTTGTTGTGTGCAGTCTCTGTCCTGTGTGATGCAAAATTGAAAAGGACGTACAACACGTCATTGGCACTAATATCCATTCCTCACCAGATGTTATGTCCTCAAGCGGACAGACCTGTTGCACAATGTCTTCTTTTTGCTCAGTCCAGGATTTTCTTTTTTTGTAACCTGTTGCGTGTGCCGACGCTGGTGTGTGCCGAATCTGATGTGTGCCGAAGCTGATGTGTGCCGACGCTGATGTGTGCCGACGCTGATGTGTGCCGACGCTGATGTGTGCCTAAGCTGATGTGTGCCTAAGCTGATGTGTGCCGACGCTGATGTGTGCCGACGCTGATGTGTGCCTAAGCTGATGTGTGCCGACGCTGATGTGTGCCTAAGTTGATGTGTGCCTAAGCTGATGTGTGCCGACGCTGATGTGTGCCTAAGCTGATGTGTGCCGACGCTGATGTGTGCCGACGCTGATGTGTGCCGACGCTGATGTGTGCCTAAGCTGATGAGCAGACGCTGGCTCGGAGGTGTGCAAGTGCTCGACAAATTCTTGTCTTATCCTCCATGCAGGGCCGGATTAAGACCCTTAGAGGCCCTGGGCACTAAAAAGATTTTGGTGCCCCCCCCCCATACATATATATATGTAATTTAAAATATAAACAATAATAAACCATAAAACAAAATTTTTTATCGAAATTAAACAAAACATACAGTAAGATGAAAAAATAATGTTTATTTTTGTATATTTCCACTTTATTTATATTGGAAAAGTTTTCTCCTACTTTTTTAAATTGCAAAGTCTTTGATGAGATCCTCAAAAGTAATCTTTTGTAACACATCTGCTTCTATACTTAATAGAGATAAGGCATCCAGCCTGGCGTGTTGCTGAGTTGTTCTGATTGGATTTTTTATATACTTCAACTGAGAAAACGAAAGCTCAGCTGAACAATTTGTGACCATTAATGTTAAAAATATACAAAAGCCAATGTCTACATTTGGAAAGGCACACTCATATTGTCTTCTACAATTATTTTATAAAGTTCAGCATGACTGAATCTTGTTTTTACATTTGTTGTTGTTGCACTGAACTTATGGCGCACGTATGAATGAAACTGCTGAAGCTCCACTGAGATATTACTGGTGAAGTCCTCTGGGTAAGCATCAATCAGTTTGTGACAGCACTGAGAATACTTTTCAATGTTAGTATATGATGAAGTGACATTATGTGGCACGTCGCTTAGAAAAGAAAATCTCTCTGCTATTTCTTTGTATATCTCTCCTCTTCTTTTCATCTCGGTTTCAAGTTTGTCAACAATTGTGTAAAAAGTGGTGATACGAAATTTATCTCTGGCATTCAAATATACTTCCGGTGCATCTCCGTCATTGGGTACCTTCTTTCTGATACGTTTGCAAGTCGTGGCTGCCTTGTAATCAACATCTGGTAGCATTTCCTTTGTAGCTGCTGTATATTTTTCAAATTCATCTCTTGAAGTGCATAGTTGGTCAGCTAATGATACATACAGATCAGCACACGTTTTTAAGCTCACATCCTCATTTTGTAGAATTTGGCTTACTGTGTGAAAATTCTGCAAAATCTCATTCCAAAGATTCAACATAAAAACGAACTCTAGCTCTTGTATCTTATCTGCAATATTATCTGCTTCTCTTATAGCGTCTCCCTTTTGTGACTGGTCCTCGGCTATAGGTTCTAATGCTTCTAAAATTTTAAGGAAATATTTCAAAATTGCTGCTGTTGTTACCATGGCATGTGCCTCCCATCTGGTATCAGAGAGGGGTTTTAAGAGACGTTCATTTCCAATACAGCTTTTTAAGAATTTTCAGCCGGCTACTTGAGGCTGAGAAACGGTATAGAATAACTGCACTGTAGGGAAGAAATTAACTGCCTCTTGCCAGCAGTCAACAGCACTTCAACCTACCACATTTAGTGAACGAGCTGCATAGGGCACATATATAGCACATTTGTTTGTTTCTAACATTTTTTTTTTTTTGGCTGCATCCCCTTATAACGCCCAGACATGTTAGCAGCGTTGTCATAAGACTGACCCCCTAAATTTTGAAAAGTTTAGCCTACAAGCTTAATTTCATTTATTCATTCATTTGCATGTCCCTTGCGGAACTTTGCCTCCCTAATAGTTCTCCTGTAGGCCTCTCGGTTGTGAGCAAGATGCCCTGCTGCTGATGCATCCATTTGCAGATCCTCAACGATAGCTTGGAGCCATCTTTGCCTTGATCTTCCTCTCTTTCTTTTTCCCATTATGTACCCTTCCAAGACGGTCTTCTCTAGATTATCATGTCGTTTAATGTGTCCAAAATATTTAAGTTTTTTCTCTTTAATCCTCTTTACTACCCAGCCCTCTTCAATATTAAGTTCTTGTAGTATAGATATATTTGTTCTTTTTGTGTCCACGATATTTGAAGAACTCTTCTGTAGCATTTACATTCAAAGGCATTTATGTGTTTCTCAGTTGTTTTATTAAGTGTCCAGGTCTCACAGGCATATGTTGCGATGGGAAAGATGTATGCCCTTAAAAATCTTATTTTTGTGGTTCTGTCTGCTCATCTCCACAGATTCTTTATTTGTTTTACTTTCTGAAGAGCGATAGATGTCCTCCTTTTAATTTTCCTCATTGTATCTCCATTATTAGTTAGTAGTGATCCAAGATATTCAAAACTCTCCACTTCTTTCAATTTTTCCTCATTGATACATATATCAGCTGCCTTTTTTGTTTTGTCAGTTGTCATCAATTTAGTTTTATTTGCATTAAGATAGAAGTTTTGCTCTTCGCTGTTCTTACGGACTGACATAATTAGTTTTTCCATTACTTTTTGTGTTGTGGACAGTAATACTGTGTCATCAGCATATCTAATCTCTGGTATTTCATAACCTCCAATTGTTATGGCATCGTAATATTCTTTGTCTACATCTTCTCTAACATTCCTCATTATATTCTCAGTATACAAGTTAAATAAGTAGGGTGACAATATGCAACCCTGACGGACACCTTGTTTTATGTCAAACCAAATTGTTGTTTCACCATTTATTCTTACTGCTGCTTGTTGGTCTAGATACAGCAGTGATGTTAGTTGTGTCAAATGTGTTGGAAATCCCATTTTTTCCATTATTTCCCAAAATTTCTGGTGTTGTACACAATCAAATGCCTTTGAGTAGTCTATGAAGGATAAATATAGATTCACATTAAACTCTCTGCATTTCTTTATTATTAATCTTATATTGAATATATGATCTCTTGATCCTCTTCTTTGCCTGGAACCAGCTTGGACCATATTGACTTCTTCTTCTATTTTCTGTCGAAGTCTACCTATTATGATTTTTAACAGAATTTTACTGCCATGACTAATCAGGGCAACAGTTCTGTAGTTTGTGCATATTTTCAGGTTACCCTTTTTTGGCAGTGGTATGAATACAGTTCTTTTCCATTCTTTTGGCCAAATACCTGAATGCCATATCTTTTTACACAGTGCATGATAGATTGTTGCACATTCCTTTCCTCTGCTTTAATAAATTCAGCTGTTATCTCATCACACATTAAGTACTACAATACCTGATTTGCCATTTCATCACCGGTATGGCTTTTCATTTCCAGAAAAGTTAAAAAGCGTTCAAGAGGCCGTCCATCTTTTAAGTACCTAAGTACAACACTTAACTGATCGATATGTGATAGATCTGGTGTTGAATCAACTGACAAACTAAAATAACCAGAAGATTTTACTTCGTCAACAATGACCGCATGGACCTTTTGTGCCATTAGTCGAATGAGTTCCTCAAATGTTGTTTTGGACAGGTAAGAAGGATTTCCTTTGCCAGAATTTCCATAATTGGAAATGTGGCCTGCTAAAAATGGATCGAACTGGCTTATGAGCTCAAGCAGCCCTAAGAACGTCCCATTTTTCAATGATGCAAACCTTTTTTATGTTCCTCGAAAAGCCAAGCCACGTTCAGCTAACATATGAATAACAGCTATGACACGCCTCAGTAATCACACTCTACCTGAATTTGTTTCTCCAACTGTTCCCCAACCCCGCACCTTGTCTGCGAGTTAAATATGTTAGCATAGAGTCTCAGTGAGTTAAGTATGTTAGCATAGAGTCTTGGTGAGTTAAGTATGTTAGCATAGAGTCTTGGTGAGTTAAGTATGTTAGCATAGAGTCTCGGTGAGTAGTGCTTTTTTAATGATTCATTCATTTATTTGCATGTCCCTTGCGGAACTTTGCCTCCCAAACAGCACTCCTGTAGGCCTCTCGGTTGTGAGCAAGATGGCCTGCTGCTGATGCATCCATTTGCAGATCCTCAACGATGTCTTGCAGCTATCTTCGTTTTGGTCTTCCTCTTTTTCTTTTTCCCATTATGAATCCTTCCAGTACGGTCTTCTCTAAATTTTCATGACGTTTAATGTGTCCAAAATATTTAAGTTTTCTCTCTTTAATCCTCTTTACTACCCAGCCCTCTTCAATATTAAGCTCTTGTAGTATAGATATATTTGTTCTTTTTTGTGCCCACGATATTTGGAGAATTCTTCTGTAGCACTTACATTCAAAGGCATTTATGTGTTTCTCAGCTGTTTTATTAAGTGTCCAGGTCTCACAGGCATATGTTGCGATGAGAAAGATGCATGCCCTTAAAAATCTTATTTTTGTGGTTCTGTCTGCTCCTCTCCACAGATTCTTTATTTGTTTTACTTTCTGAAGAGCGATAGATGTCCTCCTTTTAATTTCTTTTTCATGATTATCAATTGCAATAATATTTCGCCAGTCACTGGACCGCTCTCTTATAAAAAAAAATTCGAGAAATTTTTAGGAGCAAACAGTTTATAAACAAAACAATAAACTGATCTTGTCGATGGTGAATACAGTAACCACTCTCTCTTGTATTTCTCACCATTGGCTTTTGTCTCAACAAAAAGTTTCTGCAAACAATACCTCACTGGTTTGCCACTAGTGATATGCCGGTAAGATTTGTCAAATGGGCCAATATGGTGTTAAAACAGTCACTGGGTCCACAAGCTATCCAATAAGCCACATCATCAGCAGAGAAATCAACCCACAGCCCTGGATCGTTTGCTACATTGCGGTTTACTTCATCTTTTGCAGACAGAGTGATTTCACCACCATCATCATGGTCAACTAAACTTTCATTTTCAGCAATTATTTCAAGCCCAGAATGTAATGAAAAGTAACTTGAATCAACGTCCAACTCTAGATTACACTGGTGCAACGAAAACCAGTGTGTCACGCAATCCTGCTTCTGTGACCAACCGAGAATATACATGCCCAAGCCCCGCGATACTCTGAACCTCTTGTGGCCCTCTCGGGGATCTATTGTGGCCCTCTCGAGGACCACTGGACCAATCAAGGACCAAATTCAGTAGGATCACGGGGCGATTTTGGTGGTAGAAGCGAACGAAGAAGAAGAAGATCCACGAGAGGACCACAAAAGGTTCAGAGTATCGCAGGGCTTGGGCCTGTATTCTTGGTGGGTCTCAGAAGCGAGATTCCATGACACCGTGGTTTTCGTTGCACCAGTTTAATCTAGAGTTGGACTTTCTCACTGTAAAACCTCGACGTGTTTTGGGATATCCGTGTATCCCCGCCGGGTGAGAGGTGGTTGCCCATCCAGTCCAGAGTTGGACTTTCTCACCGGAAAACCTCAGCGTGATTAGGATACGTATACATTCCCGTCGGGTGAGAGGTGATTGCCTATCTAGACTGCACTGGTCCAGTGTCTCCGACTTCAGCATTTTGTGGTCGTGGCCGCTACCCTTCCTAGTTGTGACCAGGATGGAGCTTTTGTCCAAGAGGACGAATCTTCGCCACTAGTAAGTTTCACCTTTGGGTTGAGCCGGTTTAGGCGTATTTCACCAGTATGGGTGTATATCGGCGTGGCCTTACTCTAGAGCAGAGGTGCCGTGTTATGATTGGCTCTCGCCGATTAAAGTTTACTTTATCCTTTTCATCACTTTTTCACATCGGCGCCGCCCGGCAACCCTAATCGCATTTTCTTCATTGGCCAGTAAGAGTTTTACTCCACGCGCTGCGGCCGAAGAATCTCGCCAGCAGTGAACTCTGATTCTAAACTGATCTCCTTAATATCTATTGCTCTAATTGCTCATCTGTTCTATCTGTCTATCCGTCTTCTTTCTGTCACTCCTGTTTTTCTACTTCTGTGTCTTCTCGATCGCTCTTTCCCTCGTGTTTTCTCTCTGGTGTTATATGTCTTTCTGGTCTTTTCCTAAAACTGCCCACGTGATTTATGTTGTAAGTCAATTAGGTCACATTAAGTCCAATAGGTCACGCCTCTAAATATTTTTAACTGGTAAGGTGTTCGAGTCGGTCTACTCCCTTATTTCAAAACCGTGTGAAATAGCGTTCTAACATTAGCAAACATCATAAACATGTCATACGTGTCAGTGGCATCAATCCCGTCTATACAACTGTCATTTATCTAAGTCATTTATCTTGCTCTTTCGTCGGAGGTTTTATTGTATCCTCGCTTTTCATTGTGTCTGTCTCCTCTGTACTATTGTTATCTGAGCAAATCCTCTTTTTCAGTATTCATTGTCAGTGTCTGGTATTTCTAATTATCTACTCTTCTGATTACTCTTCTGAACGTATACGAATTTCACAGACTGCATACAAAATTTCCCTGGCTTTTATTTATGTGAGTAGGGGGATGTTTTTTCCCTTCGATTTAATGACCCTTGGCAGAGGTCTGCACTCTCTGTGTGTTCTTGTTATTATTGTATATATCTGTAAGTAATTTTTTCATTTAATGTGGGAGCCCCTTCTGCGGATCCTAGTTCAGCTGCACCATATGGACCATGGTAAATTCGGCTATGGAAAATGTCTGTGGTGCTCTCCCTTCCCTTGATGCCCTAAGCATGTGTTTATCGTGCTTAATGGTTAATCCAGTCCTGCATCCATGGATGGAAAATCGCGAAGGTACCTCGTAGTCTTCCTTGTGTATTGATAGAAGACTCACGAAACAATAGCCTGTATTCGCAGATGTTTCTTTTTACTTGACGCTGGGGCCCCTACTCTTTTCAGGGCCCAGAGGAATAAAGTTCTGTTCGGCTTAATGGAAAATTCATACCGAAAATATTAACCTGGAAAATATCCACAGTTGCATATAATATCTGACAGGTATAAAGGATTTGAGTGAAATCTAAGCTATTTTTAGTGTACAATATTATTAATTCTGCGAAGAACACATTTCTAACAGCTTTAGAGTACAAACAGGAGTAAGGCAGGATGTGTACTATCACCAACATTATTTATTTTAGCAGTAGACTGGTATGTCTAAAGGAGGCAACATCAGATAAACGCTGAGGATTACAATGGACCCTTGACACAATGCTGGAAGACCATGACTTTGCCGACGACATTTGTCTACTGTCATACAGCCACAAAGATATGTAAGATAAAATAAATAAGCTAACTCAGAATGCTAACAATATAGGATTAAAGATCAATGTAGGAAAGAATGGTCAGGCGCGCAGAGCTAAGCAGCGGGGGTTGCTTTGTCTTTGAAAGCGCAGGCCGACCGTTCTTTGTGGCGAAAAAGCGCTCCCGAGTTCCGTGCGTGGGGAGAAAGGTCTTTGCTCCCTTTCCGGACGGCGAAAGTTAAGGTGTTTCGATGCAGAAGCGAATGGTTTGTCCGTCGAGCGAAGCCTATAAACAGATAGCCAGGTTCGTGCTAACTCGTCGGTGGTGTACTACAGTGTTGATCGGTGGTCTCGAAATTGGCCAATCTCTCGCAAAGAGTATCGGTTCTGCAGTATGTAATGTGCGTTGGTTGTCGGAGCCGCGCTTTCTTCTCGTTCGTTAGAGCAGAGAGAGCCGGCCGTCGCCGTCGGTGGTTATAGAAACGAAACGCCGCCGGGGTCGTAAGGCACTGAGCAGAGCGCTGTCTCCTTGCCCTGCGTCGGCAGATATCAGACTAAGGTTCGGCGAAGAAAGCTATCTGGTTGATCCTGCCAGTAGTCATATGCTTGTCTCAAAGATTAAGCCATTTATGTCTAAGTTCACACTGTCTCACGATGAAACAGTCGAGGTTCCTTAAATGACACGATCATACTTGGATAACTGTGGCAATTCTAGAGCTAATACATGCTTACCAAGCTCCGACACTCGCGGAAAGAGCGCTTTTATTAGTTAAAAACCAATCGTCGTTGCCCTTCGCTGGGCTCAGCGTCCCAACTGGTGACTCTGGATAACTTTGTGCTGATCGCATGGCCCTCTGTGCCGGCGATGCATCTTTCAAACGTCGATGGTCGCTGTTGCCGAGATTCTTCGGCTGACGTGTGTGAGCCGAAACTCCTCCCTGTCAATGAAGAAAAATGCGATTAGGGTTGCTGCGCGTCTCCACCGTGGAAAAGGTGATGAAAAGACTTAAGTGAAGTTAAATAGGTATGGCCAGTAGTCTCGCGGTGAGGGTTACCCATATCACGGCACCTCTGCTCTAGAGGCCGGCCACGTCCAATATACGTCCTATAGTGGTGAGAATTCGTCGTCCTCGGCAAGGGCTTCGTCCTAGTCACAGCCAGGAAGGGTGGCGGCCACGAACATAGAACGCTGAAGTCGGAGACATTGGACCAGTGCAATCTAGATAGACAACCTCCTCTCACCCGGCGGGGATATATTTATATCTTAACCATGTCGAGGTTTTCCTGTGGGAAAGTCCAAATCGAAGCTGAACTGGTGCAAAAAAAAAAAAAAAACAAACAAAACAATAGTGTCACCTCTGCTCTAGAGGCCGACCACGTCCTATATACACCTAAACTGGGATATAGGCCTAAACTGGCTAAACTCAGGGGTGAAACTCACTAGCGGCGAAGATTCGTCCTCCTCGACAAAAGCTCCGTCCTGGTCACCACAAAACGCTGAAGTCGGAGACACTGCTCTAAAGCAGCCTAGATAGACAACCTCCTCTCATCCGGTGGGGATGGCACACACCAGGGGTGAAACTTGATGGCCAGGCATGTCACACCACCTCCGCTCTAGAGATCGGTCACGCCCGATATACGCCCATACTGGTGAAATATGCCTAAACCACCTCATACCAGAGTTGAAACTTGAAGGCTACGCATGTCGCGGTACCTCTGCTCTAGAGGTCGGTCACGTTCCAAACACGCCCATATTGGGATAATAAGCCTAAACCGGCTCAATCCAGGGGTAGAAGTCACTAGTGGCGAAGATTCGTCCTTTTGGACAAAAGCTCCATCCTTGTCACAACTAGGAAAGGCCACGACCACAAAATGCTGAAGTCGGAGACACTGGACCAGGGCAGTCTAGATAGGCAACCACCTCTCAACCGGCGAGGATGTATGCGTATCCTAATCACGCTGAGGTTTTCCGGTGAGAAAGTCCAACACTGGACTGGATGGGCAACCACCTCTCACCCGGCGGTGATACACTTGTATCTCAAACACGTCGAGGTTTTCCCGGTGAGAAAGTCCAACTCTAGACTAAATTGGTGCAACGAAAACCACGGTGTCATGCAATCCCGCTTCTGAGACCCACCAAGAATATAGGCTCATGCCCTGAGATACTCTGAACCTCCTGTGGTCCTCTTGGAGATTTCGTGTGGTCTTTTCGGGGACCACACGGGGGACCACGAGACTTAACGAGCACCACAGGGGTTAGTTCAGTAGGATCACAGGGAGGTCTTGGTGGTAGAAGCGAACGAAGAAGAAGAAGAAGAGGAAGATCCGGCGGGGATATATTCATAGCTAAATCACGTCGAGGTTTTCCGGTGAGTAAAGTCAAACTCGAGGCTGAACTGGTGCAACGAAAACCACGGTGTCACGCAATGCCGCTTCTGTGACTCACCGAGAATACAGGCCTAAGCCCCACGATGCTCCATCCTAAATGAGACTATCGCGAGAACCACAGGAGTAAATTCGGTAGGATCACGGGGCTATCTTGATGGTAGAAGAGAACGAAGAAGAAGAAGAATCTAGGAAAAACAATGTTAATGAAGCAAAATGTGAACAACAGAAATGTACTGAGAGTAGATATAAAGCTAGTGGAGGAGGCCAACGAATTTGTATATCTAGAGTAGAAGAAGATGGAGACAGCACAGAGGACATACTTGAGCAAACCATGCTTTTGCAATGCTACAGACTATACTGAAATCTAAAATCTAAGCACGAAGACGAAAATCAGGATATGAAAGATTAATGTTCTAAGTGTATTACTCTATGGAAGTGAATGCTGGAAAATCACCAAAACCATAGAAAACAAGCTGAATTCTTTCCAGACTAAATGTTTACGAACAATTAAAAGAATATTTTGGCCAAACACATTAAGAAATAACATCTTGTTACCAGAAATGCGGATGAAGCCACTGACAACAATTATTGAGGAAAGACGCTGGCGATGGTTTGGGACATGTGCTCCGAATGACTGACAACTCACTACCAAAAATATCACTAAGATGGACACCACAGGGGAACAGAAGTAAAGGTAGATCAAAGGAGACATGGAGAAGAAGAACAGAAAGGATGTTGAGCAATAGAGGGCTCACCTGGACAAGAGCGGAAAAAAGGGCAAAGTACAGGCGTTTGTAGAAAACCCTTGCAGAAGCCCATGTGCTTTAGCACTTAAGGTACAGACAGACAGACAGATAGACGGAAGGACGGATGGACGGATAGATAGATAGATAGATAGATAGATAGATAGATAGATAGATAGATAGATAGATAGATAGATAGATAGATAGATAGATAGATGAAATGAACTGTAAAATTCACTAGCAGCAGTATAACTGCACTGTCTCCCCTAAACAGAAGTGCTTCCATGGGATTACATACAACCTTAACTTTCAGCTTTTTAACATTTTACTTTTCATTCATTCATTGTCATGTCCCTTGTGGAACTTTCCCTCCCTAACAGCACTGCTGTAGGCCTCTCGGTTGTAAGTAAGATGTCCTGCTGCTGATGCATCCATTTGCAGATCCTCAACGATGTCTTGCAGCCATTTTCGCTTTGGTCTTCCTCTCTTTCTTTTTCCCATTATGTACCCTTCCAAGACGGTCTTCTCTAGATTATCGTGACGTTTAATGTGTCCAAAATATTTAAGTCTTCATTGTTGAATCATCATTATTAGCCTACCTTCTTCAGTATTATGTTCTTGTAGTATGGTTATATTTGTTCTTTTTTGTGTCCATGATATTGAACTCTTCTGTAGCATTTACATTCAAAGGCATTTATGTGCTTCTCAGCTGTTTTGTTAAGTATTCGGGTCCCACAGGCATATGTTGCGATAGGAAAGATGCATGCCCTTAAAAATCTTATTTTTGTAGTTATATCTGTTCCTCTCCACAGATTCTTTAGTTGTTTTACTTTCTGAAGAGCGATAGATGTCCTCCTTTAATTTCCCTCATTGTATCTCCATTATTAGTTAGCAGTGATCCAAGATATTCAAAACTCTCCACTTCTTCCAATTTTTCCTCATTGATACATATTTTAGCTGCCTTATTTGTTTTGTCATTTGTCATCAATTTAGTTTTCTTCGCATTAAGACAGAGGTTTGCTCTTCGCTGTTCTTACGGATTGACATAATTAGTTTTTCCATTCCTTTTTGTGTTGTAGATAGTAATACTTTGTCATCAGCATATCTAATCTCTGGTATTTTATAAGGTCCAATTGTTATGGCATCGTAATATTCTTTGTCTACATTTCTCTAACATTTCTCATTATATTTTCGATATTCAAGTGCCATGTCGCGTGGCGTAGGCGATCATGTCTCTCCACAATTCCCTGTCTTTAGATTTGATTATGAGATCCACCGGTGACTTTCTTCCTAGCCACACTAACAGCCCATCCAGTAACTTTTGTCTTCCTCTGTATCTTCTTCCTTCAATTTTTCCAGTTGCCACAGTGTGTTCCAGTTTTCCTCTTCTCAGGCAATGTCATATAAATCTCACTTGTCTGCCTCTGATCTTTGCTATAATTTGCTTTTTAACTCCAATCTCTCTTAAGACTTCCTGATTGGTTTTCTTGGCTGTCCATGGCACCTTCAACATCCTTCTTATAAACCGCATTTCTCGCTGTACTCTCTTATTCATAGACCATGCTTCATACCCATAAAACAAAATTGGCTCGAAGTAACATTTAAGTACTTGGAATCTTGTTTCCATTGATATGGATGTCTTGCACAAGATGTGTCTCACTGTCTGGAATGCTGACTTGGCCTGAGCACGTCTGCTTTTTATTTCGTTGTGACATTTAACGTCAGTTGTTATAATCGTTCCTAAGTACTTGAATCTATCAACTTGTTTCAGTTCTGTGCCATCGATGGTAATGCTACATTTTGGTGGTATTCTTTTCTTTGAGATAACCATCACTTCAGTCCTCTTTTTGTTCAGGCTGAGGTCTTTACTTTTACTTTCACAGACCACGATGTCCAGAAGAGCTTGTAGCTCCCACTCACTTTTAGCAATCAGGACTGTGTCATCTGCATAGCTTAAGTTGTTAAGGTTGTACCCACAAACTGATATTCCTGACATGTTCTCTATATTTCTCATTATGTTTTCGCTGTACAAGGAGAAAAGGTCAGGAGATAAAACACATCCTTGTCTCACCCCCAACTGTATGTCTTGGAATGCTCCTATCTGGTTCTCAACCCTCATTGCTGCCAATATATGTTTTTGATAAGTTTCAGATCTTTCCCATTTATGTTGATGTCTTCCACCACTCTTATAATTTCTGTGTGTCTCACTTTATCAAATGCTTTACAGTAGTCCATGAAGCATAAGTATAGGTCCGTCTTTACTTCTGTTGATCTGTCCATCAATGTTCTTATTATATAAATGGCGTTACTTGTACCTTTTCATTTTCGATATACAAGTTAAATAAGTATGGCGACAACACACACCCCTGACCGACCCCTTGTTTTATGTCAAACCAAGTTGTTGTTTCACCATTTATTCTTACTGTTGCCTGTTGGTCTACATACAGCAGTGGTGTTAATTGTATCAAATGTGTTGGAAATCCCTTTTTTTCTCATTATTTCCCAAAGTTTCAATCAAATGCTTTATAACTATGCTTACTCTAAATGCAGGTGCTGACTTTCACAAATTGACAGCGGACAAGCTTAGATGGTTGGAGAAAACTTTCCATCACATTAAGGGTATTTAAAAAATATGCGTGAATCGTGGCGCTTTAAGGAATGTTGTTCCAAATTTAAAGGAGCGAAGACCCTGTCCGATCTGGCAGTCAGCAGATCGTACCTGACATGCTAGTGCCAGGGATGGTGACCTGTACGGGACCAAGACCCTGCCCCACTTCTCCGTTGGTACTCTCGTTAAGAGGTCTAGCCAACAGTGCAGCCCCGCGGTGGTGGAATCTGGTAAAGAAGTATCGCACATCTGCTTTTTAGCCGCCCTCAGGGACTGAAGAAATAGCCAGGTATGACCCTCTCCCAGGCCGAGATGTGCCTCAACACCAACTCCCACCTCCAGAGAGGTTGAAGAAGTTTTAACATTTAAGTGTTTCGTTAGGCCGCTGTTTATTCTCTCTCTCTCTCTCTCTCTCTTTCTCACACACACATACACATATACGCACACACTCACACACACCTAAATGTATGTCTACCCAGGGGGTACAAACTGTGAGAAGTTACTGATTTGTTATTTCCTTGATATACATTTATAAAGAGTTTACCAATGCAATAATTCCCTGTGATATCGTTAATTTACGAAAATATTAAGCGGGTGGTCCGTAACTATCCAGTGTCACATGGCGGACAAAGGGATAACACACGGAAGAGTCATTGTGCTAGCAGTATCATTAGCCGTCTCTTAAACCTAATACGGCAGCCGTAAAAATGCCTGTCCAAATTTTTATTCCAGTCACAAGTCGTGTGCAAATATGGCGGATAACTATGTCCCAAGCATTGTTCCTTTCCCCGCTTGACAGTGGTCGCTTAGAGGTAGAAGCCAGAGCGACGGGATGATTTTTATGTAAAAATAAGTCCTGGTGATAGCTATCTGAGGAGCCAAGCTGGTATTTTGTTTCCTGGCTGTCGGGATTTGGGTGGTAAAACTAAACCAACCGGTCCATTCTCGAGCTAGGGCAAGAAGACAGTTCACACTTGCATGTGAAAGATTGAAGCTTTCAACCGCCATCGAGGTTTTGTCGTGGGCTTTTACGGCTCTTCTTGGACAAGAGAACAGACTTTTTTTTTCTTTCTTGGGGCAGATGGTTTTAGAGCCGAATTTGTGTGTCCATCTTTTTTTGTTTTTGTGTTTTAGATAATAAATAGAAAGTTTTACATGAAAATACAGTAAACAGCAAACATTGATCATAGCACACAAGTTCTGTGACATAGTTGGAGGCTTTGAATAAAAATGACAGCAAAACACGGTGATATTAGCTGTAGCTTTTCAAATATAGTAAACATGATATAGTAACCATAAGATTCGGAGACGTCTTCTTGCCGTTTAATTAGGCAGAGGATGTCAGTGATGGCGCCGTCCTGTTTGATAAAATCAACGACCCATAGCTGACATGCTAGAACCAGGCTTCTTGAACCATTGCTGACCAAGACCCTGTCCAGCCTTTCCGTTGGTGCCTCCAGTAACAGGCCTAGCCTGGCTAACGAGGCAGGGATCATAGTACCCATAGAGGTTGAGTTTGCTAAACATGTATTGCACTCACCCTCTCGCTCCCACCCACCCCCCACAGGGACTGAAAGAATAGTCATCATGACCTGCTCCAAGGATGTCTCGATGCTGTGCCTCAACACATTCGCCGCATTGGCTGCAACCTGCCCCTTCCCCCCCCCCAAAAAAAAACCCCCAAAAACATCAGCTTGCAGCTCCAGGGAGATTGAAGAAGAAGGAGATTGGTAGAAGAACAAGGAGAAGTGGTAGAAGAACAGATACGAATAACGTATCCTACACTACCAAGGCAGAAAAGGCAAATAATAAAGTGCAATGTATATCTACGGTTATTTTCTATCCAAGTGTTTTAAAGTTAAAAAAAAATCATCGCGGTCTAGAAATTGGTGATGTCTAGAAGCTAGCATCATCATCCAGAGACAAAAGAAACGTTGTACTTTTGAAAAATGTCAGCTAGTCCCGCCTGCCCTTCATCTCCAGAATGATGCCCAGACATAAATTTCCGCTGTACCGATATCCTTCTATGGAGGCACCCAATGCAGCGTCCAAAACGCAGTGATTATGAAGAAATACAAATAAATAACTTTCTTTTCTATTTTCGACCCATAGTGAGTGACTTATGACAACTTAGCAGAAGCAGCAGAGAAAGCAGTATATGCAAATGACATGAAAACCATATACAAAATCACAAAGCAGATGACAGGTAACTTCAGCACAAGATGTGAGAGTGCAGTAAGGACACAAAATGGACAACTGGTCAGTGGAGAAAGAGAAAAAATTGGTGTTAAAGTGTTCCCTCGAACACTTTAACACCTTACTAAACAGAACACAAGCAGCACAAACAATAGACAAACCTGAAGCAAAAACAGAACTAAACATCAATACAGGACCAATAACAATAAATGAAGTAAAGGAGGCGATAAAGAAGCTAAAATTAGACAGGGCACCAGGTGAAAATGAAGTGACTGCTGAGATGTTGAAAGCAGAAGAAACAGAAACACCAAAACAACTCTGCCGGATACTACAACAAATTTGGGATCAAGAAAAAGCTCCAGAGGAGTAGAAAACTGGCCTTATAGTAAAACTACTAAAGAAGGGTGACCTCAGAGATTGCGGGAAGTGGAGAGGCATTACCCTCCTGCCACTCACTAGTAAAGTATTTTGCAGAATAATCATCAACAGAATTGTAACACCACTTGATGGAAAACATCGGAGAGAGCAGGCAGGATTTAGGAAAGGAAGATCATGCATAGACCACATATTTGTACTTAGACAAATATTGTAACAGGCACAAGAGTGGCATAGCAGAACATTTGCATTGTTTATAGATTTTGAGAAAGCCTTTGACAGTATCAACAGAGAAGTACTGTGGAAAATCCTAAGATGGCATGGCCTCCCCCATAAGATAGTGAATGTAATCAAAGCCCTATAGGAGGGTTTTCAATACAAAGTGATCTGCGGAGAACATACCTTCAGCAGCTTTAGGGTACAAACAGGAGTGAAGCAGGGATGTGTACTATCACCAACATTATTTATTTTAGCAGTAGACTGGTATGTCTGAAGGAGGCAACACCAGATAAACGCTGAGGATTACAATGGACCCTTGACACAGTGCTGGAGGACCTTGACTTTGCAGACGACATTTGTCTACTATCAAGCAGCTACAAAGATATGCAAGATCTTCTTCTTCTTCGTTCACTTCTACCACCAAGACCGCACTGTGATCCTACTGAATTTACGCCTTTGGTCCTCGTTAAGTCCCGTGGTCCCTGAAAGGACCACACGAGATCCCCGAGAGGACCACAGGAGGTTCAGAGTATTTCAGGGCTTAAGCCTGAAATTCTTGGTGGGTCTCAGAGGCAGGATTGCCTGACACTGTGGTTTTCGTTGCACCAGTTTAATCTAGAGTTGGACTTTCTCACCGGAAGACCTCGACGTGTTTAGAATATCAGCATATCCCCTCTGGGTGAGAGGTGGTAGCCCATCTAGACTGCCCTGGTCCAGTGTCTCCGACTTCAGCATTGATATGCAAGATAAAATAAACAAGCTAACTCAGAATGCAAACAACATAGGACTAAAGATCAACGTAGGAAAGACAAAGTTAATGAGCAAAATGTGAACAACAGAAATGTACTCAGAGTAGATTGCAAGGCAACGAATTTGTATACCTTGGCAGTAGAGTAGCAGAAAATGGAGACAGCACAGAGGACATGAACAGCAGACTTACTAGAGCAAACCATGCTTTTGCAGTGCTGCAGACTATATGGAAATAAAAAAAAACTAAGCATGAATATGAAAATCAGGATATTTAAGAGTAATGTTCTAAGTGTACTACTCTATGGAAGTGAATGCTGGAAAATCACCAAAAACATAGAAAACAAGTTGAAATCTCTCCAGACTAAATGTTTACGAAGAATTAGAAAAATTTTGGCCAAACATCATAAGAAATAACATTTTGTTGGCAGACATGCAGATGAAGCCAATGACAACAATTATTGAGGAAAGACGCTGGCGATGGTTGTGACATGTGCTCCGAATGACTGACAACTCACTATCAAAAATAGCACTAAGATAGACACCACAGGGGAACAGAAGTAAGGACAGACCAAAAGAGACATGGAGAAGAACAACAGAGAGGACGTTGAGCAATAGAGGGCTCACCTGGGCAAGAGCAGAAAAAAGGCAAAGGACAGGCATTTGTGGAAAACCCTTGCGGAAGCCCCATGAGCCCTGAGCACTTAAGGTTCAGAGAGAGAGAGAGAGAGAGAGAGAGAGAAAGAAAGAGAGAGAGAAAGAGAGAGGGGGTGAATGAGTGACTGTTCTTTGAGATAAATACACAGACCCGGAACAATTGACTGAGAGATGTCAACTTGTACTTGTCAAAGTTTAGACCAGTGCTTTCTAAACTTTTTTTCATGTCGGCGATCCCACAAAAACGATAATTCACAGTTCTACATAATTTAGTCTTCTCCATGGACCCCCACATTAAATCTTCTCAGGCTTCATAAAACCTCTGGTTCAAATGTTCCAAACGTGTGTAACAAGAAAAGGGAGAAAAAATAATAATTAGCCAGCACACAAAGCTCTGTTACACGAAAATAAATAGCAGATGCGTTTGCCACTTTAAAATATTATTCTGTAAAAGCAAAATAAATCTTACACACGATTTTCTTTTGTTCAATTTTGCCACAAGAAAATCAGAAGTTGTACAGTATATGCCAAAGTATTCCATGACAGAAAATCTCTCGTGCAAGTGCGAAGATTGTTATGGCTCCCAAAGATTTGGGGCTGTGGTAAAGCTAGATTTATGATCTCAGCCAGAAGGATTAAGGCTCTGGAAGATAAAACTTGCACATAACAAGCCCTGCCATAGGGCTCAGTGTAAGTTAGAGGGGGTGGGGGTGGGGTGGGGGAGCTAGTGGGGGTAATCTGCGACGTGGCGAGTAGAAGCAGCATAACCCGTGTCTTCAGTGTCGTCTCAGACTTCAGTAGACAGTAACTGCAGAGAAAGTGATAGCTACGGGTTGGAAAATAAATAAGGGGAGAAAGGGAGGGGGGGGGGGAAAGCTTCGAAACATCGATGAATGAGTAGGAAACACTTTGGAATAATGAAGAGGCTAGTCTGGCTTGACAAAGTCACAAGCGCGTAGTGAGAGTGCGACCTGGACCAAAATGACATTTTTTCTTTTTTGAAGGTTGTTCATACTTGTAATAGCATGCGAGGTGACCTATACTTCTATTATCTCGGAGGACACGTATATTTCTTCTAAAATAAAAGAAATCACTCCATATATTAACACAGAGGGGTCCTACATTTCTTCTAAACTATAGGGAAATCATTTCTTTTAACATGAAGGGAATTCATTATTATTTTCGAGAAGGCAGCCCATACTTCTAAAGATATGAACAGCATAAATTTTTTCCACTGAAACTGAGAGTGCCTAGTCTTCTTCTAACATAAAAGGTGTCCACGCTTCTATTAATATGAAGAGTATGATCCTGCTGTCATAACGGGTGTCCATCTTTACACTAACATGACGGGTGTCTACGCATTTGCTAACATAAAAGGTGTCCGCGCTTATATAAATATGAAGGGCATATAGCAAATCTGACCTCAGCGGGCGCCCGTAAGGAAACATTTGTATTGCAAAGGACTATACAAGAATACAGATTTCAAGGAATTAGAAGCAACAGAGATGTAGATTTGGAGAAAGAGAAAACAGATATTCTGGTCAGAGGGAAATCAAACGAAGGGGTCCGAAGGAAAGTTTCTGAACAACGAAAAATGAATCAAAATTACGAGACAAAGAAAGGTGAGCTTTCTTTGACATGTCATGAGAAGATGGAAGTTAGAGAACTTGGCAGTGGCTGGAAAACTGAAGGGGGGGAAAGGAGTCGTAGGAGACCAAGAAAAAGACCCCAAAAAAATATCGGTAGACTCAGCAGGTATCAGTGGAATAAGAAGAGCATCTTAAGTTGATCGGAAACAGCAAGGATGGCACAATATGAGGTGGCATGGTCGCCAGCGTCATCCAGTAAGACACACAATGTATTGTAATGTAATGTCATCCGATAAGACAAATAATGTATTGCAATGTAATGTCATCCAGTAAGACAGACAATGTGTTGTAGTGTAATGTCATCCGATAAGACAAATAATGTATTGCAATGTAATGTCATCCAGTAAGACACACAATGTATTGTAATGTAATGTCATCCGATAAGACAAATAATGTATTGCAATGTAATGTCATCCAGTAAGACAGACAATGTGTTGTAATGCAATGTCATCCGATAAGACAAATAATGTATTGCAATGTAATGTCATCCAGTAAGACACACAATGTATTGTAATGTAATGTCATCCAATAAGACAAATAATGTATTGTAATGTAATGTAAGACAATGCAATGCAAGATTATTGACTCAAGGTGCAAAGAAGAAAGAGTCTAGATATCATTATCAATATTCTTCTTCTTCTTCATTCTTCTTCCTTCAGGCGTCAGCTTGGATATCTTTGTAGAAAGCTGCCGTTTGCCTTATACTGTCAAGATTACCATGCAGCTTGTCATGGACTGGTACAGGTGACAGGTAAAAGCGCCGTCTCTGTTCTTCAAGTGAAGGGCAGTCCTGTAACAGGTGCTGGGCTGTCATTCTGTCGATACCACAGGTGTATTCGTCGATTGTGTATACGTGTAACTATCAGGAGATATTGTTCAATAAATCCTGCGCCAGGGCACCTCGTTAACAAAATGGTAAGAGAGGCGGAGAGAGAGAGAGAGAGAGAGATTCGTAAGTTTGACTATAGTAAGAGAAAATATGTTTAAATCCTTCATACAGTCTGCATGCACGTGGCGCCAAGTGTAAGGTCGCTGGTAGGGAAAACACACTTCTCTGACGAAGTAATGCCAGTCAGTCAGTCATTTGGATGTCTCTTGCGGGACTTTGCCTCCCTAACAGCTCTCCTGTAGGCCTCTCAATTGTAAGCAAGATGCCTCTGCTGCTGATGCATCCATTTGCAGATCATCAACGATGTCTTGCAACCATCTTCGCCTTGGTCTTCCTTTCTTTCTTTCTTTCTCCCATCATGTGCCCTTAAGTAATGACTGTTATAATATAAGTAGTATCCATTTAACAGAGTCTTTGGAACTCTTCAAGATCCGTGTTTCAGCTTATAATCTGCAATAACGCAATATATATATATATATATGAACGAGAAAATGAAGGACAAGAAGCGAGAAAAATAATAGAACCGGAATATAGTATAGTCCTGGTCGAAACTAACACAGAGAGGAATAGTAGTCTATAGAAAATCGAGAGGAAAAATTGCACAATATGTGAACAAAATAAAACAGACTAAAAGCCATATATAAAGGCAAATGAAAAAAAAATAATAACACTCCACGGCAAAAATAGGTGACGCATATTATTTATAAACTCTCAAGAAACAAGGAAGTGATAATCTTCCGGCTAGCACACGACACTGCAGGCCGAGACACTGTGTATAGCAGAAGATGAAAATTGGCACAAGAGAGCTGTGCACCTGCAGCAAAGAGCAACAGACAAAACATCACATCCTCCAGAGTTGCCAGCTACGCACAAATGACCCAGACAAAGGACCTGGTCAGACCTCAGCCGACGGTTTAAGTAATATTATATAATAATTACACTACAATTAGCGTGATGCGGTCAACGGGTCACCACTGGTTGTGGATCCCTGATTTGGACGATCAGTGTTAAATGTATTGACCGGCGTGAGTCTCGTTCAGAGAAAACTTGTTCACGGATCACCGGACAACAGAGAGCGTTGACATGTGTTTTGTTTGCGGTTGAAAGAAGCGATTAAAGGCTGGCAATGGGCAGGACACGCTGGCAATGGGCAAGACACATTGGCATGAGTAGATCACGCTGGCTTGGGCAGGACACATTGGCTTGGGTAGATCACGCTGGCTTGGGCAGGACACGTTGGCTTGGGCAGGACACGTTGGCTTGGGCAGGACACTTTGGCATAGGTATTGAATTACAAAAAACAGTGAAATTTATCCAAGAGACAGGACTGCAGATATAGACAGACAATGCGAACGAAGAAGAAGAAGAAGGCATAGGTAGATCACGCTGGCTTGGATATACCACGCTGGCTTGGGCAGGACACGCTGGGTTGGGCAGGACACGCTGGGTTGGGCAGGACACATTGGCTTGGGCAGGACACGTTGGCATAGGTAGATCACGCTGGCTTGGGTAGACCACGCTGGCTTGGGTAGGACACGCTGGCTTGGGCAGGACACGCTGGGTTGAGAAGGACACCCTGGCTTGGGCAAGACACGTTGGCATAGGTAGATCACGCTGGCTTGGATAGACCACGCTGGCTTGGGCAGGACACGCTGGGTTGGGCAGGACACCCTGGCTTGGGCAGGGCACGCTGGCATAGGTAGATCACGCTGGCATGAGTAGATAACGCTGGCTTGGGCAGGACACAGAGAGGTTAGCTGTTACGTAAGCAGTTAGAAACTGGCAAAAGCACCGAACACGATGCGTATACGAGATACATCTAAATGTCAACTGTATCATGGTGCCAGTACTCTAGATAAGACTGAAAGATAAAAACCTGTCACCATATACAGGCGGGAGATAAGGAAGAAGAGAGAATAGAGAGATGTCGCGAAGATAAAGAAATCAAACAGAGAATGAGCGAAAGCACAAACAAATAAATTACCAGTCTATCCCAGGAAATGCAAAAAATGTTTACGAGCAGTAAATGTAACTCAGAAGTGATGAAAGGGGGATAGACCAAGAGGTAGATTTAGACAACGATGGCGAGGCAACCTAGAAGAAGACATACGCGTTCTTGGAATTCGACAACTGGTAAGAAAAGATCAAGAACAGAGAGCAGTGGAGATGTGTGTTATCTGCCGCAGTTGGCCTCAGTGGCTCGGAAAGCTGCCGAATTCAGCAGCTGCTCAAAGAACAGCTTAGCTCAGCATGTCTGGACTGTTTGCTAGAGAGTAATTTTCATGGTCTGCAACAAGCTTCTGTCTAGCCCTGTAATCATCATCATCATCATCATCATCATCATCATCGTGAAGTGCTGTGCCTGTAGGCATTAGCGATCATGCTTCTCCACAGATTCCATTCCTCAGGTACTGAGTTTTTGCTGTGCCATCGCGTTAGACTGTCCACGATACTTCTCTCTTGATCTCACCTTGCCTTTCTCCCCATTTATCTTTTCCGATGCTAATGGTATTCTTGTGTCCTCCCCTTCTGATTATATGCCCAGTGAACGATGACTGTGTTTTTCTCATGGATTTGCTTAGGTTCCTTTCTGCATCTGCTCTAATGTTTATCATCCTAGTTGCCCATGGTATTCTCTAGGTTTTTCTAACAAACCACATCTCTGTCGTCTCTAGTGATCTTTGCATGGAGCTGTTTATTGTCCGACACTCACTTCATGACATGCGTAGGATCAGCTCAATGTAGCCTTTTATAATTCTCTTTCTGAGGCACTGCGCAAGATGTTTCTCAAGTGCTAGAAAGTTGTTTTTGGCTCGCTACACTCTGCTCTTGATTTCTGGGGTGAATTTCCCATCTGATGTTCCTAGTCCGCCGAACTATTTCAGTGTATACACTCGCCTCAAGTTTTCTCTTTGTAGGTTGACAGAAAATTGACGAACTACTTTGCGAGCCCTATGTGACGTTTAACGGCACGGGAAGGATATAAGATAAGATAAGATATAAGGTTGACAGTGCATTCAGGTGGGTTCGTTTTTTCTGTTTATGGCGTGTCCTCTCTTCTTCTCCTGTATTCACTAACATGTAAACTCTTTTCATTTTTTACTCTGAGTGGCGAAGTGGTCAGTGCACTGGTATATCATGGCGAAGGTCGGGGGTTCGAATCCGGCCGGAGGCGCCCCAGTCACCCAGCTGTAGAAATAGGTACCTGACTTCTTCTGGATTTGGGGAAAGAAAGGCAGCCAGGCGTGATGCTGACCATATCACCCTCTAGTTTGCTAACAGGTCAATGAAAATATGGGCACTAACACCATATCCCTATGCGCCTCTAAGCACGACAGGATTACCTTTACCTTTTACTGTATCATCTACATATTATTATGTCTACAGATTATTCACGCTGTAGCCTCCAACTTGAATTCCTGGTTTATTTTATTTTATTTTATGATAACAAATCTGATGAGGGGCACAACCTTGCCTAACTCCTTCCTTTAATGATTGATATTTGACTAACATATTTCTTACTCCGATGACTACTTCATTATTCCTATGCATTATTATTATTATCATTATTTCTATTATTATTATTATTATTATATCTTTGCCGCCAGTATCTTATATATCCCGTTTATACACAGGACTTTTTTTTCCTCCTGAGCAACTGCATATATCTATAACACACGGAAAGCTTTCTATTCAATGTGCTTTGGTGTGCCCTGTTTTGCAGATAGTTTTCTCTGATTTCAAAGACTACATAAAAGCAGAGGCTCTCAGTGTGCAAGACCTAAGGGTTAACTGAGATCGTAAAACGTGGGATCTAAGAGTCGGTCATGACATATTTCCAACCTTCGACCTACAGAGACCAAAGACCGAAACAAAGATCTTTTTTTTTAATACAAACTTGTTTACAGAGACAAGGAAATTAAAAGACATTTTTCCAAACGTAAAGACCTTAAATAAGATCCTTTTTTTTTCTTATTTTTGTTTTTACTCTGCTATTAGTACCTATTATTTCAAATTATTTCCCTTCAATACATAGTAATTATATACTCATTTCAAGTGGTATATATTCTATCATTTCATGTGTGGAATATACTCTATCATTTCAAGTATGTCATTTAGCGTTTGGGGGGAGATACGGCATACGGTTTTGTGGGACGCACATGCCAATAGCTCATAATACTCCATGTCTCTAAAATGTCTGGTGGAGATCATATAACCGTTTTAATCTTGGGCACCTTCTTCTTGCAGGGTACCAGAACTTCTGATGCTGGAGACCTTCCCTTGCCACTACGAGAGTGAGCTAAAAGGTAGCCTTAATTTCTTTTCATTTGAATAAAATATACAAATATGATTGAAAACTCACTGTCGCTTTTCAGCAAGTTCAGTGCAAATCTGCCCCTGCTTCAGTAATATTTGGACTCCTTTAGAAAAAAAAACAACATCTAATTGACCCTGTAGTCAAATATACAGGTCCTCTATAATCTCTTCAATCGTATTGAACTTTTTCCTTGAGGGGTCATTCGTTCATTTGCATGTCCCTTGCGGAACTTTGCGTTCCAAACAGCACTCCTGTAGGCCTCTCGGTTGTGAGCAAGATGGCCTACTGCTGATGCATCCATTTGCAGATCATCAACGGTGTCTTGCACCCATCTTTGCCTTGATCTCCCTCTCTTTCTTTTTCCCATTATGTACCCTTCCAAGACGGTCTTCTTTAGATTGTCATGTCGTTTAATGTTTCCAAAATATTTAAGTTTTCTCTCTTTAATCCATGTTGCTATTTGGGTTCCTTGAGGGGTACAAACATATTATAATCACATCGCGCGAGGCGTGGTGGATATGTGGGATGTGGAAGACACTCTAAACGCAAGATTCGTAGTCTGCTGAGTGAGGCTGAGCGTTATTATGCTGCAACAACACCGAAGAAATGAGCAAACTGAGATGTTTAAACCTGGTTGCAGGTTTCCAGCGGTTCTCAAAGAGATCACAGTGTGTTTCGCTATTGTTGCTGGATCCTCCAGGCAGACAATGTTCCAGTCCTGAGTCTTTACAGTCTCAGAAGAGCGTGAGCATCAATCTTCCGACAGAAGAAGGATATCGGCACTCCTTCCTACCTCGATTTGTATCTGACTGGAAGCAATATACTCAACATTCGTCTTCAGTGACTATACGTAGTAGAAAGCCATCTCCTTCGGCTTCACAACGTCAGACAAACAAGAAACAAATAGCAGCACGTTGTTCCTCTCTCGTGCGTGTTTCGAAACAAACGGTCATCTTTGATCTAGTCTGTTGGTGTCATATTTGTAATATTGCCAATTTGCCCCCATTATACACCTAGCTAGGGATGACATAACATAACTTATATGTACTACAACTGTACTACAACTCGATTTAGATTTTTTTGTTTGTTTCTTGTTTTGTTTTTGTAGCAAAACTAAGGTAGTAATACAGTCTGAGAGATGACTGAATCATTAATCCTTCGAATGTCCAAGTGTTTAGTGAACAATCATTTGTCTGAAGACTTCATTTTTTTTTTCAGCAAAATGATAGAGAATACGGTCATACACGCTGAGAGACACATGAGCGAGTCGTTACGCAAGGCTCGTTATACAAGACTACATATATCACTATTTTATTTTGAGAAATTATTTGCTGATTTTGTATACATAATTAAACTTTTCACATTCGGGGCAGTGGTTTCTCGTAGATTAGATTCCGACTGCTATGTCTGCAGGATTTTGCCCTTATTTTTAACCTTAGACTGTGATTCGATTGCGATTTATCCAGTCTTTAATTTCTAGTGAAAACAGATCTGGGTCAAACCAAAAGACGTTTTTCCAAACCGCTGTCAGGAAATTAAAAAAAACAACAAAAAAACATGCACTGCAGAACAAGAGCCCCAACTGAACTAAGCTCAAAGTCATCAAACTAGGATTAAGTTGTCAGAATGTACCTTGTTTATTTTTGTTCTCCGCGTATATTCCAGACATTATCCTTGTCTATGCTCTCACATTTGACAAAGCTCCATCATTAAATCTTTCCCCCCCTGTCATAGCGAGACAAAGGGATTACGTCTGTCGTTGTACAAGTGGAAGATTTTATACCTATAACGAAATCTTCTCTTCTACTCCCTTTTTTGTCAAGTTCATTAATGTCCTATTACTCTCTAACAATGGCGGATTACCTGTTATGGTTAGCAGATTCAAGTCTAAGGGTGGCGGATTACCTGTTATGATTAGCAGATTCAAGTCTAAGGGAGGCGGATTACCTGTTATGGTTAGCAGGCTCAAGTCAAAAGGTGGCGGATTACCTGTTATGGTTAGCAGATTCAAGTCTAAGGGAGGCGGATTACCTGTTATGATTAGCAGACTCAAATCTAAGGGAGGCGGATTACCTGTTATGGTTAGCAGATTCAATTCTAAGGGAGGCGGATTACCTGTTGTGGTTAGCAGGCTCAAGTCTAAGCGAGGCTGATTACTTGTCATGGTTAGCAGACTCAAGTCTAAAGACTTCTTCTATCTTAGAAGACGAAGAACTAAATATAACCAACGCAAACTCAGTCAGCCTAGAAGCTAAGACACTGGAAGAAGTGGGCACATCCACATTTCTAGGCAGCGTTATAGACAGAGAGGGTTGGTACAGAAGCAGATATTACAGAAAGAAATGTGAAAGCTAGATTAGCGTCTCTACAACAAAGAAATATCTGAATATCCCTAACAACGAAACTTAGACTGTTCAATACAAATGTTAAATCGGTCCTGCTGGGTGGACCAGAAACACGGACAGCATCAGCCAAAAGTAGCAAGAGACTGGAGACCTTTGTTAACACCTGCCTAAGGAAGATCCTTCAGATTATGTTGGCCAAATGGCATCACCATCGAAGAGCTACTGCAGAAAATAAACCAACCCACAGTGAAAGAAATGATAATGAAAAAGGCGTTGCAGATGGATAGGACATATACTTAGTAAGTCGACCGCAGCCATAACCAGACAAGCTTTCACCTGGAATCCCCAGGCAATGAGGAAACAAGGAAGACCTAGAAACACCTGGCGAAAGAGTCTTGAAAAAAGAGATTTTAAAAAAACGGTCAACTGCACCTGGAGGCGTGCAGAAGAAACAGCCCAGGACAGAGAAAAAAAAATGGAGAGCTCTTGTTGATGGCCTAAGACCCAGATATAGGTTGAGAAGGCGAGAATAGAAGAAGAAAAAAAAAGAAGAATAAAATATTAAGTATGCCAGCTGTTTTAGATGAGCTCTCGGAGATTTACGTTCATATGCTAAATCGTAAATAACCGTAAATCAGTGCCAAACTTTTCACCTCAAAACTTAGACAACGTGATTCAGAATATAAATTACTATTATATCTCGTAATTTTCTTTTTTAACGTTTTGTATTTTACTGCTATTTCTCTCATTTGCCTGCAAATATCCATCAGGAATATGCAGGTCTGATTTATTTAGCTCGTACTTTTTATCACCTCGACTTTGGATTAATTCGGCAGACTAACTGATAGCCATAAAACTTTCGGGCGTTAAAAATTCATCTAGAGGTATTAAGCCACTTGGTGCACATGTCATCATCGTCTCAATCTGTGCTGCAGAAAAGTACCGCTATTAGTAAGTACAACTTCGCCTAAAGTTCTAAAATGCACCAGATATGTCCAGTAGCGTCAGCTTTTCATGGCGTATCAGAAATATATCGTCATAAATAGCAGGAGTCTAAACCAGCTGAAAGCCAGGGGCGTACCCAGTGAAGTCACAATAAGCTTATCCCATGACTCTACTCTCAACTTCAGCAGCTCTCTCAGGTAACCAAACAATGAGAACGAACTTTTGTCTTTATTTGTGTAAGCCCAAACACCTGGAGAAAAGCTTAATTGTCATTTATCGTTGACATGTATGACATCATCGTCGTCGTCATCATCATCATCATCATCATCATCACTTTCGTCAGTGCGATCTGTCTGTCTGTCTGTCTGTCTGTCTGTCTGTCTGTCCGTCATAGCTAATTGATAATTTGTTCTAGAATTAACTCGTTCGCATTTAAGTATTCTTCCACTAAAAAAAAAAAAGCTGAGGATCTAATTCAGCAGCAGCAGGTATAGAATACCTGTCTGCACGTTAGGCTTAACAATGCCCGACAACATGCTGCAACATAAATAAATAAGAACTACATCAGACATTGAATTTTACTGACGGCCTGAAACCTTCCTGGATGAACAAGGGCTAAACTGGAACACAATGACCGCGCTGATGTTCTAGGCTTTTCTCTCTCCCCGTCTCCGAGTCCACTTTTTTAAGGCCCGAATAATATTCATTCCAAAATGTGTTAAATCTCTCTCTCTCTCTCTCTTACGCGTGAGAGAGAGAGAGAGAGAGAAAATCAAAGAAAAACGTTTTTGTTTCATCGTTCATTTCAAACTAACGCCGAGTGTTCCGGTACTTTTATATTTTTTTACTTACATATATTTACCTTTTACCTAGATACTTACATGTTGTCGCACATTGTAAAATCCCTGCTCCCTTGCCATTAAAGCGTATTAGGCGAACGGTATTAGACCCGTATTTCCAAGGTTAAAGTATGACGTGGTCAGTATCTCGCCTGGTAGCATTTACCTTCCCAGAATTCTCTTACGCCCATTTTTAGAGGCCAAGTGGACGTCGGGGCCTTTTGCTGAGCGGTCTGGTATGATACAAAATTTCGAACGCCGGGTAATGGGTAGCCACATCAGGTTCAGTGTTAATTGAATGTATTCTTAGAAAACTGTCTCACATGAATGTTCCAATAGCAAGCACTCGTGGCCATGAAAAGAAAGCGTTCATGAGTTCAACAATACATTAAAGACTTGAACCAGAGAGGTTTTATTTTTCATCCCCTTTTGTCCTCATTTGCTGAATTTGGTTCTCAATGATACCACAATCTGACCTAGAGAAGAGGTTTTACTTTTATAAACAGTTCAGAAATTGTATGTGCTTTTCTAAATGTCAACTTTGCATAGGGGAATCCTTATCAAAACATATCACACCTCTAACACTCAAGACACCGAGTATCACCCGCTGGGAATCTGGGATCGAAGCCATTCGTCCTTTAAGATATTCTTTTGACGAGATTTACGATGGTTTGGCAGGAATTGCTAATGATGAGTCAGTGGACAAAATGGTCTGATGATGAAGCTGAAACACTTGCCCTTAAAGTCAGAGATTTTACATTTCTATGGTGTCTTGTTAAATGGCACTGTTTTAAATGAAATATATGTTGCTAGTAAACTTATTTACTAGCAGTAGTAGCTGAAACTGGGTTGGAAGGACCTGTCATGATTTCAGCTCGGAATAAGATAGTTTTCAAAATTAGACTGCGCCGACCTCTTTCTGATTCTGCGATTATGAAAGCAAGAAAACTTTCCTTTTAGACTCTAGACATTTACTTGAAAATATAAGTGCAGATAACGTGACTACGTGTGTGCTAGAAACTAAAATATACAAACCTTTTGTTTACAGTTTGAAAGCTCTTCGTTCTACATGTGTTGAACAATACGGTAATATATGTACTATACATACAATCGTATTTTTAAAATTGCTTTTCATTTTGTAATAAAAGTATAGTTTATCTTCTGATTTTTAAAATTTATTCATAACTTATTATTAGTGCTATTTAAGATAACTATTTGGATATGAAAAAGCTTACTTAAAATAATTGGCTTTATCGTATTAAGTATTAATTTCTTCTTCTTCTTCTTCTTCGTTCACTTCTACCACCAAAAACCGCACTGTGAACCTACTGAATTCACGTCTGTGGTCCTCGTTAGGTCCCGTGGTCCCCTGTGTGGTCCAAAATAGCCCACACGAGATCCACGAAAGGACCACAAGGGGTTCAGAGTATCACAGTGCTTTATCCTGTATTCTTGGTGGGTCTCGGAAGCGGGATTGCGTGACACCGTGGTTTTCATTGCACCAGTTTGGCATAGGTATTGAATTACAAAAAACAGTGAAATTTATCCAAGAGACAGGACTGCAGATATAGACAGACAATGCGAACGAAGAAGAAGAAGAAGGCATAGGTAGATCACGCTGGCTTGGATATACCACGCTGGCTTGGGCAGGACACGCTGGGTTGGGCAGGACACGCTGGGTTGGGCAGGACACATTGGCTTGGGCAGGACACGTTGGCATAGGTAGATCACGCTGGCTTGGGTAGACCACGCTGGCTTGGGTAGGACACGCTGGCTTGGGCAGGACACGCTGGGTTGAGAAGGACACCCTGGCTTGGGCAAGACACGTTGGCATAGGTAGATCACGCTGGCTTGGATAGACCACGCTGGCTTGGGCAGGACACGCTGGGTTGGGCAGGACACCCTGGCTTGGGCAGGGCACGCTGGCATAGGTAGATCACGCTGGCATGAGTAGATAACGCTGGCTTGGGCAGGACACAGAGAGGTTAGCTGTTACGTAAGCAGTTAGAAACTGGCAAAAGCACCGAACACGATGCGTATACGAGATACATCTAAATGTCAACTGTATCATGGTGCCAGTACTCTAGATAAGACTGAAAGATAAAAACCTGTCACCATATACAGGCGGGAGATAAGGAAGAAGAGAGAATAGAGAGATGTCGCGAAGATAAAGAAATCAAACAGAGAATGAGCGAAAGCACAAACAAATAAATTACCAGTCTATCCCAGGAAATGCAAAAATGTTTACGAGCAGTAAATGTAACTCAGAAGTGATGAAAGGGGGATAGACCAAGAGGTAGATTTAGACAACGATGGCGAGGCAACCTAGAAGAAGACATACGCGTTCTTGGAATTCGACAACTGGTAAGAAAAGATCAAGAACAGAGAGCAGTGGAGATGTGTGTTATCTGCCGCAGTTGGCCTCAGTGGCTCGGAAAGCTGCCGAATTCAGCAGCTGCTCAAAGAACAGCTTAGCTCAGCATGTCTGGACTGTTTGCTAGAGAGTAATTTTCATGGTCTGCAACAAGCTTCTGTCTAGCCCTGTAATCATCATCATCATCATCATCATCATCATCATCGTGAAGTGCTGTGCCTGTAGGCATTAGCGATCATGCTTCTCCACAGATTCCATTCCTCAGGTACTGAGTTTTTGCTGTGCCATCGCGTTAGACTGTCCACGATACTTCTCTCTTGATCTCACCTTGCCTTTCTCCCCATTTATCTTTTCCGATGCTAATGGTATTCTTGTGTCCTCCCCTTCTGATTATATGCCCAGTGAACGATGACTGTGTTTTTCTCATGGATTTGCTTAGGTTCCTTTCTGCATCTGCTCTAATGTTTTCATCCTAGTTGCCCATGGTATTCTCTAGGTTTTTCTAACAAACCACATCTCTGTCGTCTCTAGTGATCTTTGCATGGAGCTGTTTATTGTCCGACACTCACTTCATGACATGCGTAGGATCAGCTCAATGTAGCCTTTTATAATTCTCTTTCTGAGGCACTGCGCAAGATGTTTCTCAAGTGCTAGAAAGTTGTTTTTGGCTCGCTACACTCTGCTCTTGATTTCTGGGGTGAATTTCCCATCTGATGTTCCTAGTCCGCCGAACTATTTCAGTGTATACACTCGCCTCAAGTTTTCTCTTTGTAGGTTGACAGAAAATTGACGAACTACTTTGCGAGCCCTATGTGACGTTTAACGGCACGGGAAGGATATAAGATAAGATAAGATATAAGGTTGACAGTGCATTCAGGTGGGTTCGTTTTTTCTGTTTATGGCGTGTCCTCTCTTCTTCTCCTGTATTCACTAACATGTAAACTCTTTTCATTTTTTACTCTGAGTGGCGAAGTGGTCAGTGCACTGGTATATCATGGCGAAGGTCGGGGGTTCGAATCCGGCCGGAGGCGCCCCAGTCACCCAGCTGTAGAAATAGGTACCTGACTTCTTCTGGATTTGGGGAAAGAAAGGCAGCCAGGCGTGATGCTGACCATATCACCCTCTAGTTTGCTAACAGGTCAATGAAAATATGGGCACTAACACCATATCCCTATGCGCCTCTAAGCACGACAGGATTACCTTTACCTTTTACTGTATCATCTACATATTATTATGTCTACAGATTATTCACGCTGTAGCCTCCAACTTGAATTCCTGGTTTATTTTATTTTATTTTATGATAACAAATCTGATGAGGGGCACAACCTTGCCTAACTCCTTCCTTTAATGATTGATATTTGACTAACATATTTCTTACTCCGATGACTACTTCATTATTCCTATGCATTATTATTATTATCATTATTTCTATATTATTATTATTATATATATCTTTGCCGCCAGTATCTTATATATCCCGTTTATACACAGGACTTTTTTTTCCTCCTGAGCAACTGCATATATCTATAACACACGGAAAGCTTTCTATTCAATGTGCTTTGGTGTGCCCTGTTTTGCAGATAGTTTTCTCTGATTTCAAAGACTACATAAAAGCAGAGGCTCTCAGTGTGCAAGACCTAAGGGTTAACTGAGATCGTAAAACGTGGGATCTAAGAGTCGGTCATGACATATTTCCAACCTTCGACCTACAGAGACCAAAGACCGAAACAAAGATCTTTTTTTTTAATACAAACTTGTTTACAGAGACAAGGAAATTAAAAGACATTTTTCCAAACGTAAAGACCTTAAATAAGATCCTTTTTTTTTCTTATTTTTGTTTTTACTCTGCTATTAGTACCTATTATTTCAAATTATTTCCCTTCAATACATAGTAATTATATACTCATTTCAAGTGGTATATATTCTATCATTTCATGTGTGGAATATACTCTATCATTTCAAGTATGTCATTTAGCGTTTGGGGGGAGATACGGCATACGGTTTTGTGGGACGCACATGCCAATAGCTCATAATACTCCATGTCTCTAAAATGTCTGGTGGAGATCATATAACCGTTTTAATCTTGGGCACCTTCTTCTTGCAGGGTACCAGAACTTCTGATGCTGGAGACCTTCCCTTGCCACTACGAGAGTGAGCTAAAAGGTAGCCTTAATTTCTTTTCATTTGAATAAAATATACAAATATGATTGAAAACTCACTGTCGCTTTTCAGCAAGTTCAGTGCAAATCTGCCCCTGCTTCAGTAATATTTGGACTCCTTTAGAAAAAAAAACAACATCTAATTGACCCTGTAGTCAAATATACAGGTCCTCTATAATCTCTTCAATCGTATTGAACTTTTTCCTTGAGGGGTCATTCGTTCATTTGCATGTCCCTTGCGGAACTTTGCGTTCCAAACAGCACTCCTGTAGGCCTCTCGGTTGTGAGCAAGATGGCCTACTGCTGATGCATCCATTTGCAGATCATCAACGGTGTCTTGCACCCATCTTTGCCTTGATCTCCCTCTCTTTCTTTTTCCCATTATGTACCCTTCCAAGACGGTCTTCTTTAGATTGTCATGTCGTTTAATGTTTCCAAAATATTTAAGTTTTCTCTCTTTAATCCATGTTGCTATTTGGGTTCCTTGAGGGGTACAAACATATTATAATCACATCGCGCGAGGCGTGGTGGATATGTGGGATGTGGAAGACACTCTAAACGCAAGATTCGTAGTCTGCTGAGTGAGGCTGAGCGTTATTATGCTGCAACAACACCGAAGAAATGAGCAAACTGAGATGTTTAAACCTGGTTGCAGGTTTCCAGCGGTTCTCAAAGAGATCACAGTGTGTTTCGCTATTGTTGCTGGATCCTCCAGGCAGACAATGTTCCAGTCCTGAGTCTTTACAGTCTCAGAAGAGCGTGAGCATCAATCTTCCGACAGAAGAAGGATATCGGCACTCCTTCCTACCTCGATTTGTATCTGACTGGAAGCAATATACTCAACATTCGTCTTCAGTGACTATACGTAGTAGAAAGCCATCTCCTTCGGCTTCACAACGTCAGACAAACAAGAAACAAATAGCAGCACGTTGTTCCTCTCTCGTGCGTGTTTCGAAACAAACGGTCATCTTTGATCTAGTCTGTTGGTGTCATATTTGTAATATTGCCAATTTGCCCCCATTATACACCTAGCTAGGGATGACATAACATAACTTATATGTACTACAACTGTACTACAACTCGATTTAGATTTTTTTGTTTGTTTCTTGTTTTGTTTTTGTAGCAAAACTAAGGTAGTAATACAGTCTGAGAGATGACTGAATCATTAATCCTTCGAATGTCCAAGTGTTTAGTGAACAATCATTTGTCTGAAGACTTCATTTTTTTTTCAGCAAAATGATAGAGAATACGGTCATACACGCTGAGAGACACATGAGCGAGTCGTTACGCAAGGCTCGTTATACAAGACTACATATATCACTATTTTATTTTGAGAAATTATTTGCTGATTTTGTATACATAATTAAACTTTTCACATTCGGGGCAGTGGTTTTCTCGTAGATTAGATTCCGACTGCTATGTCTGCAGGATTTTGCCCTTATTTTTAACCTTAGACTGTGATTCGATTGCGATTTATCCAGTCTTTAATTTCTAGTGAAAACAGATCTGGGTCAAACCAAAAGACGTTTTTCCAAACCGCTGTCAGGAAATTAAAAAAAACAACAAAAAAACATGCACTGCAGAACAAGAGCCCCAACTGAACTAAGCTCAAAGTCATCAAACTAGGATTAAGTTGTCAGAATGTACCTTGTTTATTTTTGTTCTCCGCGTATATTCCAGACATTATCCTTGTCTATGCTCTCACATTTGACAAAGCTCCATCATTAAATCTTTCCCCCCCTGTCATAGCGAGACAAAGGGATTACGTCTGTCGTTGTACAAGTGGAAGATTTTATACCTATAACGAAATCTCTCTTCTACTCCCTTTTTTGTCAAGTTCATTAATGTCCTATTACTCTCTAACAATGGCGGATTACCTGTTATGGTTAGCAGATTCAAGTCTAAGGGTGGCGGATTACCTGTTATGATTAGCAGATTCAAGTCTAAGGGAGGCGGATTACCTGTTATGGTTAGCAGGCTCAAGTCAAAAGGTGGCGGATTACCTGTTATGGTTAGCAGATTCAAGTCTAAGGGAGGCGGATTACCTGTTATGATTAGCAGACTCAAATCTAAGGGAGGCGGATTACCTGTTATGGTTAGCAGATTCAATTCTAAGGGAGGCGGATTACCTGTTGTGGTTAGCAGGCTCAAGTCTAAGCGAGGCTGATTACTTGTCATGGTTAGCAGACTCAAGTCTAAAGACTTCTTCTATCTTAGAAGACGAAGAACTAAATATAACCAACGCAAACTCAGTCAGCCTAGAAGCTAAGACACTGGAAGAAGTGGGCACATCCACATTTCTAGGCAGCGTTATAGACAGAGAGGGTTGGTACAGAAGCAGATATTACAGAAAGAAATGTGAAAGCTAGATTAGCGTCTCTACAACAAAGAAATATCTGAATATCCCTAACAACGAAACTTAGACTGTTCAATACAAATGTTAAATCGGTCCTGCTGGGTGGACCAGAAACACGGACAGCATCAGCCAAAAGTAGCAAGAGACTGGAGACCTTTGTTAACACCTGCCTAAGGAAGATCCTTCAGATTATGTTGGCCAAATGACATCACCATCGAAGAGCTACTGCAGAAAATAAACCAACCCACAGTGAAAGAAATGATAATGAAAAAGGCGTTGCAGATGGATAGGACATATACTTAGTAAGTCGACCGCAGCCATAACCAGACAAGCTTTCACCTGGAATCCCCAGGCAATGAGGAAACAAGGAAGACCTAGAAACACCTGGCGAAAGAGTCTTGAAAAAAGAGATTTTAAAAAAACGGTCAACTGCACCTGGAGGCGTGCAGAAGAAACAGCCCAGGACAGAGAAAAAAAAATGGAGAGCTCTTGTTGATGGCCTAAGACCCAGATATAGGTTGAGAAGGCGAGAATAGAAGAAGAAAAAAAAAGAAGAATAAAATATTAAGTATGCCAGCTGTTTTAGATGAGCTCTCGGAGATTTACGTTCATATGCTAAATCGTAAATAACCGTAAATCAGTGCCAAACTTTTCACCTCAAAACTTAGACAACGTGATTCAGAATATAAATTACTATTATATCTCGTAATTTTCTTTTTTAACGTTTTGTATTTTACTGCTATTTCTCTCATTTGCCTGCAAATATCCATCAGGAATATGCAGGTCTGATTTATTTAGCTCGTACTTTTTATCACCTCGACTTTGGATTAATTCGGCAGACTAACTGATAGCCATAAAACTTTCGGGCGTTAAAAATTCATCTAGAGGTATTAAGCCACTTGGTGCACATGTCATCATCGTCTCAATCTGTGCTGCAGAAAAGTACCGCTATTAGTAAGTACAACTTCGCCTAAAGTTCTAAAATGCACCAGATATGTCCAGTAGCGTCAGCTTTTCATGGCGTATCAGAAATATATCGTCATAAATAGCAGGAGTCTAAACCAGCTGAAAGCCAGGGGCGTACCCAGTGAAGTCACAATAAGCTTATCCCATGACTCTACTCTCAACTTCAGCAGCTCTCTCAGGTAACCAAACAATGAGAACGAACTTTTGTCTTTATTTGTGTAAGCCCAAACACCTGGAGAAAAGCTTAATTGTCATTTATCGTTGACATGTATGACATCATCGTCGTCGTCATCATCATCATCATCATCATCATCACTTTCGTCAGTGCGATCTGTCTGTCTGTCTGTCTGTCTGTCTGTCTGTCTGTCCGTCATAGCTAATTGATAATTTGTTCTAGAATTAACTCGTTCGCATTTAAGTATTCTTCCACTAAAAAAAAAAAAGCTGAGGATCTAATTCAGCAGCAGCAGGTATAGAATACCTGTCTGCACGTTAGGCTTAACAATGCCCGACAACATGCTGCAACATAAATAAATAAGAACTACATCAGACATTGAATTTTACTGACGGCCTGAAACCTTCCTGGATGAACAAGGGCTAAACTGGAACACAATGACCGCGCTGATGTTCTAGGCTTTTCTCTCTCCCCGTCTCCGAGTCCACTTTTTTTAAGGCCCGAATAATATTCATTCCAAAATGTGTTAAATCTCTCTCTCTCTCTCTCTCTTACGCGTGAGAGAGAGAGAGAGAGAGAAAATCAAAGAAAAACGTTTTTGTTTCATCGTTCATTTCAAACTAACGCCGAGTGTTCCGGTACTTTTATTTTTTTTACTTACATATATTTACCTTTTACCTAGATACTTACATGTTGTCGCACATTGTAAAATCCCTGCTCCCTTGCCATTAAAGCGTATTAGGCGAACGGTATTAGACCCGTATTTCCAAGGTTAAAGTATGACGTGGTCAGTATCTCGCCTGGTAGCATTTACCTTCCCAGAATTCTCTTACGCCCATTTTTAGAGGCCAAGTGGACGTCGGGGCCTTTTGCTGAGCGGTCTGGTATGATACAAAATTTCGAACGCCGGGTAATGGGTAGCCACATCAGGTTCAGTGTTAATTGAATGTATTCTTAGAAAACTGTCTCACATGAATGTTCCAATAGCAAGCACTCGTGGCCATGAAAAGAAAGCGTTCATGAGTTCAACAATACATTAAAGACTTGAACCAGAGAGGTTTTATTTTTCATCCCCTTTTGTCCTCATTTGCTGAATTTGGTTCTCAATGATACCACAATCTGACCTAGAGAAGAGGTTTTACTTTTATAAACAGTTCAGAAATTGTATGTGCTTTTCTAAATGTCAACTTTGCATAGGGGAATCCTTATCAAAACATATCACACCTCTAACACTCAAGACACCGAGTATCACCCGCTGGGAATCTGGGATCGAAGCCATTCGTCCTTTAAGATATTCTTTTGACGAGATTTACGATGGTTTGGCAGGAATTGCTAATGATGAGTCAGTGGACAAAATGGTCTGATGATGAAGCTGAAACACTTGCCCTTAAAGTCAGAGATTTTACATTTCTATGGTGTCTTGTTAAATGGCACTGTTTTAAATGAAATATATGTTGCTAGTAAACTTATTTACTAGCAGTAGTAGCTGAAACTGGGTTGGAAGGACCTGTCATGATTTCAGCTCGGAATAAGATAGTTTTCAAAATTAGACTGCGCCGACCTCTTTCTGATTCTGCGATTATGAAAGCAAGAAAACTTTCCTTTTAGACTCTAGACATTTACTTGAAAAATATAAGTGCAGATAACGTGACTACGTGTGTGCTAGAAACTAAAATATATACAAACCTTTTGTTTACAGTTTGAAAGCTCTTCGTTCTACATGTGTTGAACAATACGGTAATATATGTACTATACATACAATCGTATTTTTAAAATTGCTTTTCATTTTGTAATAAAAGTATAGTTTATCTTCTGATTTTTAAAATTTATTCATAACTTATTATTAGTGCTATTTAAGATAACTATTTGGATATGAAAAAGCTTACTTAAAATAATTGGCTTTATCGTATTAAGTATTAATTTCTTCTTCTTCTTCTTCTTCGTTCACTTCTACCACCAAAAACCGCACTGTGAACCTACTGAATTCACGTCTGTGGTCCTCGTTAGGTCCCGTGGTCCCCTGTGTGGTCCAAAATAGCCCACACGAGATCCACGAAAGGACCACAAGGGGTTCAGAGTATCACAGTGCTTTATCCTGTATTCTTGGTGGGTCTCGGAAGCGGGATTGCGTGACACCGTGGTTTTCATTGCACCAGTTTAGTCTAGGGTTGGACTTTCTCACCGGAAAACCTCGACGTGTTTAGGATATCAGTGCATCCCAGCTGGGTGAGAGGCGTTAGCCCACCCAGGCCAGAATTGGACTTTCTCACCGGAAAACCTCGACGTGTTTTGAGATACCCGTGTATCACCGCCGGGTGAGAGGTGGTTGCCCGTCCAGTCCAGGGTTGGACTTTCTCACCGGAAAACCTCAGCGTGATTAGGATACGTAAACATCCCCGCCGGGTGAGAGGTGGTTGCCTATCTAGACTTCCCTGGTCCAGTGTCTCCGACTTCAGCATTTTGTGGTCGTGGCCGCTACCCTTCCTAGTTGTGACCAGGATGGAGCTTTTGTCCAGGAGGACGAATCCTCGCCACTAGTGACTTCTACCCCTGGGTTGAGCCGGTTTAGGCATTATCCCAGTATGGGCGTGTTTGGGACGGGACCGACCTCTAGAGCAGAGGTACTGTGACATGCATAGCCTTCACGATTCACCCCTGGTATGAGCCGGTTTAGGCAAAATTCACCAGTATGGGTGTTTATCAGGCGTTACCGACCTCTAGAGCGGAGGTGGCATGACATGTCTAGCCATCAAGTTCCACCCCTGGTGTGTGCCGGTTTAGGCATATTTCACCAGTGTAGGTGTATTTCGGACGTGGGCGGCCTCTAGAGCAGAGGTGCCGTGGTATAGCTCTCGTAGCGATACTACTGGACATACCGGTTAAACTTCACTTTCCACCACCTTTTCCCATCGGCTCCGCACAGCAACCTTTATTTCTTTTCCGCATTTACTTCCTTAACCGGGAGGAGCTTCACTCCACGCACGGCATATGAAGAATCTCGCCAGCAGTGAGACAAGCCGGTTCATGCATTTCACCCGACATGACTGCACTCAGGACGTGGCCGACCTCCAGACCAGAGGTGCCATGATTTGACTGTTTGCTTCGCTTTATCCTTTCTACCATCTTTTCCGCAGTGATGCTGCGCGGCAACCTCATTTGTACCTTTCTTCATTGGCCGGGAAGAGCACCGCTCCACGCACGGCAGCTGAAAAATCTCGCCAACAGCAGCAGATGAGCTACCAAACGTGCCACTCATCTACCCTAAGTAACTGGTTTTCAGGCGCCAGATACTCGCGCTCGCCCCTTCTCCTGTCAGTTTAAACAGTTCTGCCACGGGATTAGACCCGTTTCCAAGGTTAAAGTATGACGTGGTCAGTATCTCGCCTGGTAGCATTTACCTTCCTAGAATTCTCTTACGCCCATTTTTAGAGGCCAAGTGGACGTCGGGGCCTTTTGCTGAGCGGTCTGGTATGATACAAAATTTCAAACGCCGGGTAATGGGTAGCCACATCAGGTTCAATGTTAATTGAATGTATTCTTAGAAAATTGTCTCACATGAATGTTCCAACAGCAAGCACTCGTGCCCATGAAAGGAAAGCGTTCATGAGTTCAACAATACATTAAAGACTTGAACCAGAGAGGTTTTATTTTTCATCCCCTTTTGTCCTCATTTGCTGAATTTGGTTCTCAATTATACCACAATCTCACCTAGAGAAGAGGTTTTACTTTTATAAACAGTTCAGAAATTGTATGTGCTTTTCTAAATGTCAACTTTGCATAGGGGAATCCTTATCAAAACATATCACACCTCTAACACTCAAGACACCGAGTATCACCCGCTGGGAATCTGGAATCGAAGCCATTCGTCCTTTAAGTTATTCTTTTGACGAGATTTACGATGGTTTGGCAGGAATTGCTAATGATGAGTCAGTGGACAAAATGGTCTGATGATGAAGCTGAAACACTTGCCCTTAAAGTCAGAGATTTTACATTTCTATGGTGTCTTGTTAAATGGCACTGTTTTAAATGAAATATATGTTGCTAGTAAACTTATTTACGAGCAGTAGTAGCTGAAATTGGGTTGGAAGGACCTGTCATGATTTCAGCTCAGCATAAAACAGTTTTAAAAATTAGACTACGCCGACCTCTTTCTGATTCTGCGATTATGAAAGCAAGAAAACTTTCCTCTTAGACTCTAGACATTTACTTGAAAAATATAAGTGCAGATAACGTGACTACGTGTGTGCTAGAAACTAAAATATATACAAACCTTTTGTTTACAGTTTGAAAGCTCTTCGTTCTACATGTGTTGAACAATACGGTAATATATGTACTATACATACAATCGTATTTTTTTAATTGCTTTTCATTTTGTAATAAAATGTTTATCTTCTGTTTTTTAAAATTTATTCATAACTTATTGTTAGTGCTATTTAAGATAACTATTTGGATATGAAAAAGCTTACTTAAAATAATCGGCGTTATCGTATTAAGTATTAATTTAAGAAGTGGGTGAGGGCATCAACTGTGTGCTACTACACAAGAAAGCAAACTACCCCTCTCGCCCAACACTGGATGTGGGAAGCGTGAAGCAATAGAAGACCGGGCTGTGAGCTGTGCCTAGACACTAGACTCCATCCCAGTCACATGGTGATGTTTGTTGCGCCATCACTTACCTTACTTCCCTGGCACCACCACCGCCGTGTGTTATGGGATGAATCTTGCGCGACTCATAGCTTTTTGCTTGTGTTTTGTATTCATGGTGGATTTACACTAAATATATTCAAATATTTGAATTGCTAAAACGTGTTCAGAATAGCAAAATTAATTTTGTAGTTAATGGCCTTTAACCACGGTTCTTATTCAAATGAATTTGCAATAATCACAAAAATGTGCAAATTATTTTAGAAAGTTTGATGCAGTATATATCAGCGCTCTTCAAAGAGCTTAATAATATAACAAGAGAAAAGAACGATTACACTTATAATGTTGTGAACTCTACTTATTTTTGGGGTCATGAGAATATGTCAGATGTCCTCGCTGTTTACATCTGCGCTTTTGTTACTTTAAGTTGATGTAGTAGAATAAATTTTTGTTTTTTTTTAAAACACTCACATATTTCTGTTCACTATAAGATTTGACAGGAAAAAAGTACGAATTTTTTTTTAATGATAAAATTCAGGCTGACATTATGACGCCAAGATTTTTTTTCAGTATTTATACATTACGCTATGAAAAAAAAAACAAAAATGAACACAGTGTATCACCCCTAACTTCTGTTCTCAGCCCTTTATGTCAAAATATTGCCATTACCAACAAAAAAAAAAAAATATGAATAAAGAAGAAATGTTATGAAATACGAAGAACTAGTGTGTTTTTTATTTTAAAAAAATATTTAAATAAAAACTTCTGGTTTCGTTACTTTATGTAAAAATTATGTCAACTATAACAATTTGTCCTCAGAATCTTTACGAAAAGATAATCATGGATAACAAAACATAGTACCTGTAGCTAATAACCACTTTAAAAATCTACCTTAAAAGGAAGATATACGAAGAAAACGATAAATGCAACGGTCAACGCTTTTATAATCCAGTATGTTCTAATTTTCGTAGCTCTTATGTTAATGTGACAGGTCTCTCATTCTGTCTTTTTTTTTAAAACTTCTTATATTCCACTTGTAATGTCTATTCCCCTTCTCTTATCATTGTAAGAGAGCTGGAATTTAGACCAAAAAGATTATTTCTACATTTTAAAGTCAGAATATCTTAAGAGAAATCATAAAAACTGACAAAAAGAACTTCACTTCCAACAGCCGCAGTAATGTCTCAAGCACTGTGGCCAGTGTTTGCAACATATTAAAGGCTTTTACCTTTAAGATGTTGCAAACTCTGACGACATTACTTTTGGTAAAGTCCCCTGTTTCCATGCCATTAAGGCACATTTGGGATACGATGTTAGGCCCCGATTTCCACGACCTTCGGTACATGTATGTGTGATGTTCCCAATATCTAGCAAATTTTAAACGTCATCTTTATCATGACGATATTGACGATAATGATTGTGACGATGATCATCATTATAAATGTATAGTTTATCTTAAGATTTTTTTTTCATTAAGTTATAAATTATTGTTAATGCTATTTAAAATTAATGGTCGGACATGTTAAAAGTTTATATAAAATAATCGGTTTTAAAATATTAAATGTTAATCTGAGAATTGGGTCGGGCGGCAAGGTATGTCACAGTGCCATTCATTCATTCATTTGCATGTACCTTGTGGAACTTTGCCTCCCCAAAAGCACTCCTGTAGGCCTCTCGGTTGTGAGCAAGATGGCCTGCTGCTGATGCATTCATTTGCAGATCATCAACGATGTCTTGCAGCCATCTTCGCCTTGGTCTTCCTCTCTTTCTTTTTCCCATTATGTACCCTTCAAAGACGGTTTTCTCTAGATTATCACCGAGAGACAGAATTCCTGCCCTGCCTGGTCTACCTTACTGGTAATTGTGCGTGTGAATCACTTGTACAGTGATATCTTAAGACTTGAAATGTAACTTAAGAAATCGCTCCAGAGGTTAAAAAGAGAAAAAAAAAAACAGAAAAAATCTACAGACAGAAGAAAATAAATATAGGCAACACTAAAGTGGACAGATCACAATGCTGTAAGATTAGTCTTGGAAAGTACAGAACTGTGCTGTAAGATTAGTCTTGGAAAGTACAGAACTGTGCTGTAATATTAGTCTTGGAAAGTACAGAACTGTGCTGTAAGATTAGTCTTGGAAAGTACAACAATGTGCTATAAGATCAGTCTTGGAAAGTACAGCACTGTGCTGTAAGGTTAATCTTGGAAAGTGCAGCACTGTGCCGTATCGCTTTGTTGTGAGAAAGTCTCCTTGCTTCCTATTTGAACAAGTATAGGCAACAACATCATGTTCTCTGTATACCTCAAAAGCCATGTTAAAGACAATAATAACAATAATAATAATAATCAATATTCTTGTTTTTTTTGCCAGTTCAAAATGATATGATACTAAGCGTTTTGCCGTCCTGCACGATGATGATGATGATGATGATGATGATAAAAAAAACTAAATATACAAATACTCCCAAGCCCACTGCAGTAAAGCTGTGATAACAAACTGTTAAAACAATTTAAAACAAAAGCAGAAACAGCTTTATTAATTGTCTAGTAACAAGGATGCAAAGAAGAAGGGGATATTTTTTTTCTCCCTGCAGAAAAAGAAAACATTTCATCTCAACAGTCAAAGTCTAGTAACAACAAACAGCTTCTCCTCTGCAAACAGTCAATCAAGAAATGGATGTTTAAGGTTATAATTCTCAAATATTAAACCAATATAAATACCTGGGTTGCTTGTTTTTTTTTCTTTCGTTCCGTTCAGTAATCAATCGATAATTCACGTTTTAAATGAGGCCATAAAGACACCGGTTGAAGACTGCTCGTAAATTTCAGTTCATTGTTTTTAATAGCTGAAGTGATTAGCTTCAAACTAAAGGTTTATTAATTCCAGGAGTTTTTTTTATGACAGATATTAAACTCTTTCGGGAATTAAAGCTCTTATTAAATACGCACTTTCGCACTAAGCCATTCTGTCAGACATGTACAAATTCAAATGAGAGAATATAAGCGCCAAATGCATGCTCTTGGACATTTATATGGTACTATTTAGGAATTCGATTGTGATTGATTGTGACAACATTTTGTACATATGCGTTGTATCTGCGGTGTGAAGCAATAAGGGCAAGACAAAATTTGTTGGACGTGGTTGTGGGTCGAAATATAGATTTATTCTTGGGTTTATTTATTTATTATTTCTCTACAATTTATGTTCTAATTTGCCTTGTATTGATGTGTAAGACTTTAAAAATGGAGAGAAAAGAAATGAAAATTTGATTTTTACTTAAAACTAGGAGATCCTTTTCCTTAAAGGGGGAGGGGGTGGTGGGGATTTTTCAAAGCTCCAGAATGTCCTTGATGATCGTCTTAGGACAGTTGTCTGAAGAAAAATTCATTTTAAAAAATGACGAGTTTACTTCCAAATAGATGGTCGTTCATGATTTCCTTCGTCACATACGACTGTATCTTATAGTCAAGCTGAGTTTCCGTATGTGAGGTGGTCTGAGGTGAACAATCTGAATCTGTAAACACGAACCAGTGTGCTGTGGCTATTCCTTGGACTAAACAACTTTTCAAACAGCAAACGACTAGTCTTTGGCACAGTAAATTGATAGTGCACAGTGTCGTATGGCTCTCTCTCTCTCTCTCTCTCTCTCTCTCTCTCTCTCTCTCTCTGGGGTCCATGCCAGTCAGGTGTTTGATCGTCACTGATTTCTACAACCATCTGTCCTTTGCTCTTTCTATAAAATGTGTGTTGGACTGTGCTCCGTTTCACCTTCCGGTTTTCCCGTTGGCTCTAGTGTTTCAGTTTATATCTTCTCAAAACAAGCCCTACAAATCTGGATTGTCGTGTTATGGTTTTTGCCATAATTTATCTCTTCTGTCAGGTCTCGCTTAGAACCTCTTCATTTGTTTTCTTGGTTGCGCATGGTATTCTCATCATTCTTCTTAGGAACTATATCCCCTCTGCTTCCAGTAGATTCTGTTTGTTTGTTTGTTGGTTGGTTTCTGTCCGTGCTTTGCATTCGTATACAAATACGAATTCGATGTAACACTGAGTAGCTCGCTTTATGGTATTCATTAGCATGCTATGTTTTTCATTTTCATAAATGCTGACTAGGTATGGGCTGTTCTGCTCCTTACTTCAGTTTCGACCGTAAGAACTAACATCTTGTTGGCAGAAATGCAGATGAAGCCACTGACAGCAATTATTGAGGAAAGACGCTGGCGATGGTTGAGGCATTTGCTCCGGATGACTGAAAACTCACTACCAGAAATAGCACTAAGATGGACACCACAGGGGAAAAAGAAGTAAGGTTAGACAAAGGATACATGGAGAAGAACAACAGAGAGGATGTTGAGCAACAGATGGCTCACTTGTGCAAGAGCGGAAAAAAAGCCAAAGGGCTTTTTTGTTTGTTGAGAACCCTTGTGGAAGCCCCATGTGCCTTGGGCACTTAAGGTTCAGAGAGAAAGAGAGAGAGAGAGAGAGGGGGGGGGGGATATTTCAGCTTCGCATCCTCGGTATTGTGTGACTGGCCTTCGAAAGATCGTATACGAAGCACTTCGTACGTGAGAGAAAGAAAGAACAAAACAAAAACATCAGAGAATTATCTAGGACTTGAACCACGGCTTCAACAGGACGAGTAGTCGTTTAGTCAGGAGAGTATGGCGCACAAACCGACTTGGCCTCCTCATGTCTCCTCGTCCGGAGATGTGAAGTCGGCATCGGTAAGTGCACTGTACTTTTTCCAAGTCCTTGGTAATTCTCTTGTCATTAAAAAAAAAAAAAATTTTCGCGTCAAAAGAGCTTTGTCTACGATTTATCCATAAAAAAACACACATCACTGTGATGGAGTACTTTACATGGACACAAACTAGACTGTTAGTGCTGTGATAACTGACATTACGGTAGCTGCCTCTATATCTTTTTCCCCCCTTAAAACTTGTTCCGTGTTATGTTAGTGTGTTATATCACAACGACTGAGTACTTTTTAAGAGTACTTTTTAAGAGTCCTTTTTTTTTTTTTTACACGTGGAAAATTTTCAATGAAGGCATTTTTTAAAATATGTTTTCTGGGAATATAACCTGGCACTTTTCCTTCTCGATTGTGTCATTCAAATGTTGATATTTATAACCAACGATCATGTTAACCGACTCCTACCGGTAGACTGCCAACTAAAAAAAAAAGAGAAAGCACCGAAACTTTTGGGGGGTCACCAGTTACCATAACCGGTTTATGTTAACAAAAACCTAATTTTTAAAAAAGTAATCAGAGAAATCGGTTGAATCGGGGAAGCAGGATGGCGATTTTCAATTTACATGGAGGAAAATCAGCCAAATTTAAGTTTGGTTCTGCATGTGAGCATTTTGTAAATATTAACTCTCGCCACAGATAAGGAAAAAAAAACACTCCCATGAACATTTACTTTCCGCTGGTGTTTGTAAAGCATGTTTACTTTTACACTTTAAAAAATGTTTAATGTACCGAATGTTGTACTGAGAAAACCGGTATTTCGGAAAGCACTTCGTATGCAAAGCGAAAGACGGGTACAGTTGTACTGGTTTCAGAAAGCTCCTAGTGTTATCACTATTTGTAGCCATGAAAGAAGTTGGTCAGCAAAATAGCACAAGGCTACTTCTCCAAACTAAGCCCATCTGCTACAAAGCCTTTTGGTTTTTTTTTTCTTGAAAGCCCTAAAATAGCCACTATGCGCAAGTGAAAGACATAAACAGACTGACGGTGACCCTACAAGGAGCATGCACAATATTCATTAAATATGTCATACAGTCGATACACGCCCACAGTCACATCCAGGGAAATGAAAAGGCAGACAGACTGGCAATAGAGGAAGAATGCAATAGATTGATAGAAGCACAGCATATGAAAAAAGAAAACAAAATCAAACAAACAAGCACACAAATAAAAACAGCCATATATATATATATATATATATATATATATATATATATATATATATAAGTGGACAAAACAGCACCCACACTAAAAACAGGTGATGAGCACTACAAACTCTCGAGAAATGACCAAGTGATAATCTTCCGACTGAGAACAGGACACTGCAGGCTGAGACACCATCTATATCAGAAGCTGAAAATTGGCCCAACAGATCTATGTGCCTACAGCAAAGTGCAGCAGACACCACATCACATCCTCACTCAAAGGGCCTGACCAGATCCCAGCCCTCCCCCCGCGTCCCCCTCCCCCACCCCTTCAAGAGGAGCTCTACTGTGATGCTGAAAACCTGATACGAACTGCCGCATGTGTGAGAGATAGGTATCGATGTCTGAGCAAACGACAACGAGGAAAAGACTAACATGCAAGTGAAACTTCTGAACTAGATACTATTCTTTATGTTCTTCATTTTCTCCTGTATTCTAAAAATGTACTATTTATTATTATTATTATTATTAGAATATTTGTAATTGTTATATTCTGGAATATATGTTAAGTTTTTCATGCTGGCTATCTAAAACGTATTCACTTATCACATGAAAAAAATTTCAGTGTGGAAAATTAGCAAAGCAACGTAATTTTAAAATTGCCTCATTGTCACCTGGGATTTCAGTCAATGATTCCATCAAATGGAGCATCAAAGAGAGACATCACAGAGCCGGCTGCTATCATGCTCAAGACGATCCAAAGACGTCAGGTCTGAAGACACGAGTTCGGCGTCAGCAAGGAAGGAGATAATGTGGGCCAGGATCCTATTGCTTCGACTTTGCCGAGACACCGAAACAAGGGTGATAATTAATGTTACCAGAGACCTTTGTCATTCTAGCGGGTTTTCGCTGTTTCCTGTTTTGTCGGCTCTTCCACGCAAATGCCACTCAGAATTCCCCCCCTTGTAATCGGCCCTGTAAGTGTCGATGTAACGCTTAGCTGCCGCTTTGAACTATTTGTCTCGGATCAAATCTGGACCTTTGAGCTGTTACTGGGATGATTTTGCCAAATGGCTTTGAAATAATGACATATTTGCACACAAGAGCCAGGCTTATGTGTGAAAACGGGGACTTTGAACGACAACAGACAACAGTCTTAGCTCATCCCTTTCCCTGGGGTATCAAAAACGTGATAAAAGCTGGGTGATGTCGAATAGGTGGTAGTTCAGGCTGATAGTATACTTTCTGAACACATCCAAAACAGATGAACCTGGCACTGAAGGTACCATGATCAATAAGTGGTCCTTCCGTCCATGTAAGACAATTTTGATTAAAAAAACCTTTACCACCTTCGAGGTGGTTCACTTATCAAGCAGCGCCTTTGAGGTGGTTCACTTATCAAGCAGCGCCCTTGAGGGTGTAAAAGAAAAAAAAGATGAACAACTATACCCAATGATCGCTCTATGATCTTTTCGAAACAAACAAAATTTTACCTGTCTTTCACCTTGCATGTAATACTTTCCAAAATACCGGCCCTTTTTTTTTATCAGTACAGTATTCAGTACCTTATACTGTTTAATGTAAAACTAAACACACTTTCAAAACATCAGCAGGAATGTGTGAATTTTTAAACATTACTTTCTGCGAGATTTAATCGTTACAAAATGCTTACATGCAGAACAAAACTCAAACTTGGCTGATTGTAAATTGAATATTGCCATTCTGTTGGCCCACTTATCCTCCAGCCGACTTCTCTGATTGCTTTTTTTTACTAGGCTTTTGAAGGAGGTCCTCTGTTACCGTAACCGGTTTATATTTAAACCGGGTACGGTAACAGATGACCTCCAAAATGTTCGATTTTTCACTTGTTTCTAATCGGTAATCTACCGGTAAGTGCTGGTTAACGTGATCACTGACTTTAACTATATAAACACATAAGCTCTGACTCTACAGACAATGTATAGAGGAACATACACCCTGTTTTGACGATACACGCACACGCACACACATATGTTTGTAGGTGTGATTATCGCATTCTATTTTGGTCTTTGTGCTATTGCAACGAGGATAATCTAATGAAGATCTTTAGCCGAATCGTAAAAGTATGATGTACTCTTTTTTTTTTTTCATTTCATTTCTCCAATCCAGCAGCCGTTGATACTTGCGCTCTTTGGCTCAAAGCGATGCCCAAATCTCTGTGGGTCTTCTTCAGTTGTACTGAGTGTGTATATAATGTGATCTCAATATATGGGTGTTCAGGCAGGTATTCGTGTCTTCGGTGTGCTGGGCATTCTAGGAGATTATGTGTCTGTTCCTTTGTTATTATCACATTGTGGACATTTCGGTGCCTCATCGGGCTTTAAAGACTTTATGTACAAAAGCAGTGAAGGAAAGCCTGATGTCAAAGGCCCAACACGTGTGGGAATGCCCCGTGTGTAACGAAGTCGCTTCCCAGGACTAGCAACAGAGCTAGGTCCTCTCCTTTTACAGTTACAGTCACAGCCTTTATGTAACGTTGCAAGGACAAATTGCCCCGGAAAAGACGGAGAAAATCTCTCTCTCTCTCTGTATGACTGACACAAGTAAGCGGGCAGTGATTTGAACAAAGGCCATTTGATGTTTTTAAATCAGGGACTAAAAGTTCACACCTTAAGCTATTTGACATTGAGGACGTTAACTCTATAGTCCAGAGAAGAAGCTAAACGACGTATCAGATTTGTTGGTCATTTCTGACCAGAGGAGCTCGGCCTCTTAAAAGTGCCTCTTTGATCTATCTGGGCCACTGGTTAGAAGAGGTGGTCAAGTTTTCGACAGAGCTTATCATCCACACTGTCTACGGCCAGGCCAATCGGGTGGAAAGTCACACGCGTCCAAATGAGAAACTAAGCCAGTGTTTAGCTAGAATCTCTGCCTACCAGATCATCAGAAGGTAATCTCTACTTGGGTTTACTGTCCAGCGTGTTGAGTTTGATCTGAAATTTGGTGCAAGAAAGCCAACGACTTATCGTTTCACCTATTCTGAAATTGGAAATGGGAAATGGGAAGATGGTCAAATAAAAGTGATTCTTTAAGTCATCATTAAAATCTTATTATTACCTGTTACTGTTATCGCAGAGTGTACGAAGAAATGATGAACTAGCGGGTGATATATATATATTTTTTTTTTCTTATATAACATCAGTGAAAGAAAAACAGTGAATTATATAAATAAGAAATAAGAACTAAGAACTATAAGAAATTTATAATTTTACGTCGAAAACAGTTATAAATTCAGAGTGCATAATATTATGTTTATACCTTATAATATAGGAAGAAGGAAAGAAAGAAAGAAAGAAAGAAAGAAACTATCCGAACATCCCTGACTTTACAACCCTAAAACAGAACCCCTCTGGAAGCGAAAAATCTGATTGAATTGGCTCCCTTCTGTTTCAGGAGAGCAACATGGCTCCACAGGGAGGTAACAAATAACATTTTCTAGACAGCCATTTTTGGTTTTAAGAAAATTATAGGAATTAACAATGTTTATTACTCTTGTAGCCTCAGCTTTTGTCAGTTTTTTTAAAGCGTATAAATCATTTCTCAACGGAAATTATGAGTTAATACCGTCGTTAGAACAATTTTCCGTCGGGTTACCAGTTGAACAATGAAATGCTTAGCAGATATTTAGATCAGCCATCCGTAACTGACATGTTAGCGTCATGGTTGGTGAACCATAGCTGATCAAGACCCCGTCCATTTCTCCGTTGGTATCGGTTACCCCCCCCCCCCAAGTAACAGGTCTAGCCTGACTAACGAGGGCGAGGGATCGTAGAAGTCCATATGATCATGAAGGCTGGAAAGGAAAGTACTGCACACTCCTTTAGCTAATCCAAAGGACTGAAAAACTAGTGGCCATAACCCGCTCTCGGACCGCCATGATGCTGCGCCTCAACATCTTCGCTGAATCGGCTGCGAAGAATATCAATCGCAATTTCAGAGAGATAGCAGAAGAAGAAGAAGAAGATGATGATGATGATGATGATGATGGTGATGATGATGATGATGATGATGATGCCTGTCGCCTAGTCTCAAACATTTCTCGCCAATTCGGCGTATTTTTCTGTGTTGCGCTTCGTCTCTTCTTAGTTCCTCCCCCTCTCTCTCTCTCTTTTACTCTCTCTCTCTCTCTCTCACACACACACATTCACACGAGTTCTCTTTGTCTTTACCCCCAAAGAAGCTCACACAGTTCCCAGGAATAACCTAACAAACTCACGATGAAACATGTGAGATAATACATACGTGACGGCAGCCTTGTTCCCTGCTATTTAAATGGGCATATGGACAGTGGAAATTTACCCGATAATGATAATTTTATATCTTGCTTCAGCTATAAGAAAGTTACATTAGGCAGGTGGTACAGTGAAAAAACATAACAAAGTTACATTAGGCAGGTAGTACCGTGAAAAAAACATGACAAAGTTACATTAGGCAGGTGGTACCGTGAAAAAAACATAACAAAGTTACATTAGGCAGGCGACTACTCAGTGGAAAAAAGAAACATAACAACGTTACATTAGCCAGTTGGCTCTGTGGAAAAACAAAAACAAAAACAACTTTAGAAGTTGAATAGTTTATTTCTAATTTTTTTTTTTAGATCAAGTTTAACATTGTACGCTTGTATTTCGTGTGTTTGCCACAAATCAGCTACAGGATATACAAAGTCCATAACAGTAAACAAAGAAATAAATAAAATGAAATAAATAAGTAAACATTTGGAAATTAATCAGATAATGAGTTGAATTTTCTAGAAAGTATCTGTCTTAAAGAAAGAAAACTTGATAGAAAATGGTTTATCAGCTTAATTTGACAATTAAGTATCAAGATTCTGGTAATGGAAAGTTGAAATTTTTTTTAAATGAAGCTTTTACTTTTTTTTTCTTAACAAAGTTGATAGAAAATGGTTCATTAATTTCATTTGTCGGGCTTGTACAAGATTCTGGTAGTGGAACGTTGAAAACTGTTTTAAAATAAAACGTCTGTTTTATTTATTTATTTATTTACTTATTTATTTATTTATTTTATCCTAAGATTTACTTCTAGAAATAACATCTGTAATATTTGCTTTTTTGTTTTTTTTTATTCCGTTCATTTTAGCTTATGTCTGGTTCTAGTGACAGCGTATGTCTGGTTCTAGTGACAGCGTATGTCTGGTTCTAGTGACAGCTTATGTCTGGTTCTAGTGACAGCGTATGTCTGGTTCTAGTGACAGCGTATGTCTGGTTCTAGTGACAGCGTATGTCTGGTTCTAGTGACAGCGTATGTCTGGTTCTAGTGACAGCGTATGTCTGGTTCTTAGTGACAGCGTATGTCTGGTTCTAGTGACAGAGTATGTCTGGTTCTTAGTGACAGCGTATGTCTGGTTCTAGTGACAGCGTATGTCTGGTTCTTAGTGACAGCGTATGTCTGGTTCTAGTGACAGCGTATGTCTGGTTCTAGTGACAGAGTATGTCTGGTTCTTAGTGACAGCGTATGTCTGGTTCTAGTGACAGCGTATGTCTGGTTCTTAGTGACAGCGTATGTCTGGTTCTAGTGACAGCGTATGTCTGGTTCTTAGTGACAGCGTATGTCTGGTTCTAGTGACAGCGTTGTCTGGTTCTTAGTGACAGCGTTGTCTGGTTCTTAGTGACAGCGTATGTCTGGTTCTAGTGACGGCATATGTTTGATTCTAGCGACAGTAACGTTTGTTGACATTTCTCAGTAGTAAGCTGACATACTGTATCTCGTAAAGTGAAAGCCTGCCCAACAACTAGAAACTGCTTCATTGCATGGGGAACCTACAGGAACAGAAAGAACCGAAAAACCACCAGAGAAATGAGGACAACTGAACGAAAAGTTACAAAATAAAGGAAACTTAGAGTAAAAGGAAATAGCTGGCTCAGGACAGGTCTGAAGAAGTGTGTTTATGTTTCACAAGGGCTTGAAGAGAGAAGAAAGGTAACGAACATTTTGTTGGCGCTTATTTCAGTACTGACTGACATGTTTCTTTGCGTTGTTTCTTACATCGAGAATCTTGTTTCAGGCGTTCATCTTCTTCGTCATCGTTCACTTAAACTGAACATCTCTAGACGTGCTCTTTCTCTTCCTTCCTCTCTCTCTCTCTTTCTCTCTCTCTCTCTCCCTCTCTCTCTTCCTCTTTCTCTCCCTCTTTCTCCCTTCCTCTCTCCCTCTCCCTTTCTCTCCTTTCCTCTCTCTCTCTCTCTCTCTCACTCTCAGTGTCTCTCACAGCCTGGAGCATTCAGAAATCTAGAACACAAAATCGCGAAATTAAATACTCGAATTAATTAGTCATCATCATGATCATCACCACCACCATCACTATCCGTACTCCGTCGTTCGCGTCAGTATCTCTCATAAATGCAGCAGTTCCGTCTCTGGTTCTCCGCACTGCCGTGGAGCTTATCCTGCAGAGAGGTCAAGGTTTGTACCAGGTCCTAGTCTGAGTGGTTTGTGTAGATGGCGTGCCTGAAGGATATGTTGTGCAGTTGCTGTGTCGCTTCAAGAGCTTTTGGGTTACCGAATAACTGTTTGTAAAAAGAAAATGGCGTGAGGCACAACTGGAACTTGAGTGTAGGCATCGCTCTTTTTGCACAGTTTTGACTGCCGCTGATGTGCTGTTGTTTGTTGGCTGGTGCACACGGTGTTAGGTTTGTTCTCGAGATGTTTCAGTTGTCAATGTCCTGTTTGAAGTCCGAAAATAACAATTTGTTCACGCCTCTTAATGTAGGAATTTTATTTTTTAATTATATATGCATATATACTTTTCTGTTGTACTTATATATTGTTTATATTTTGTTTATTTTACAGGTACAGTTGATTGATGATTACATATTGCAACAAAGAAAGAAAAACGCAATTGAAATTCTTTATTAAAAAAACCATCAGTTTATATTATTAACAACGCAGTCAATCTCTTATCCATATCTTTCAACATTTTTTTGATTCCTTCATAAAAAAATACAAACAATGGAATGACTAAAATCAATTTAACACGTTTATGTGTTATGACGTTAACACGACTACACAGCACAATCGTTCCATGCATAATCTCCAACTATCATCCATAATAACTGAATGTCTGTAATCAAATGAACTAATTGGCAAGAAATGTATAACAAAAGTGCATTTACATAAATTCAGTGATACCTAAAATATATGTGCACATCTCTCTCTCTCTCTCTCTCTCTCTCTCTCTCTCTCTCTCTCTCTCTCTCTCTCTTCTGAACCTTAAGTGTCCAGGGCACATGGGGCTTCCGCAAGGGTTTTCCACAAATGCCCGTCCTTTGCCTTTTTTTCTGCTCCCGCCCAGGTGAGCCCTCTATTGCTCAACATCCTCTCTGTTGTTCTTCTCCATGTCTCTTTTGGTCTACCCTTACTTCTGTTCCCATGTGGTGTCCATCTTAGTGCTGTTTTATGCGCACATAATAGCCATCAAAATGCGTATTAACAATAATCAAATAAACGCTTAAAACGCTTAAAACGAGAACATAAAGATCTTCTCCGATCTGTTGGCACCTTCCTACGTGCTCAACGTACAAAACCCCGATAGATTAAAATTCTCTCGCATTTCCTTTATATACTGGATCAGTCGGTACCGATTTTACTCAGAGTTGCGCACCAATGAGCTGACCAGTCGCTGGCCTATTTTATTATTATTATTTTTATTTTTAAAAAATTTTTTCTTCTGGTGTTGAAAACAAACTTAGGTTTAATAGTCTGTCCTTATTCCTGCCTATATTACAGGTAAATGCTAACTGAGCTGCCATAGAGAAAAGGCATCTTGCTAATGGTTGTAGGACTGTATCTGTTGAACATTTCTAAACGTGCTATCTATCTATCTATCTATCTATCTATCTATCTATCTATCTATCTATCTATCTATCTATCTATCTATCTATCTATCTGTCTGTCTGTCTGTCTGTCTGTCTGTCTGTCTGTCTGTCTATCTGTCTATCTATCTATCTATCTATCTATCTATCTATCTATCTATCTATCTATCTATCTATCTATCTGTCTATCTATCTATCTATCTATCTGTCTATCTATCTATCTATCTATCTATCTATCTATCTATCTATCTATCTATCTATCTATCTATCTCCCTTTCACAGCCTGGAAAGTTCAGAAGTGTAGAATACAAAACACGAAATTAAGTACTCGAGTTAATTAGTCATCGCCATGATCATCATCACCACAATCACCATCCGCACTCCGGTACGCGCTAGTACATAGCTTTTTCGATCTACTCTATAACTTATCTCTCAATGTACAGCATCAGATATCAATAGTTCCATATTTCACAGTTCTTCTTGTAACCTAAACATGATGCTCATGTCCTGTACATTTCACTTCCAGCTCTTTTCAGTCAAAGCATTGTCAAAGTAAGTGACGAAATCCTCTCTCCTGACAGATGTTATAAAGATGTTAATAATTAAGAGTTAAATGATTAAATTAAGCTACGAGATATTATTTCTACGGATCAGCATGACCTAACGTCTCAGTTCCTAGCGTCCATTAGAAATATCTACAATTTTAAGCGATCTTTATTATATGGTGGGTTATATATATATATATATATATATATATATATATATTATATGCACAGGAGAAAGCAATCTTTTTATGACTGATATTCAGTGTCTAAAACAAATAAGAAAGCAACAACAACAACAAAAGATGAGGGAAACAAAAGAAATTGTAAAAAGAGATGAGGGAAACAAAAGAAATTGTAAGAAAGAGATGAGGAAAAGAAAACAAATTGTAAAAAGAGATGAGGAAAAGAAAACAAATTGTAAAAAGAGATGAGGGAAAGAAAATAAATTGTAGAAATAGATGAGGAAAAGAAAACAAATTGTTAAAAGCTATAATGGAAAGAGAACAAATTGTTAAAAGAAATAAGGGAATGAAAACAAATTGTAAAAGGAGATGAGGGAATGAAAACAAATCGAAAAAAAGAGATGAGGGAAAGAAAACAAACTGTAAAAAGAGGCAAGGGAAATAAAATGGAAAAAAAAATAAAAAAAGCAGCAACAATAAATATCAGTTTCTTAGGAATGAATGTAAGAAAATTATTGCGGTACTTTTTCACGTGTACATTTCACAAGTAAAACACTGAAAAATATAACAACGAAGATACAACTCCTGAAAAATATCTGCTAGAAACGTACATAACTCTTACGATTTCATGAGTTTATTAATCTCATTGCAGTGTAAGCAGCGAAAGGAATCCAGATTCGAAATGGGTTATTTTTCTGAAAGGAAAAAAAAACCAACAGAAATCTATTCTCCCAAGCTCATGACGCCCGCTCATGAAAGAGGAGGAAAACAGTTACTCAACGACAATTTTCCCATATTCGCGTCACGCCAATGACCATGCGTGCAAAGGAAGGCGCAACAACTCGGAAAAATCGACCTGAATCCGTATAGGAGACCGCCCATGATGAGTCAAGACCATAAGGGCGTGGTTTGAAAGGGTAATGAGCTTGTCGGGAGACATCGTAAACGTTGCTCCGCCTCCAAGCTGTTAGTGATCGACATTAGACGCCAGGGCCCCTAGGAAACTGTCAGGCTATAGGAAATCGATCTTCCCCATTGGTCAGCGGCCGCCATTTCCCTATCGTCAGAAGCAATTTCTCGAGCTGGTTCGCGAGTGGAGAAAGATTCTTCGTGAGTGCATGGCCAGCATGTCGCTCTCCTCTTTCCCATTCCCAACTAACCATTATTTTGAAAAAAAACGAGGGTGATTTTCACAAAACGTATGTATTTGATTGATTCCATAGTTGCGTGTATACAAGTGTCTTCATATTAGGACTGTATACCGGCAGTTACATATCGTATATTCATCTATATAACTCCGCCTTTCGCGCAAGCTTCTGGTGACTATACGCAGTGACTCGCTATCGCCTCGACAGGGGATTTAACATTTAAAAGACAGCCTCAGTTTAATTCGCTAACCTTTGAGAACACAGGACGTTTTCGCTTGTCCGAGGAGTTTTCCACATAATTTGGTTTGTAGCTTATCTAAGGCACATCTCTAAACACCGCGGAAACCTCTGTTTTTAATAATGAATGTTTGTGTGCCAACCTGCCATATTTTATGATAAAATAACAACCCGAGGGGGAAACCTGCCTGTGGTTTGTCATTATCAAAATGCTGTTCATCTGTGACTTTAAAGAAAAGCACGGAATGTGAGTTCCACGGGAGTTTGAATCTATACGATCACCTTTGGTGGTTCATCGATCTTCTTCTGATACAGTAAAAGGACACACAGTGTCGTGCGAAAGTCAACAGTCTGCGAGCCATAACAGTGTGCATTTAGAAAATGAACAAATTAATTATGAAATATAATAATAATATGATATGCTCGGGTAATTAGCTTTGAGTGGTGGAACTAAAATCGAACAGAATTCGACTTTATTTTATGACTCTTTTAGTGAATTCACCGGTAATCTTTATATCAAAAAATTTTGCTTGTGGACTATTGACTTTTATGTCGTTCGAGAAATCATGATCCTACAAAACAGCTATAAATCACTGAATTCAGATAAAAAGCGCTGAAAAATTACTCCGTATAAAGAGAAAACAGCGATTTCTTTGAAACAGTCGAAATCTGAGCAGCGCAAAATAAAATTGGAGAAGGAAGTACAGAAGTTTTGGAGTCAAAGTCTTCAGTATTGTGTACCTGGATGTTACCTTCTTGGTCCGAGTCATCTACTACTCTGTGAACGATGTCTGTCAGTGAAGGCCAGTCAACAGGGCCTGTAAGGTATGTACGGGCTTGTGACGTTATGATGAGAGTCTTACGAGACATTTCACGAGGGCTCTGCTGCCAATGTTTTCATACTTTTTTTTACTGTTTCGTCTTCTTGTTTGTTTCTTTCCTTCGCTATCTTCCATATTTGTGTATCATTTTATTATTCCCTAATTCTCCTCCCTCCCCCCCCCCTCTCCAACTCCCTACCATAACCCTAACATAACCGTAGTGTACCCGTATATACCGTATTCCGTTACAACTAAAGCGTATCTAATCAAAGAGTAATAAATGATCCAAATGATCCTACGTTGAAAAAAAAAACAAAACAAAATGGATTACATGATGACTTCCATAAATCACAGATAATCATGAAGATTCTCCACAGATCAGAAACAGAAATTTTTATGCTGCAGAATTATTTAAATAGCTGCTTTCCTCTCGTGGAGGAAAGTGGCATTGTGAAAGATTACATATTTTTTTTTAAATAACGTTTTGTATAGTTTTATTATGGTTTCTGGAGATTAAATCTTGCACCCGCTTTGCAAAATAATCATGCCATTTCCCGGTTTAAAAAAAAATAATGGAAAATGTGTTTATTACAAGTTTGTTTGTGTTGACTGGGGATTTTTTGTTTCTTTTCCTGGCCGTGTCAAGATTAATCATGCAGCGACGATGGCTAGAAGATTATTGTTCTGTAGTTTGTCAACATAAGTTGTATATTGTCATGTTGCGTATTGTTATGTTGTATATTGTCGTGTTGTATATTGTCATGTTGATTTTTTTGTGGAGAGAAGCTTTTTTCCATAGAAGATTGGGAAATCTGAGCTTCTGTGGATATTATGGTGCACTGACTTCTTCTTCTTCTTTCTTCGTCTTCTTCTTTTTCTTCTTCTTCTTCTTCTTCTTCTTCTTCTGTGTCCCTGGAACTGTGACCTGGTGTTCTTAGCAGTCAATGCTGAGAAGGTGTTGAGGCGCAACATCGTGTCGGATTGGGAGCGGGTTATGACTTTTTCAGTTCCTGAGCGGGGCTTAAAAGCTGGAAGCGTGCAAAGCTTCTTTAGTAGACTCCACCACCATGGGGACAATGGCAATCCCCGCCCGGTTTATCAGGCTAGGCCTGCTGCTGGGTGTACCAACGGAGAGGTGGGACTGGGTCTTGGTTGCCTGTGGTTCGCCAACCCTGTCAGTTATGGGTCGCTGACCGCCAGATCGGACAGCGTCGTTACCTCCATATTATCTTGGTGTGAACGGTCAGGTGTATCATGCGGCCTTCTTTCAGTGGACGGCTAGAACAACCGAAAGAACGTTGTATTCAAATGTTGAAGAACCGAACTTGAGGGCCCGTTACACATTTCTGATTTTCAACTTTTATCCTATAGCAAACATTCAGTTTATCACTAGTGTGCTATATACATAACAATCATGAGCGAAATTTAAAACAATATTTTAACATTCAAACTATAATCCACAGTTCTATATATATATGATATATATTGTATATGGTAAAAAAATAGGTAAGATCCCTTTCTCCATGCCATTAGAGCATGCTTGGGATACGACGTCAGACTTCTGTTTTCTTCGGCACATGAAAGTGTGATGTGGTCACTATTGTACCTGGCTACAGTTAGTCTTCCAGGTTTCTCTGGTGCTCATTTTTAGAGGATGAATGGACCCCGTGGGCCTTTTTGGTGTGATGGTACCAGAAAAAGAACCCCATTGGTGGGGCTTGAACCCGGCACATGCGGATTAGTAGACCGAGCGCCTAACCACTCAGCCAGCCAGGCCGCCATATATCATACTGTATGTATTCAATGTATTTGGTGGTGCCCGGCTGAGTACCTTCAGTGGGGTTTTTTTTTCTAGTGCACACCCAAAAAAAGGTCCCGGGGTCGACCCAGCCTCTAAAAAGTGTTACTGCTAAGAAGCTAATATATATTACTGTGCTAAAATTATGGTACGAACGTGTCAATATGATAATAAGTAAACGAATACATTTAATATTTTATATACTGTTCAGCATGTGGATCAGAGGTCGAATGTAAACATTTTGTGAATTTCCAAATGTTCATGGCATATTAGGCTGTGTTCAGATGAAGATGCAACCATAGAGACATTGCAAGGAGACTGATAAATAGCGAGAGATTAACTAGAGGAAAAAATGATGCGTAGAAGAAGAAGCAGAAGTAGTAGTAGTAGTAGTAGTAGTAGTAGTAGTAGTAGTAGCAGTAGTAGTAGAAGAAGAAGAAGAGCTACAACGTGTGCAGACCTGCAGGAAGAGGTCAAAGGATTCTTCTGCGGGTTATTATCTAAAATATAACATTTTGTGGGAACGAAGGAAGATAAACTCTGTGTGATGTTCTGGATGCTGCCATTTTCAAACAACAGACAAACGAAGCAGAAGGAAAGAAGACTGAACAGATGCCATATATAAACAAACAAGAAATGCGGAACACAATATATATATATATATATATATATATAGAGAGAGAGAGAGAGAGAGAGAGAGAGATGAAAGTGAACAAAAACAAGAATTCAGAAAGTAAGATGATGAACACATGTGAATGAAAAAAAATACAACAATCCAATATTTCGGTAAAAGCCATTTTTTTCAAGGATCACATACAAAAACAACACAACATATAAGAAAACACGAAAAATAAATGAAAAAATCAAAGACTTAGCTCCTCCTTTGTGCGAATAAAATCTTACATTATACATCTTGCATTAATAAATAGTAAATTTAAAGTCAAGTTAAATTTATAAATGACTAAAATTAGATATATCATAAATCGACTGACTATATAACTCATTATTATAACATTATTATGGGGAGAAAGTGAACACATCAGAAATCAAGAAAGAAAATAACAAAAAACAATTAAAGTATTAAATCTTCCCCCTCTGGGTAACAGTCAAGCAAAACTTGACTATAAACTTGACCACAAGTGCAAACCAGCTAAAAAAAAAAGACCACACTGTTGGTATAAGTAAAGCTGTTTATATAATAATTTAAGTTACTTTTCACAGCTTTACACACATGAATGTGTTTATTTTTATCACCGTGAACATTAATACACTGAATTATACAAAACTGGCGAACGACTTTTGCGAGCCCTATGTGACGTTTAACGGCACGGGAAGGATATAAGATATAAGATAAGACAAACTAGTTCATTTCATTTCAAATCGTTACTGTGTAAAGATATTAGTACTTCCATTACCCACACAGTAATACTACTACTACTACTGCTACTACTACAACTACTACTACTACTACTACTACTACTACTGCTACTACTACTACTACTACTGCTACTACTACTACTACTACTACTACTACTACTACTACTGCTACTACTACTACTACTACTACTACTACTACTACTGCTACTACTACTACTGCTACTGCTACTACTACTACTACTACTACTGCTACTACTGCTACTGCTACTACTACTACTACTACTACTACTACTACTACTACTACTACTTCAAGTACTGGTACTACTAGAACCACTGCAACAACAAATATAACTACACACAGGACCACGTTACTCCTGCAGCTAGACTGTACTGTAATTTGTTACCTCTAGTGCTACTTCTATTACATATTCTGCGCTGCATTCACTGCGTCTACTTTTATCATAATAATAATAATAATGGCATTTATTTTATTATGATTATTATTATTATGGCTATTACTGCTACTACTGCTGCTACTACTGTTACTACTAATGCTACCATACTGTCGAATAATTAATTACTATTACTGTTACATATGCTTTACTATGTTTTACTACTGCTATTAGCACTAGTCAGTCATTTGCATGTCCCTTAGGGAACTTTTCCTACCTAACAGCTCTCCTGTAGGCCTCTCGGTTGTAAGCAAGGTGGCCTGCTGCTGATGCATCCATTTGAAGATTATCAATGATGTCTTGCAGCCATCTTCGCCTTGGTCTTCCTCTCTTTTTTCCCTTTATGTACCCTTCCAAGATTGTCTTCTCTAAATTCACATGACGTTTAACGTGTCCAAAATATGTAAGTTTTCTATATATGAGTTTTCTTTTTACTATCCTGCCTTCTTCATTATCAAGTTCTTTATTATGGATATATTTGTTGTGTGTGTGTGTGTGTGTGTGTGTCCCCGTCCGTCCGTCCCCCATGACATTTGAAGGACTCTTGTGTAGCATTTACATTCAAAGGCATTTATGTGTTTCTCAGCTGTTTTGTTAAATGTCCAGGTCTCACGGGCATATGTTGCGATGGGAAAGATGTATGTCTTTAAAAATCTTATTTTTCTAGTTATATCTGTTCCTCTGCATAGCTTCTTTAGTTGTTTCACTCTTTGAAGAGCGATAGATGTCCTCCTTTTAATTTCCCTCATTGTATCTCCGTTATTAGTTAGTAATGATCCAAGATATTCAAGCTGTCCACCTCCTCCAATTTATCCTCATTGATACATATTTCAGCTGCCTTGTTTGTTTTGTCAGTTGTCATCAATTTAGTTTCCTTTGCATTAAGATAGAGGTTTTGCTCCTCGCTGTTCTTACTGATTGACATAATTACTTTTTCCATTCCTTTTTGTGCTGTGGACACTAATACTATGTCATCAGCATATCTAATCTCCTGTATTCCATAACCTCCAATTATTATGCCATCGTAATATTCATTGTCTACATCTTCTCTAACATTCCTCATTATATTTTCAGTATACAAGTTAAATAAGTAAGGCGACAGTATGTACCCCTTGTTTTAACTTTAACCAAGTTGTTTCACGTTAGCACTGCTACTACTAACTGAAGTTTCTCCACTCTAAGTAGCAGAAAAGGCAGTGATGTTAGTAAAAATATGTACTCTATCACAAGGATAAACAGCGGTTATAGTAATGTTATTACTAATAGTAGTACAAGTCATGAGTATTTAGAGAAGACAGTCTTGGAAGGGTTCATAAAGGGAAAAAAAGAGAGGAAGACCAAGCCGAAGATGGCTGCAAGACATCGTTGATTATCTGCGAAAGGATGCATCAGCAGAAGGGCATCTTGCTTACAATAGAGGAGCCTAGGGGAAAGCTGTTAGGGAGGCAAAGTTCGGCAAGGGACATGCAGGTGACTGACTGTCTGACTACAAGTACTAGTATTAGCAGTACTGATAGAAGAACTGTTTCGTTGTCCTTAGTAGGAGAATTATTATTATTATTATTATTATTATTAATAGTGGTGGTGGTGATACCAGCAGCAGCAGTAGCAAGGGCATTATTCAGCAAAAAATAACTAATGATGGCGCCATGTATTGTAAGAAGTATACTATGCACAGGGATGATCAAATAGCTAAAAAAAAAAACAAAGCACTATGACAAATCTGTGTTGTTCGGCTTAGAAACACTTCATGGAGAAACTTGGACAAGGTGACTTGGACCAATGGCAGCGTACGGTGAATACAGAAGAAAATCTGTGGATGTCTCAGAACATGTAAAGTAAGAGAACAAATATTGTAGGATTAAACCTCGAAAAAATCGTAGACAAAGCACTTTAGTGAGACGTGAGAGAAAGAAAAATCACAAGAGAATTCGTTCGTTTGTTATTGTTGTTCAAGTTTGCACCAGACATGGCAGGAGACCGTGTGTATGTTTGTCTAGTTGGTACCTGCTAGAGAGAATGAATCTAAGCTACAGAATTTCTGTGTGTCACTACCTCGTTTCTTTCCGGGTGTCACGATCTCTCATGTCTGCTGAGCAGTTACTAAAGACTTTGTCAACAAAACACCTTTTTTGGGGTGCTAGTTGGCTAAGTCGATAGTACGCTGTTCTCTCGTGGCTAGACGGCTGCTCGTCCTACCGGAGTCCGTGTTCGAATCCCAGGTAGTTCTCTTGTGATTTTTCTTTCTCTCACGTCTCACTAAAGTGCTTTGTCTACGATTTTTTCGAGGTTTAATCCTACAATATTTGTTATCTTACTTTACCGTACCAAAACCTCGTAGTTTCCTATTTATAAAAAATTGTCTCAGAACATGGCGCGTTTCACTGAAAGATTTGACCAGGGTCTGCCAGGAAGAAAACAAAAACAGATTAAAAATTAACGAACATGTTAGAAGAAAGGAGACGACTTGTCTTGAGAGAGAGAGAGAGAGAGAGAGAGAGAGAGAGAGAGAGTCTTAAACTGTCGACTAACGTAAACTCAGAGAGAGAGAGAGGGAGGGAGAGAATCAGCATTTGAATTAATGAACAAAATAGTAGATTTTAGCCTGTTACAGGATCATTATTTTCTACTTCACTTGAATTAGATTGTTGAAATGGAACTGAATCTGCAAAAACCTACAGCTGAGAATAACGGCTTTAACTGAACGAAATAAAAGCAACAGGACGTACGAAGCGAGCAGGACTACAACTGTTCTGTGCGAGCACAACAATCAGCGACGACATAACTACCACCCAGGACCCGAGGATAAACGATCGATAAAGGATCGATCCCCTTTCCCCTCCAGCTCATACCGCCAGTCTCCCAATACAAGGCCTGAATCCCCTCTAGTTGTGGTTTCTACTATTACTATATGACTGTGTATTATTGCACATGAGATCTTCCCTTGTCTTGTGATTATATAATGTTTTAGATTTACTCTGTTTAGTCTAACCATTAAATCCAACACTGACTGCATGCAGTGTTACTATCCAAATATAATCGTTGTTCTCTTCTGATGTCACAACGTATTGCGTGACCTGTTGTAACTGCACGCTTGCCACATCTGTGATAGGTCAAAGCAGTTGTAGTAATAGTAGTAGTAATTGCAGTAGTAGTAGTAGTAGTAGTAGTAGTAGTAATAGTGACAGTAGTTGTTTTTGTTGTTGTATATATAATGTTCTAGGTTTACCTTGTTTAGTCTAACCACTAATCCAACACTAACTACATTGTAGGGTAGAGTTAGACTGAGGTGTATGATACAGTTCTACGAAAACAGGTCGGAGAAGGAAGGAAGGAAGGAAGGAAGGAAGGGAGGGAGGAGGGAGGGAGGGAGGAAGAAATGAATATGAAAGACAGCAAGAACAGTTCAATATGACGCCAGTGTATGAAACTGTTAAGTACTACTAGTGTGTTCTTTAAGTGATACTATTGGTGTTAGGACACACAGTAGACAGTACATGGTGCCACGGTGGCGTAACGGTTGGTGCACTAATTTACTGATCAGAAAGTCCCTGATTCGATTTCGCACTCGGGCGGGATTTCGTCGGAACAATTGACACCGGGGGGGACGGGGAGGGGTGTTTACTCGGTCTAAAACAAATGGGTATCTGTGGGTTCCCTAGGAAAACAAAGGCAGCGAAGCCAGATGCTGGCATCCCTTCCTCAAATACTGTAGTGGCCTAGAAATGTGAAGGAACTAACGCTTCACACCCCTACGGCATACAAATACTGCGGGGACATTGTTAGTAGATTATTAGTATAACTAAGTTAAAACCTGAGGATCCAATAAACTGAAAAAGTTATCATCATCATCATCATCATCGTTGTCGTCATCATCAAAGCTATTAGCACAGTTACTATCCAAATATAGTTCTCTTCTGATGTCACAAAATATTGCGGTGTCTTGTTATAACTGCACGTTCGCTACATCCGTGAGAGGTCAAAGCAAAACAGGGTTTTCTTTCTTTCTTTCTTTCTTTCTTTCTTTCTTTCTTTCTTTCTTTGTTGCTTAATGCAAGATACGTTCACTTTCACTGCAGCAACAATTTCCACTACTGCTATTACCACTATCATCACCACTACTACTACTACCATTACACAAATGTCACTACTACTACTATTACTTTACTACTACTATCATTACCACAGCATTTATTACTACTACTACGAGAATTACCATTACCACTACGACGACAACTACTACTACTACAACAGCAATTACTACTACTATTACAACTGCTGCTACTATTGCTATTACTACTACTACTACTATCATTACCATCAGTTCTATTACTAATACTACTAGATAAACTACTACTACAACAACTACTGCTACAGCTGAAACTACTAATACAATAACAACAACAACTACTACTACTACTACTGCTACTACTACTACTACAATTATTAACTACTACTACTACTACCGTGGGCCGGCTAGCGTAGTGGTTAGAGCACTCGTCTAGCAACCAAATGGTCGAGGGTTCGAATCCCCAGCTGAGCGGGATTTTTTTTTCCGACCAATACGGCCCTGAGGTCAACCCAGCCTCGTAAAATGGGTACCAGAGAAAATCTGGGAAGTAAAGGCAGCGAGGAAAGGAACTGGTCACCCTACCTCACACGCTGATGACCCAGCATAATGAGGTCTCTAACGCTTCACCCCCTACGGCATTTGAAATGCTATGGGACTATCTTTACTTTTTTTACTTACTACTACTACTGCTACTACTATTGCTACTACTACTACTACTACTACTACTACTACAGCCACTACTATAATAACTACTATTAAAACTACTACTACTACTACTATAACTACTACTGCTACTACTACTGCTGCTGCTGCTACTACTACTACTACTTCTGCTGGTGCTACTACTACTACTATTGCTGCTGCTGCTGCTGCTACTACTACTACTACTTCTACTGCTACTTTTTAGTAATGTTTCTTGTGTATCTCTTTCTGCTAACACTGACGTGAAATGCAGGAAACTTTAAAATGAAAATTAAGCGCATTTTTAAAGAATATAACCACTACATTAGTGGTTCTCAGTCTTTGCTTGGAAGTGGGTTTCTTTTCGGCTTTAGACCCCTAACAAAATAAAGCAAAAAACAGAATCTGGGCCGATGCTAAGATGTTCCTTTTTCAATCGAACCAATCCATTTGCTAGTCCGTGGAGTCCAAGAAAATCCTGTTTATGAACTTCTTGGGGGACCGAAACCCTCCAGTTTAGGAACTGCTTTCTTCAGTGAAATGTCTAGTTTCACTTGAGACTAGATCTGTGTCATTCACTGTTTTACTCGCTTAAAACTCCGCAAGAAGTGCCACGGAATTACATTACTTCTTAATCCGTTACTAAAGCGGTCAGGATTAATTGGTATGCATTCCTCCACCAATGAACAGCGTGCACCATGACTCACGTGACTCAACTTCGGAAAGAGATAACTAATTTTCTAGGTAAATATGAGCGGGTGAATTTTTTGCTAAGCCAGAGATACTGCTAGAAAAATACAATAATTGTTTTCGTGGAATTAAAGTAGGTTTTGTACTTTTTTTTGGGGGGGGGGGGGTGGGGGGGAGGTGAGGGTGTGGGGTGGGGAAGGGAGAGGAGAGAAATGCCTGGCAAAAAAAACATAAAGATGTTTAAACATAGTTGTTTATATACATGTACATACGTACACACACAACATTTGTACGTTTATTTATGCATGTAGTTTTTAAATGTAATAAGTTGCAAGTTTTTGGGGGGGTTTTTTTATGATATTGAAATATTCTGCATGGAAGTACCGAAGAGTATATTTTTTTTTACGACATTGAAAAATTCTGCAATGAAGTACCGAAGAATATTTGGGGTTTTTTACGACAATGAAAAATTCTGCAATGAAGTACCGAAGAATATTTGGGGTTTTTTACGACAATGAAAAATTCTGCAATGAAGTACCGAAGGATATTTGGGGTTTTTTTACGACAATGAAAAAGCCTGCATGGAAGAACCTAAGAATATTTGTTTTTGTTTTTTACGACATTGAAAAATTTTGCATAGAAATACCGAAGAGTATTTTTTTTAATGACATTGAAACATTCTGCAGGAAAGTACCGAAGAATCTCTCTCTCTGAACCTTAAGTGCCCAGGGCACATGGGGCTTCCGCAAGGGTTTTCCACAAATGCCTGTCCTTCGCCTTTTTTTCTGCTCTTGCCCAGGTGAGCCCTCTATTGCTCAACATCCTTTCTGTTGTTCTTCTCCATGTCTATTTTGGTCTACCCTTACTTCTGCTCCCCTGTGGTGTCCATTTTAGTGCTATTTTTGGTAGTGAGTTGTCAGTCATTCGGAGCACATGTCCCAACCATCGCCAGCGTCTTTCCTCAATAATTGTTGTCAGTACCGAAGAATACATGGGTTTTTTTTTACGACATTGAAAAATTCTGCATGAAAGTACCGAAGAATTTCAGACTTGAGAACTGAGTTGCTGACATTTTCTAGCAACAGACAGAGCTGACACATATTCACCTACACGACCAACGTAACAAGATAAGTACTGCCAGCATTTAGTCATCGGATTTTTTTGTCTCTTCTTCTTCGTCCTTTGCTCCGACATCAAGGTCAATCTCCCTCACAAGTTGGCAGTTTCTCCTCGGGTTATCGGCATTGCAGCACAGCTTCTGCTGTATTTTTTTTCAGTTATTAATAATTTTTTTAATATCTCGAATCATTACTAACTAATAATGGAGATACAAAGAGGGAGATTAAAAGGAGGACATCAGTCGCTCTTCAAAAGCTAAAACAACTACAGAAGATGTGGAGTGGAATAAACAGAACTACAAAAATGATATTTCTATGGACATTTTTTTTTCCCATCGCAATATATGCCTGTGAGACCTGGACACTTAACAAAACAGATGAGAAACGCATAAATGCTTGTGAATGTAAATGCTACAGAAGATTTCTTCAGATATCATGGACACAAAAAACAACAAATGTATCCATACTACAAGAACTTAATATTGAAGAAGGCCGGCTAGTAAAGAGGATTAAAAAGAGAAAATTTAAATATTCTGGACATACTAAACGTCATGAGAATTTAGAGAAAACCGTCTTGGAAGGGTAAATAATGGGGAAAAAGAAAGAGAGGAGGACCAAGGCGAAGATGGCAACAATGTTGATGATCTGCGAATGGATGCATCAGCAGCAGGGCACGTTGCTTACAACCGAGAGTCCTTCAAGAGAACTCTTAGGGATGCGAAGCTTCGCAAGAGTCGTACTGGTGAATGAATGATTATGTATCATGCTTTCATTTAAAAGGATCAAATTCCACTGACACTACTATCAGGTCCAGGCGTATCAGACTTGACCAAGACCCTATCTCTGTAAGAAAGTGGAGATGTACCACGTAGCTGCACGAGGCCAAAAGGTTGAAAAACAGTGATATACCGTTGATACATGGAGATCATATAGGATGTATGCCACCCCAGGATATCCAGATGGAGTCGTTCAAGGACATTTCCTGTTTGTGATTGGGAAGTGTTTAGTTGTTAGCTTAATATGTCAGGTAAACGTGGATTTTTGTTAACCTCATATACTCAGAGATTCTAAATTAGGGAATATGGTCAAGACACCACAAGCCTCCACCGTGAATGAGAATATAAAAATGGGCGAAACTTGACTTTTCGTGGGCGTGAGTGAAGAGGCTGCCAACAGTAGCTGTATGCATCTGCGTATGTTAAGGGAATGTGAGATCTGGGGAGTAAGGTAGAAGATTGTATGACTGTGTTAAGGAAATGTGAGATATGGTGACTAAGGTAGAAGACTGTATGACTAGGATTATATGACTATGTTAAGGAAATGTGAGATCTGGGGACTAAGGTAGAAGATTGTATAACTATGTTAAGAGAATATGAGGTCTGGGACTAAGGTAGAAGATTGTATGACTAGGATTATATGACTATGTTAAGGAAATGTGAGATCTGGGGACTAAGGTAAAAGATTGTATGACTATGTTAAGAGAATATGAGATCTGGACTAAGGTAGAAGATTGCATGACTAGGATTATATGACTATGTTAAGGAAATGTGAGATCTGGGGACTAAGGTAAAAGATTGTATGACTACGTTAAGAGAATATGAGATCTGGGATTTGGGCAGAAGATGATATGACTATGTCAACATTCTCCTAACATAATCATACAATCTTCTACCTTTGTCCCTATATCTCACATTCTTTTAAGGGAAGTGTGTAACTGAATCATATAAGAAGTGTTTGTTCACAGTAACACGAAGAGGTGTGTAAATTCATTATCACCTGTTCGATGCACTGCAAGTCCTGCGTGTAATCCTTGGAGTGCACCCCGGTGTTTTACGACAATGACTTTTTTCCCCCCACTTTTGTTGGGATTTTTTGTCCGTATTACAGCGATGGAGACATGTGCTTCTGTCATGCAGCGTTCAAGCTGAGGTCTCACTTCGTGTGAAAAGTTATTGATGATCAGATGATATACTGTATTTCTATTGTATAACTTGTTTTCTGCATGTAATAATTCTTCGGGTTTTTGTTGTTGTTGTTGTTGTTGTTGTTTTGTTTGCTGTATGTGGAAGTTGGTCGACAAGAAAGAGCAGGTGTTGGTCTCCTGGGCAACTTTTTAGTATACGATCATTTGTGGGTTCTCATGTAATTTCCAGGTTGGTCATTTCATATACTGCCCAAGTAATTGCTGTGATATCTAATATATATGGCAAAAAAAATTAAATTTTAAACTTTTTTGTTGTTGCTATTAATCGTTTATGTCAGTGTATGTTTGGTGAACGTATGAAAGCGAAGGTCCTGTGTATGCGTGGAGGCAGACTGTAATTTACCTGGAAGCCAAGTGAAATGATGGCGTGAATCTTGTCAATAAAATGTGAAGTTTACCAACCTCATCAAGGGAGTTGTTGCTGTGTATGGTATGAATGAGGAATGAGAGAGAGAGAGAGAGAGAGAGAGAGAGAGGAAGGGAGAGCTTGGCTTGTCTCACTGGGCTAGAGCCACGGCTGTGTAGAGGATGGGGCATGGTCCCGTGTGAGATGAATATACGGGACAGCCACTGAGACCACTGTGGTGGTGAAACCGATAACCAGAAGAAAGAATTCGACGCAGTAACATCCTTATATCTCACCTCATCTTTAGGTCGTCTATCAACAGGTTGAAGTGTTCTCTCAGCTTGACCGCTGGGGCCGGCCTCGCCGTGGCCTCCTTTGCTGTGAAAATCTGTTGAGAAACTCTCCCTTTTTCTCTCTCCCCCTCTCTCTCTCTCTCTCTCTCTCTCTCACTCTGAACCTTAAGTAACCAAGACACATGAGGCTTCCGCAAGGGTTTTACACAAATGCCTGTCCTTTGGCTTTTCTTTTTCCGCTCTTGCCCAAGTGAGGCCTCTATTGCTCAACATCCTCTCTGTTGTTCTTCTCCACGTCTCTTTTGGTCTACCCTTACTTTTGTTCCACTGTGGTGTCCATCTTAGTGCTGTTTTTGGTAGTGAGTCATCAGTCATCTGGAGCACATGTCCCAACCATCGCCAGCTGTTGAGAAACTAGCTTCTTGATTATCTTAACCCACTCCCCATCCGTTGTGATGTTTTATGTTTAAGCACCTTCATTGAGTGGGCTGGACTGAACATCCCAGTTCGCAGTTTCAGACTGATAAAACGAAGCAGAAGATATCGTTTCTATTACTAAAATGACGTATTAGAAAAATCATTGCCAGTTCTTCTCTTCCCTTTCATCAGTTTTATTTATTGTTATTTGAATGTTGTTTTTTTTTCTTCGTCATTTCGTTATTTAATATCTCATTATCCAGAAACATGTTGGCCATATATCCGGGACGTGTTCATGGGCTACAAATTCTGGAACACATAAACGAAATTTCGTATAAAGCTTCGATGGCGGACTATTTTTGACGACTAGTTCAATTCCAGACCATTCAAGGCAGGGGAGAGCAGTTACGTGCATTTACCGTAGTGAATCAAGTCATTTACAAGCGAAATAATTCACCAGATTTCTGGCAGCTTTATACTTTGTAACGGCGGATTTCCTTCTGCTTTGCTTTGCTTTGTTTTTGCAATATCTTTTACTTTTACGACATCAGATTTGTGGCCGACAGCGATTAGTAAAATTGAAAAACCAGTACCAAAAATAGGATGATATTATTTTTACGACAGTGGTTAGAATGATTTTCCGTCTTTCTCCGCATCTGAGCATATAATTACAAGAGCGTTTTATAAAAGAAATCTCACCTGATCTTTAAAACCGACTATATCTTTACGTGGGTGTGTGGATGAATGTGTGGGTGAGTGTGTGGGTGCACAGGCACGCACATAATCACTTCTTATTCATTTCGTTGAAAACTTTACAATACCAAGACCATTTCCGACCAGGCGATTCTCAGACCGAGACTTGAAGATCTTTCATTTGTGCAGACACAAGGATAAACAGACAAGATCATAAAACGCGGGAATAGGCATGTAACGCTTGGCTGCGCTATACCCAAGAAAACGGCCGACGCAGGTTGCAAGTGGATGGAGGAATGGCTCAAAAGTCTTGCCTTATCTTGTCTTGTCTCGTCTTGTCTTGTCTTGTCTCGTCTCGTTTTGTCTCGTCTTGCTTTGTCTTGTTTTGTCTTGTCTCGTCTTGTCTTGTCTTGTCTTGTTTTGTCTTGTCTTGTTGTGTCTTGTCTCGTCTTGTTGTGTCTTGTCTTGTTGTGTCTTGTCTTGTTGTGTCTTGTCTTGTTTTGTCTTGTCTTGTTGTGTCTTGTTTTGTCTTGTCTTGTTGTGTCTTGTCTTGTTTTGTCTTGTCTTGTTGTGTCTTGTCTTGTTTTGTCTTGTCTTGTTGTGTCTTGTCTTGTCTTGTTGTGTCTTGTCTTGTTGTGTCTTGTCTTGTCTTGTTTTGTTTTGTCTTGTCTTGTCTTGTTTTGTCTTGTCTTGTCTTGTCTTGCCTTGTCTTCTATGTCCCAGGAATTACGAGTTGATATTCTTTACATCCAATGGTAAGAAGATGTTGAGACCCAGCATCGTGTCGGCGAGGGAGCGGGTTATGGCAGCCATGTTTTTCGGCTCCAGAGTGCAACTAAAAAGCAGGAGGGGGGGGGGGTGTACAATACTTCACCATGGGGACTATGGCGATCCCTGCCCCATTAACCAGATTAGGCCTGTTACTAAGGGGGGGGGGGAGGTACCAATGGAGAGGTGGGACAGGGTCTTGGTCAGCTATGCTTCGTTAACCCTGACGCTGGCATGTCAACTATGTGTCGTTGACTGCCAAATCGGACAGCGACTTCGTTCCTTAATAACCCCATAAAGCAGTAATGAAGATCAGACAGTCAGTCAGTCAGTCAGTCAGTCAGTCAGTCAGACAGTCAGTCAGTCAGTCAGTCAGTCATGTGCATGTCCCTTGCGGAACTTTTCCTCCCTAACAGCTCTCCTGTAGGGCCTCTAGGTTGTAAGCAAGATGGCCTGCTGCTGATGCATCCATTTGCAGATTATCAACGATGTCTTGCAGCCATCTTCGCCTTGGACTTCCTCTCTTTCTTTTTCCCATTATAGTAATTTTGGAACTTTTAATAAATGGCTGGCATATTCTCTTCGTTCATATGATATTTTTAGAACATTGCATTAACCCCTTATTCCTCATTTCCCATAATCAAATAGACGTTCTGCCTTCAGAGCTGTACTAGGTGTGTTCAGGTCACTAACTGGATTAAAGAAAACGCTGTAGAAGAGGTTAAATTAATATACTGAAGTGTATTGCAACCATTACTCACGCTTTTCCAAAATTAACTTTCTCTCCTGTGAGCCAACTAAATGATTATTATAAGGACTTACAAAATAAAATAAAAAAAATAGTACCAGCATTTATCTAATTTTTTTTCTTTGGTTTGAGGATTCAGTAATTTGTTGATAAAACATGGCGGTTGTGTTTATTATGACTTTTCCCGTTATGGTAATGAAAGAGTTAACCATTACTCAATAGTCATGCAGCCCATCAGCAAGTTGTTCCTGATATAATTCAGTATGTGTTTTACTCTCTCTCTTTCAACTGGTTACCTCCACGAGCTAGTGTGCACTTACATGTGTACATAAAGCTGATATGTGTAGGTCATGTGTGAAAATCAACGGACCATGTCTGGTCGATACATCTTTACGTTTTCTAGCTTCAAACTGGTAATTAGGCCAAAAGCACAGTGTAATTTCGGTTAGTAAGTAAATTGTTACCAAACTGTGCCGTCCTTTATAAATTATTTACAGGGATGTTGTTACACAAGAATATGTTGTTATGTTATTAATGTTATGTAAGGGAACGAGAGCGCTGTCCATTTTGGCACTCAGCGATCCATAGCTGACATGGTATGCGTCTGAACTGGCTAACCAAAGCTGAAATGCTAGCGTCTGAACTGGCTAACCATAGCTGACATGCTAGCGTCTGGACTGGCTAACCATAGCTGACATGCTAGCGTCTGGACTGGCTAACCATAGCTGACATGCTAGCGTCTGAACTGACTAACCATAGCCAAAATGCTAACGTCTAGACTGGCTAACCACACCTGACATGTTAGCGTCTGGACTGGCTAACCACAGCTGGCCAACACACTGCCCCCACCTCTCCGTTGGTACCCCTTCCCCCCCTCCTCCCCCGGTAACAGAGTTAGAATGGCCAACAGGGGCAGGGATCGCCATAGTCCCCGTGGTGGAGGAGTCTGCGAAATAAGTATTGTACACCCCCCCCCTCCCTGCTTTTTAGCTACACCCAGGGCTACAGTAATCCGGTCCCAGTCCGATACGATGGTGTACCACTGAAGACGATGAAGGAAGGAAGGAAGAAAGGAAAGGAATGAAGGAATACAATTATATGTATTTTATATAAGACATATATATATATATATTATATATATATATATATATAAAGTATATTATATTAATATTGATATTATACATTCAGTTTCGGCATAAATTACCTGTTCATATTTTCATTAACAAAATTAAAATTCTGAATGAGTACGTATTTTTCTAAACTTTCTTTTATGTTTTACTCACTGTTTAATTTTACTGTCTTATAAACTCACTATTTTTAAAAAAAACAAACTTTAAAAGCGTTTAAGGTTTTCTATATTTGTTTGTTTGTGTCTCACATGTTTGTGTCTCGCATGTTTGTGTCTCGCGTGTTTATGTCTCGCATGTTTGTGTCTCGCATGTTTGTGTCTCACATGATTGTATCTCACATGTTTGTGTCTCGCATGTTTGTGTCTCACCATGTTTGCTGCAATCGAAGCCTGGTCACTTTTATTCTAACATCTGTTGTTAAATTTAAATAAATAAATAAGCATCTTTACTTCCAAAATAAAAGCACATTTCTGATTCCATCATAAACCATCTTTAGTTGTTTACCAAGCTATTTTCTTTTTAAAACTAATATACCATTTTTTCTTCCCTAAATTTAAAATATGTAATCAGCTGAGACTCGTAGTTTACTTCTTGGGATTAGATTCCTCAACACTTCATTGTTCTGTTCCAGTCCCTTTCATAATCTTCAGAGATTCCTGGTGTACCTTAGATACACTTCTCTTGTCCCTTATTCATATTCTTTACTGAGTGATATATACTGATTATATATATATATATATATATATATATATATATATATATACTGAAAAAAAATATATTCAGTCCCGAGTTTTTACTTGCTCAGACCCTAACCTACAGTCCCGTATCTTGACTTGGTGAACCCGTGAGCTACAGTCCCGTAACTTGACTTGATGAAGTAGTAAGCTACAGGTCCCGTATCTTGACTTGGTGAAGCCGTAAGCTACAGTCCCGTAACTTGACTTGAAGAAGCCCCAGTCTACAATGTCAGATTTAGACTTGATGAGGCCGTAAGCTATAATGTCAGATTTAGACTTGATGAGGCCCTAATCTACAATGTCAGATTTAGACTTGATGAGGTCCTAAGCTACAATGTCAGGTTTAGACTTGATGAGGTCCTAAGCAACAATGTCAGATTTAGACTTGATGAGGTCCTAATCTACAATGTCAGATTTAGACTTGATGAGGTCCTAAGCTACAATGTCAGGTTTAGACTTGATGAGGTCCTAAGCAACAATGTCAGATTTAGACTTGATGAGGTCCTAATCTACAATATCAGGTTTAGACTTTGATGAGGTCCTAAGCTACAATGTCAGATTTAGACTTGATGAGATCCTAAGCTACAATGTCAGATTTAGACTTGATGAGGCCCTAATCTACAATGTCAGGTTTAGACTTGATGAGGTCCTAAGCTACAATGTCAGATTTAGACTTGATGAGATCCTAAGCTACAATGTCAGATTTAGACTTGATGAGGCCCTAATCTACAGTGTCAAATTTAGACTTGATGAGGCCCTAATCTACAATGGCAGATTTAGACTTGATGCCACAGGCTATACAAGATGTATAAAGCGGGGAGAGGGGGGGTCCCATTTGTTAAAATGTCACACTAGAAAATGTGTGAGGCCCTAAGATGTAGCGTGTTTACCTTATGCTTAAATACCGCACCGCCTTGTTCCCTTGATTTATATATTTTTTAAAAATGTCCTTACATGTCCTGGTCTCACTCTGTTGGATGTGTTCAGAATCTTTCTGACTGTCTGCTCCAGTTTTCAAAAACATGTTTCTTATTGTCTTGGGGGTTCGCATCTCTTGATTTATTTACATTTTTTTCTTTGTTATTTGTTTCCTAACTAAACACCAGTTGATGCTGTTATTGCTTGATTAAGCAAATTGTTATTTATCTGACAGGGGCAAAATGATGCTCAGTAAGTTCTGCGACAGATAATGTCTTATCTTCTTTAAAACCATCATCTTAGACGAAAACTGTTATTAAATTATCATTCATCTGCGCTCACTGATTTTTTTTTTCACACTTAGATTACTGTCTTGAGATCAGATTTAATTTTATCCATAGTATGCAGTTAATTGTGTTTATTTTTTTATATTTGAGAATTTGTACTTAGATATGGTACATCACAACAATGGAAGATAAGAAGTAACGAAGAAATTCACGCATCGTTAAACTCTTCGGTATAACAGCCTTTTTGTTAAAAAAAACCCCAGCAGACTGAGGTGGCTCAGGCAGTTAGAGAGAAAGGAGGAGGATAGACAAACAAAAATACTTACACAAAAGTGATGAAAAGGGATAGACCTAGAGGCAGACTTAGACAGCGCTGGCGAGACGACATAGAAGAAGGTACACGCGCTTTTGGAATCTACAGTTGGCAAGACAAGATCAAGAACAGAGAGGAGTAGAAACCTGTCTTTCCTGCAGCGATGAGCCTTAATGACCCGGGAAACTGCGGAACTCATCAGCTGCTCAAAGAAGAAGAAGAAGAAGAAGAAGAAGAAGAGTGATACATTTTGCTCTTAAAATACTGATTAACAGTTCGCGTTACTTCAGAACACAAGTTTCAGCATGTTCTCTGTATTGTTTAGTTACGTGTGTAAATCGGTACAGTAAAGGCAGCTCTATCGTGCCATTATGGCATCCACGTGGTCTTAATGCCCATAGTTTCCTTGACCTGTTGGTACACTACAGAGCGATCTGGTCAGCATCATGCCTGACAGCATTTCTTTCTGCAACTCCAGAAGAACCTAGATGCTCATTTCTACAACAGGGTGACTGGAGAGCGCCCCTGGCTGGATTCGAATCACCGACATTCGCCATGAGAGACTAGTGCGCTAACCACTTCGCCACATTTATAAAGAGCTCCCCGCAATATCTTATTAGGTAGTTCAGTTTCCCGTGAATGTACTGTGGCTTCTTCTTTTTCTTCTTCTACTGCGTTAGCCCTGAAAAAGGAGTTGGCTGAGTTGTTTTAGGATTTACAGCTAGACTGTGATGTCTGCGTTTTTCGGCCCCACGCAATTATCTTCGGCATGACATATTTTTCATATCGAAGTTGGTTTACCTTTTCCGATCCCTAGTCAAATGGCCGGACTGTTTCTTACCACATGGAGGTAGAGTAGGGTCTTGGGGCTCTTGGTCAGCTTTGGTTGGCTAACTCTGACGGGAGAGGTCAGCAATGGGTCACTGCCCACTGTCTCATTCAGGTTGTGTATTGTCAATTTTAGGGCAGGATTGGCTGAACCGAAAGTGGCATGGTCTTGCGGGTCAACATCCGACCGAAAGCCTGTGTTTCGATTTTCCTTTCCAGCCGACAAAGCTCTACATTCGTATAAATGAATACTCGACACTCTATACTGAGGTAACAGAAAATGCTCACCAAGACAGGAAATATCTTTCTATATGGCGAGGCATTTTGGAATACGCTGGACACATGCGTTTATCAGTGGATGAAAGAAGGAAAAATAAAATATATCATTCAAATGTGTTCCAGACCACACAGAATTAACAGAAACAGAATTCACTTAGTTTACACTTTCGGTTCATGAAGTTTCTACAGTGCTCATCGTTGTATGTGTTTTTTTCCCAGTTCCACCTCTGGAATATTTTCATTCATTTTATCACAACTTTTATCGATCTCCTCCATGTTTTTCTTGATTTAATTGTAGTTTTCATCCATTTTTTTCCAAGTTTTATTTGATTTTATCGCAACTTTCACTGATCTTCTCAGTGTTTTCCTTCGCTGTATTTTCTTTTCCAGCTCTTTCCATGAAATACGAGTACATTCTTTCATTTTATCGCAACTTCAACCCACCTCCTCCATGTTTTCTGTGATTTTATCGCAACTTCAACCCATCGCCTCCACGTTTTCTGTGATTTTATCGCAACTTCAACTCATCTTCTCCATGTTTTCTACGATTTTATGGCAACGTTCACCCATCTTCTCCATGTTTTCTGTGATTTTATCGCAACTTCCACCCATCTTCTCCATGTTTTCTGTGATTTTATCGCAATGTTCACCCATCTTTTCCATGTTTTCTACGATTTTATGGCAACGTTCACCCATCTACTCTATGTTTTCTGGGATTTTATCGCAACTTCCACCCATCTACTCCATGTTTTCTGGGATTTTATCGCAACTTTCACTCATCTACTCCATGTTTTCTGTGATTTTATCGCAACTTCCACCCATCTTCTCCATGTTTTCAAATTCTACAGCTGCGCACGGAAGTTGCACACGCACACATAAAATCCATTTTATCCAAGAAACAGAACTGCCGATAAAGACCATAAATGAGTAGGGAAAAGATGATGAAAATAGAAAACAGTTCTGATGATGTTGTATGGAGAAAGGTCAGCGAGTGAAAAGTGTGGGTCAGGAACTGTTTAAGTAAGCAAATTCGTTAAACGCAAAATTGAGTAGATTGGGGTGGGGGGGGGGGGCGGGGGGTGTGTGTTCGCGTTATTTTAGCGAAAATAGCCGAAGACATGAAGAGGTTATGTTGAAATTGGCTATTTTTTAAACAGTCAGTCAGTTATCTGCATGTCCCTTGCGGAACTTTGACTCCCTAGCAACTCTCCTGTAAGAGTTGTGAGCAAGATGGCCTGCTGCTGATGCGTCCATTCCCAGATCATCAACGATGTCTTGCAGCCATCTTCGCCTTGGTCTTCCTCTCTTTCTTTTTCCCATTATGTACCCTTCCAAGACGGTTTTATCTAAATTATCATGACGTTTAATATGTCTAAAATATTTACGTTTTCTCTGTTTAATCTCCCTTACTATCTTACCTTATCAATATATAGTTCCCATCGTAATATTCTTTGTCTACATTTTTTTAACGATCTTTTGCAAAATCAGCGACCCCCCCCCCTCCTTTTTTTTGTTGCTCAGTTTATTAGCAATCATTTTTTAAAGGGGGCGGTGAGGAGGGGTAAGTTCTAGTTTTTACTTACAGAACATTACATAAACATGAGCCGGGGGAAAGGGAGATAATGAAATCAGATACTTTTTTTTAAACAAAAGGGTAGGAAATATATGGCTGACTCTCGGCAAAACACAACCAAAACAAAAAATTAGAGGCATATGCTCTTTCGGGGATTATTTGTATTAACCAAAAAGAGTGGGAGGCCATAAGAAAACCATCTCAGTGGACTGAGGTGAGGGAAGCCATAAGAAAACTATCTCAATGGACTGAGGTGAGGGAAGCCATAAGAAAACTATCTCAGCGGACTGAGGTGAGGGAAGCCATAAGAAAACTATCTCAGCGGACTGAGGTGAGGGAGGCCACAAGAAAACTATCTCAGCGGACTGAGGTGACATGGAAGAAGAAAAAAAATGTGAACAGATCAGAAATAGCTAAGATCGAACAAGACAGAAGCATGACCACCACCGACATCCTGCGCGGCACGGGACGAAAAACTATTATTTACACCCAGTAAGATGTAGGAGATATATCATTTCAGCTTTATGCCTTCTTCTGGTACATTCCCTGCCATTTATCAATGGATGAATTATCATTATTATTATTATTATTATTTAGTTAGAAAATGTTGCTTATTGGAATTAGATTAAAACAATGAATGTCAAGCTTCTTTAGGTTTGAGTATGGTCTGTGTAGCGGTTCCCAGTTAACAAAAGTTCGGGGACCCCCGGCCGTTTCAAAGTCCAGGCCACGGACCCCACACACTTTGGAAAAGTTTCATATCTGTGTGGTGGCTTATGCGCTTTAAATACAAAAGAATTTCTTTTCAGAAAATGTGAGTAACCTTTAATGAGTAAACGCGACATTACACTGAAAAAAACATAGAACAAACTTAATGAATTTTCAAAAATGACAGTCACGTAATTAAAGAAAAAAAAATAGACAGCAAGTAACATTCCTACTTGCTGTGAAAACTGAAAGGGAATATGAAATGTGATGACAGCTAACCGACCCAAACATGGCGAGAGGAATCATCCCTCTTTTTTCCTCCACGCAGAACCACCGAAACATAGATTGCAAAACATTTGACAGAGAAATTAAGTTTAAGAAGAAGAAGAAAAAAAAAAGACTGAGTTTTTGTTACGGACCCCTCCCCCTCTCCTCCCCCCCCCCCCACCACGGCAGGTTCCACGAAGCCACAGGGGGGTGGGGGGACCACCAACTGGGAATTACTGGTCTATGCAATGCTCAAACAAGTTACGGGTATAAGTACGAGTTTTATATACTTACACGTGGAGACGCCGTAGTAAAGCTGTGAAAACAGATAATAAATGTAGGAATAGCTTTAAACATTAACGGAGCAAACAGCTAAGATAGAAGAGAAAGATAAATTATCATGGATAAGATATTTCCGTCTTGTCCCCGTCAGTGTTCTAGATAGATTTGGGATGATGGTAGCAGGAGATTTCCACTTTTGTCGGTAATTCGCCACGTTCTTGCCTGTCTTCCGACGTATAATATGAATACATATTGCATTAGACTTTCTCGTCCTTTCCTACTGCTTTGTTCCGTAGTGTTTTTTGTATGAATACAGTGAGCGTCACGAATCTGCTCTGTTGATGGATAAAGCTATTCCAGCCTTTTATTCAAGCCTAACCACTGGTCTGTATAATGGCGCTTTTTAAAAATTTTTTTGAAGAAGATAATCTTAAAAAAGTTAGATGTTAACTTTTATGTAATAGTCTTTTTAGACGTTAGCTCTAATGTAATAGTCTCGAAGAAGCTAGATGTTAACTCATGTGTAATAGTCTTGAAGAAGTTACATGTAAACTTTTATAGTTTTGAAGAAGTTGGATGTTAACTCTTATAGTCTTGAAGAAGTTAAATGTTAACTCTTGTGTAACTTTCTGAACATCATGTTTTCTGCAGCTTCTGTCATGCTATTTTCCAAACAAAATTTGACTGATTTATTCGCTGTGTTCTTGTATCTTGACACTTGCCACTTCTGTTCAAAATCCTCTTTCTTATAATCCTGCGAATAGTCCAGACACAAATCTAGTAACCTACCCATGTATGCTTGAAATATACATGTAAGATTTCTTTATTTATTTAGTATTTTTTTCCATATAAAATGAAATATTATAAACATTAATAGAAATGTTCCTAACAGATCTATTAACCCTTTCCTTCCAAAATTATTTTCCATTTATTTACGTACGGCAATAAATTTTGTGCAGAAATGTCGGTATTAAGGAACTACAAGGAAATTTAAAATTTAAAAGCAACGTGGGTTGGATTAGAAATGTTCTATTTTTCATCTTAATTAGATTTTCCTTAATTACCACTGCTAACCGTGATTTGTACGGTCGTGGAAGATCTACCAATCCTGCTAGTGTTGTTCTGGAGCAAAAGAGTGAACCTAATATTTTGACCTGAAGTAAAGGAATATTTTATATATTGTAGCGATTTTATAAATTCATCCTCATCTATCTCATTTATACAGCTACCCCAAGTGAGATTTCAAGTAATGATTTTTTTTAAACGATAGCTTTTATAATGTAGTGGAGAATCAATGTATTCACTAGTTTGTTGTTGTGTTTTTTTTCATGATGTAAAAAAGTTAAAATTCCTGTTCCCACGCCATTAAGGCATATCAGGTAATAACGTTAGGCCCGTATTTTCCATGATCTTCAGCACAAGAAAGTCTGATGTGATCAGTATCACGCCTGGCCTTTTTACCTTTCCAGGTTTCTCTGGTGCCCATTTTTAGAGGCTGGGTGAACCCCGGGGGATTTTTGGTGTGTACCAGAAGAAGTGGAGAGTTTTGAATATCTTGGATCCCTACTAACTAATAATGGAGATACAATGAGGGAAATTAAAAGAAGGACATCTGTCGCTCTTCAGAAAGTAAAACAAATAAAGAATCTGTGGAGAGGAGCAGACAGAACCACAAAAATAAGATTTTTAAGGGCATGCATCTTTCCCATAGCAACATATGCCTGTGAGACCTGGACACTTAACAAAACAGCTGAGAAACACATAAATGCCTTTGAGTGTAAATGCTACAGAAGAGTTCTCCAAATATCGTGGACACAAAAAAGAACAAATATATCTATACTACAAGAGCTTAATATTGAAGAAGGCTGGCTAGTGAAGAGGATTAAAGAGAGAAAACTGAAATATTTTTGACACATTAAACGTCATGATAATTTAGAGAAGACCATATTGGAGGGATACATAATGGGAAAAAGAAAAAGAGGAAGACCAAGACGAAGATGGCTGCAAGACATCGTTGACGATCTGGAAATGGATGCAACAGCAGCAGGCCATCTTGCTCACAACCGAGAGGCCTACAGGAGTGCTGTTTGGGAGGCAAAGTTCCGCAAAGGACATGCAAATGAATGAATGAATGACCAGAAAAAAAATCTCATTGCTGGGACTGAACCCGGTACCACCGGATTAGTAAACCAAACGCCTGACTATTCAACTAACCAGGCCGCTTCATGATGTAACAAATAAAGTAATTTAAGTGACTTTATATAGTATTTTTCAGTTAGATAAACGAATACAAAAAGGAAAAAAAAAACGTGTAGATGATATTCTTGAATTCCCAAAGTAATTTTAAGAGGAAAGTTTACAGAAAGGACAGGAATGGTAATTGTGTAAAGGAGAAGATACTGAAACAAATGTTTTTAACCGTTTTGAGAATGATTGTCAGTAGCTATCAGTTTTTCAACACATGTCGGCGAGTTCTGTTTCATTACGAGAGCTCCGCGTCTTACGTTGGTTCGAATTACAGCACTTCTTCTTCTTCTTCTCGGTCGTTCGCCTTTAAAAGGGCGGTGGCTGCGTTGTGTCGCCGTTATGCGCCTCTCGACCGAAAACGTCCAATTTTGACTCGACGCATTTTTAGAATGGGGATCTTCCCACTGCGATCCCTTTTTACTTTACATTGAGTGTTTCCAAGGGCACCGTTGGGGGGTGGGGGGATAGAATAGGGTCTTGGCCGGCTATGGTTGCCAGCCCTGACGCAAACAGTCAGCTATGGGTCGCTGATCGCTGTCTCATTCAGATAACGATATTTCGACTTTACGATGACGTATGTTATCTGTCACGTCCCGTACTTCTGTTCATTTATTTACTTTTTTACGCGCTGGTATTTAGTTAGTTACAGCAATTATGTGTTTACATAACTGTTCATAGAAATTAGTTATTTATTTACTTTTTTATTCATCATTTCTTATTCGATTTACGATATTTTCAATTCACAATGGGCTTATCGGAACGTAACTACATTTCTAAGTAGGGAATAGCCTGAATAATCTTTCTCGCTGCATTCCTCGTACTGAACTTACGGACGTTCATTGTACGTTAACAGCTGCCTAAAACATTATATTACTAATATTATTTGCCTTTTTCAGTCCCGTAACTGAATTTGAGAAACGATGTGGAGGTTTTCGTCTAATTTAAGGACAATGTTACTTGAAGAATTTTTTTTTCTTTCTTTCTTGTTTTAGAATGTTTAAATAAGTACTACATTAATTATTTATTCTTACAGTACTTGTTCTTCTTATCCTTACTTCTCTCTCTCTCTCTCTCTAACAACTCAAAATTCTACCCCTCAAATATAGTCATTTTTAACAAAGTTAACTTTGTTCACAGAATTATATCGCACCTTACTTGTGGTCACTGTTTACGTATAACACTAACCACAGCCAGCGTTTAAAAAACTTCTTCCTAAACCTAAGATTGATCTGTACAAGATAAGCCTTGCATACTCCGCAGTACAGCTCTGAAACACTCTCCCCTACCATTTAAAATCCATTAGTAATACTTCATCCTTTAACTCAAACCTGTTTCATTATTTACTTGCTTGTAATTATATGCTTCCATAGAATAACCAACACTCTCTCAACCTATGACTCTCCAGCCATCAAGTACTAAAATGACATAGTTCGAAAAGTAACTTGTTAGAAATTTTTTTTTTTTAAGACGACGAAAACAACAGGCCGTGACCCAGTGGTACTGCAAACCGGGTTCACCCGTAACGAGATGTAGACTATACCCCCGGCATTCAATGTGCAGGGCAGGCCTCAGGCATCTCGTTTAGTTAAAAAATAACCAGGCTTTTGTTTACCCAAAGGGCATGTTGATGAGGGTACCTGCCAAGAGGACACTTTGACCTCAGCCACTTTGATCTTAGCCAAAAGGCTAATGTTTAATGTTTGTTACAAACATATGTTAGAAGATCTGTACTGACAATGTATTTTTGTTTACGTATATGTCTGTGTGTGCGCGTGTATGTATGTGTGTGTGAGTGCTATTTTATTAGGTTAAGTACTTCTTCTCTTTTACTTTTAATGTAATAGTTTAATCTTACACTCTTTTGATATCTTTTTTTCTCCCTAATGTAATGTGTATACTTGTATTAAATCCAGTGTGTGGGAAGACTGAAAGATGGAGTGATGAAGGGCAGAATGTGAGACGGGCCTGCGTGCCATTTTCTTTCCACTTTAAAAAAATAAAGATCATTCATTCTCTCTCTCTCTCTCTCTCTCTCTCTCTCTCTCTCTCTCTCTCTGTATACTGGTATAGTTTGATTAAAAAAAAATAATACCAGCTGAAATGCGAGAGATGGAAAGGACGAGTGCTGTAAAACTAGCTCTGGTAATAAGACAGATGGATGTTTTGTGCCCGTCTTTTTTTTTTACAAGGAGGATAAAAAAAAAAAAGAAAGAAAAGCTAAGTGTTTAACAATTCATCTATTTTTTTCGTGTTTTTATATGTTGTACCGCTTTTGTATGTGATTCCTGATAAACCCATTTGCCGAAATATTGGATTGTTGTATGTTCTTCATGTACGCGTGCTCGTCTTACTTTCTGCTATGCTTGGGTTTCTGCCCACTTTCCTCACTCTGTCTCTCTCTCTCTCTCTCTCTCTCTCTCTCTTTCTTATTTTTTTTTCTTAACTGAACCATACTCCTCTGTCTACTCCACAAGCTGAATCGCGAAATGCGTACAGTTTTCTTTTTCCGTACATATTTTCATGGCAGTTACGAACCATTTATTTCAGGTGACTATTATTTATAATATTTATAATTATAATATTTATAATATGTAGTTGTTATTAATTATTAAAACTTAGTGATCTGATATATCCAGAAGATGACTTTTATGTGTAAAGTTTATGAATTTGGGAAGGATTTGTGTGTGTGTGTGTGTGTGTGTGTGTTTACTACTATTTATATTATCAACTGGAGGTTTGGGTTTTTGTTTTGTTTTTGTCTTGGTTTTTTTTATTTTAAGCAGTCTTTCAGCTCATCAAAATTCAACACAACTATTTTCTTTCTCCTTGTTCACAGAGTAGGATATTTTAACAATTTCCTTTTACTATGGTTTCATCAACCAAAATATTAGTATGGAACGCTAAAATTCTGATGACGGCTACTCTCGCCAGTAGTGACCTGGTTATGGCACTCGTCTGTCACGGCTCAGGTCACTGGCTCCAACCTGGCCACATTCAACCCAGTCACTCAGATGTACCTCGTAGAAAATGGTACCTGGCTCCTGTTGTGCAAGGGAAGTAAAGGTGACCCAGGCATGATGCTGACCTATTGTGTGGTTGACAGGTCAAGGAAAATGTGGCCAGTAACATAATATCCCCTAGATGCTAACATCATATTCCCCCTTGATGCTAACATCATATTCCCCCTAGATGCTAACATCATATTCCCCCTTGATGCTAACATCATATCCCCTAGATGCTAACGTCATGTCTTCTAGATGCTTCATTGCATGGTAGAATGATCTTTACTTTTAGCAATCAAAGCTCAATTTTCGTGTGTTATAATTTTGTTAAGGTTTGTGCTGGCACACGCACACTCACTCACACCCCTCCTACACACACACACACATAAGCATACCCACAGACGTAGACACGCGCACAGACACAGATGCACAGACGCATAATACTTCGTTTTCATTGCAAGGAATTATTGTTATTATTATTATTATTAGTTCTGGTCTTACTTCCAATATTTTTCTTAAGCTGATAGAGACAAAAAGAGAAAGACAGAGAAGAAGAAGAAGAAGAAGAAAAGAAGAAGAAGGAGAAGAATGTATTTTGTTACTATTCATTTTAATATTCACTTACGTCCTTTTTTTTTCTTTTTTTAATCTCACGGTTATGGGAGTTGTGATTTCATTAGAAATATTTACCATATAAAATGGGCTTAAAACATCGGAAATATTTAGAACTTTAAAAAAAGGAGATTTCATTACAAATATCTACAATTTAAAAAATAAATAAAGGTGACTTCATCAGAAATATTTACACGGAAAAATAAAGGTTGTTTCATCAGAAATGTCTACCACTTAAAATGAGCTTAAAACATAAGAAATATCTACAAACTGAAATAAACGTGATTTCCTGTGAAATATCTACAACTTAAGCGTAATTTCCTAGAAAATATCTACAATTTGGCCTTTATGGTCGCTTACGGGCATCGTGCTAATAATGAAAATGAGCTACTCTAGTCGATATTTGCCAAGACGTATATACTAATTTATCGATTAAAAAAAAACAACAAAACAAAACATGGGATAAGAAGCACCCACTACTATCAAGGTCGACAAACCACGGCCAATCAGAACGTTCTTTTATGAACATGAAGCAGGTGGCGTGCTGCGCCAGCTTTTGGTGAACAAGATATAGATCAGCGTTTCCAAAAGTTGGTGCCGCCCATCCATTCCTTCCCTCCCCTCCCCCAGTCTATGGGCCGCCTCTGGTGGGTGACTGGAAAGGATGACAACAAGAAGGTTGGGGGGGGGGGGTGGAGGGTCAGAAAGGGGGGGGGGACGAGGAACACAGGAGCGATCAAGGGGAAAAATGTTTTACATAGACGGCAGAGACGCAAAGGTGTAGCAGCCCTGAAAGAGTTTAGAACCATTGATACAAACCGTCATGGAAGTTTATTGACGAGCGTGACACAGCAGCCAACTGAGTGGGCATCTGGATGGTTTTGAGAATCTAGACAGCGAACAAAAAGAAAAACAAATTGGAAGCCACAATAGCAACCACACTACTGTGAAAAACTGGGTAAAAAAAGATAGAAATCCCTGTTTCCATGCGACTAAGGCTTATTGGGGATTTGGGGATACGGTGTTAGGTCCGTATTTTCAAGACCTTCGGCACTTGAAAGTGTGATGAGGTCAGTATCACACCTGGCCGGATTTACCTTCCTACGTTTTTCTGGTACCCATTTTTAGAGGCTGGGTGGAACCCGCAGCCTTTTTTGATGTACCACTACCAGAAATTAAAAAAAAATTTTTTTTTAAATCCCCACTGCTGGTTTTTGAACCCTGTACCACATGACCTAGAGTCCAACCACTCAGCCAACGTGTGGAAAACAGGAGAAAAATATAACATATACTCGAGAGGGCTCGGGAAAGAAAAAAAAAGGTTGGCACAAAATTTGTAGAACATCGAAAATAGTTTCACTGTTCGCTCAGATATCAATGGCAGTCTTTATCAAAAATACGGCATTTCATCTTTAGTTCTTCGCATCGCCGTAGAGCTTCTCTTGCAGGGGGTTGAGACCTCCTGCCCCAGTCCTTTGCCTGAATGGGATGCGTAGCCGGCAACTTTTGAGGACAAGGGTTGCTGTCTGTGTCTCTTTGTCATAGACATATAGATCTGTTCAGCCAATTTTCAGTTTATAGCATAGATGGTGTCCCAGCCTGCGGTGTCTTGCTCTCAGTAGGAAGATTAGAACTTTCTTAAAAGTTTGTCGCATGTGTCGTTTTTAGTCTAGATGCTGTTTTAGACATGTTAGACACTCTCTTTTTTATATCTAATTTGTAGCTCGTTCTTTGTTTTTGTTTTGTTTTTTTTTTCAAATAAAATTTCAAGTTGGCCAAGGTGTTATTTCCTTGCCCTCTCAATGGAAGGCGGTTGCTCGTCCTACTGAGTCCGTGGAGTCACGGCCATCTCTAATTTCATTTCTTTCAGTCACGTCTAAATTATTATTTTTCGAGACTGACCCAACAGAACAGTGCTCTATCACTTTACCGTGCGAAATGTCGTTTCCAGTTTGTTAAATGTATACCAGCAACATACTGGCACAGCTCATAATGAATGAATGAACGAGTGGGAATCAAACCCCTTCTTTCTATGTACTCCGTGAGATGTAAGTGGATCCATTAAAAAGTCTGCAATCATTATCACACATCAGCAAGACTCGGCCATCTGGAGGCTGATGAGCGAGGGCTTCGATCACACACCACATTCTGGGGGAAAACCAAGAATAGGGAAAAAGCTGAAACTTGCTGGGAAATCACAGACATCAAATACCCAGGGGACAAACAGAAAATATGAAAAGACAAGTTTACATAGAGCTATATTTAGAGGAAATGAGAAGTGAGTTTTTGCCAGAGAGCCACGCCGGCTCCTAATTTGGAAATAGACCGCAACTAGCAACTTCCGCCAAGAAGGAGACATGCAGTGCAGGAAATACTGCGATTCTACCATAGAAAAGAGAAACTGAAGACCACCCATTCCCCGTGTCCTTCGCAATTATTATTCTTCTTCATTACAAGCTTTAAAGAATTCCATAAAAGGAACTCGTATATTACGTTACCATGGACAACTGTGCTCATAACTTGAACCTAGTATCAAATCCCAGCAAACCACAGATGGTGTAGGGCAGGATATGCGAATCAAAGAACACCAACACATGAAAAAGATACCTCTATGTTTTTTTATTCCATCACCTCAATCAGCCAAGATAATGAGGAGCAGAATTCTGCAACAATATAAACAGGTGCCCGCCATTATTAGAAGCGTCAGCCATATTGGGTTTCGATGCTTCCTCTGAAACATCGGTGCCCGTTCGTTTTTATCGCGGCCATGGGCGCATTTGAAAGTTCTGGAGAGAGTGACGGGGACTAATAAAATAACGTTACTTATTTTATGCCACCATTCAGGCGTTATATGCGTAAGGATAAAATTGCATTCTCTGTTTTATGCCACCATTCTGCATTACTTTATTATATCCATTCGTTGTGATTTTAATGCGTAAGGATAAAATAACATTACATATTTTATTCATCACTGATCAGTATATGCGCAAGGATAAAATAACATTATATATTTTATTCATCACTGATCAGTATATGCCTAAGGATAAAATAATGTTTGGTTGTCTTTTGTATCACATTTCTTGGCTTTATCTACCTAAGAATAAATAGATTACTTACGTCTAGCCAGTATTCTCTATTTTATGCGTGATGATAAAATAACTTTACATATTTCACTCCATAGTTCTGTTATATAGGGAAGGATAAGGTATTCGTTATCGTTGTTAGGTACTAAATACGAAAGGATCTTTACAAAAAAATAACGTTATGTATTTTATAATATCACTTTATATTACATCAGTTATCTGCATGTTCCTTCCGGAACCTTGCCTCCCTAACAGGTCTCCTGTAGGCCTCTCGGTTGTAAGCAAGATGGCCCTGCTGCTGATGCATCCATTTGCAGATCATCAACGATGTCTTGCAGCCATCTTGGCCTTGGTCTTCCTCTCTTTCTTTTTCCCATTATGTACCCTTCCAAGACGGTCTTCTCTAGATTATCATGACGTTCAATGTGTCCAAAATATTTCAGTTTTCTCTCTTTAATCCTCTTCACTAGCCAGCCTTCTTCAATATTAAGCTCTTGTAGTATAGATATATTTGTTCTTTTTTGTGTCCATGATATTTGGAGAACTCTTCTGTAGCATTTACATTTCTTTGTTTAATCCTCTTTACTTATATTAAATACACAAGGATAAAATGGTTATGTATACAGCGTGTTTCAAAGACACTATATATAGCTTGTTTGTGATTGGCTGAAATTTTCCCCGTTAGATTTTACTTACCGTAAACCCCTCCCCCAAATCACCACCACCTTCTCTTTTCCATTTTCCTCAGTGATCTTCCATTTCATCTCAAGCAATCTTCTTGTGGCTGTTTTGCTGTCGGTCGCGTAGTTTGCATCAGCCGCTGTGATCTCACTGAGACAGAATCAACACTTTAAACTGAACTGAAAATCACATGCGACAAGAACATTGGAGTCTAGGCAAATGTTGACAAAACAAAATCGATGCTCACCACAACATAGAAATTGCTAAATTCATCTTATTCTGTGCTCCATGGAGCTAGCCTCAGAAGTCTATGTCTATTGTCCAGATAGATTGTGCAGTCTTTTTTTTGTGTTTTTTTTTGGGTTTTTTTTTGGTGGGGGGGGGGGGGGTCGTTCTTTGCATCCCAAGATTTGTCTTCCAGAGTAGCTAGTTTGCGGTCAGAACTGGATTCGGGTTTATTGGTGCGTGGTGGGTGGGGGTATGGGGGAGGGGGTGCACAGCTGCAGAATGTGCAGTGGATGCCTATTCTGCATGTAGATGTGTGTGCCGCGCGTGGGGTGAAATTCTTCAATGAAGAAAAATGCGATTAGGGTTGCCGCGCGGCGCAGCTGTGGAAAAGGTGATGGAAAGGATTAAGGGAAGTTTAATCGGTTTGGCCAGTAGTCTCGCAGTGAGAGCTACTCATACCACGACACTTCTGCTCTAGAGGCCGGCCATGTCCTATATAACCAATACTGGGACACTATGCCTCAACCGGCTTAACCCAGAGGTGAAACTTGATGGCTACACATGTCACAGCACTTTCGCTATAGAGCTCGGTCACGTCCAATATACACCCATACTAGGATAATACGCCTAAACCGGCTTAACCTAGGGGTGAAACTTACTAGTGGCGAGGATTCGTCCTCCTCGAAAAAAGCTCCGTCTTGGTCACCACCAAGAAGGGTAGCACCCACGACCACAAAATGCTGAAGTCGGAGACACTGGACCAATGCAATCTAGATAGACAACCACCTCTCACCCGACGGGGATATATTATATCCAAATCACGTTGAGGTTTTCCGGTGAGAAAGTCCAACTCTAGCCTGAATGGGCAACCTCCTCTCATCCGGCGGGGATATATTCATATCCAAATCACGTCGAGGTTTTCCGATGAGGAAGTCCAACTCTAGACTAAAATGATGCAACGAAAACCACAATGTCACGCAGTGCCGCTTCTGTGACCACCGAGAATATAGGCCCAGGCCCCACGATGCTCTGAGCCTCCAACCTAAATGAGACTATCGCGAAAACCACAGGAGTAAATTCAGTAGGATCACGGGCGATCTTTATGGTAGAAGCGAACGAAGAAGAAGAAGAAGAAAAAGAAAAAGAAGAAGAAGAAAAAGAAGAAGAAGAAGAAGAAATGTGTGGCAGGTTGAGACGACACAGACATGCTCGCAATCGGCAGTGTCCCGTGCATGAATTTAAAGATGCTGGTTTGTTCTTAACGAGAGAGTTTCGGCATCTGATCGTCAGATGGTGGTGGCACTGATAAAATCACTAAAAAAAAAAAAAACAGCGCTACAACTGTAACTTCACAACAACAAAAAAACTTTCTTGATAATAAAACTTGTTTTTCCTATAGACGTTACCTAACTTATGTAAAATGCCTAACCAAATCAATAACACACAAAAAAGTTTACCACTTCACCAAAATGAAGCATTTTATCACCAAGACGCGGGGAAGATAGACTAAACATTACACGTACAATCACACTTAGACAATCTTGGGCGGTCTTTCTGTGTCAAATACAAAAAGACATTACTCACTTCGAAAACGAATGGTAAATATTATTTTTAACACTCACCCAAAACAACCTGTAGATCAGCACAAAAATGGAACAAAAAAATAGACACATACTCAACAAAAATCACGCTAGTTCACAGAATCCTCTCTGTGAAAGCTACCCCTTCTTTTTCCGTCGTTATTAAAATCTAACCCAGCGTAGCCAACGTTTGAGTAATTGTTTTTTTCCCTAAAAATGGTATTGACGTACACAAGGAAAAGCCTTGCTTACTCTGCTGCTTACCTTTTTGAATACCTTCCCATCCAACCTAAAACTCATCAGTTAAAATCCTTCGTTTAACCATTTCAATATCGACTTGCTTCTGATTACTTTTAATTTCCTTAGAGATTTAATGTTCTATTAATCACTTATAATTATGAATTAGCCGAAATAATTCTTCCTCGTGCATTTTTTAAAATCATTTTGGCAGTGATTAATGCTGAGAATGTAAAATAGCTTCTCCGTACGTTTTGCTGATGGTGAATATCTTGTCCTGGCACATGTGTGGATAAGAGGTTATATGTGGAAGTTGCTCGTTTCTAATTTATTAGTGCTCCTTATATATCTTATATCTTATATCCTTCCCGTGCCGTTAAACGTCACATATGGCTCGTAAAGTAGTTCGCCAATTTTTCATGTCTTCGGCGAGTCTTTCAACCTCATCAAAGGATTTTATGCCTGTTAATTTGGCCTCTCTTAATAATGTCCTCTTCAGAGTTTCACACGGTCTGCCTCTTTTTCTTTGGCCTGTTGTGTTCCACTTGATAGCTTGTTTTGGGATTCTCTGATCATTTCTTCTCATCAAGTGACCAACATATGTCCATCTCCTTTTCCTGATCACCCATGAAACTGGTTGTTGTTCAGTCATCTGTCTTATCTCTGCATTGTTCTTGAATTCATTCCACTTGATGCCGAGTATTTTCCTTAGGCATTTGTTTTCAAAAGAGTCTAATTTCTTTTCTATTTCTTTAGTTGTTTTCCAGCTTTCGCATGCATAAATGAGGGTGGATATTACATTTGAATTGAATATATGTGTTTAATTCTAATGATATTTTGATGATTCCGTCAGAGCTGACAGATTAATCACAGAACGTCAGGCAGGCCTGGATGCCTAATTATCTACCTTTTGAAAACAATCTTCATAGTGTGTGTGTGCGTGCGTGCGTGTGTGTGTGTGTGTGCGTGCGCGTGTGTGTGTGTGTGTGTGTGTGGGTGGGTGGTTCAAGTGTGTTGTGAAGTAGGAGGTAGGTAGAGTAGGGGATAAAGCGTTAGGGAGCTCATCGTTGTGGGCCATCAGAGTATCAGGTAGGATGACCAGTTCCTTTCTTCGCTGCCTTTCCTTCCCAGATTTTCTCTGGTACCCATTTCACGAGGCTAGGTCGACCTCGGGGGCAGTATTTGTCGGAAAGAAATAAAATTCCGCTCATTTGGGGATTTGAACGCTTGACTATTCGGTTGCTAGACGCGTGCTCTAACCAGTAGGAGGACTATGTTGAAAAATAAAACACTAAGGATTTCTGTAAATGCTCTTGCAAAAACAAATTTTTTTTAAAATTCTTGTTATTTAATGACTTTCCCTCGTATTTTCCATAAATTTAGGGCTTTATATTTGGACAGTTTATTTAATACTTACTGAAGACTGTTGAATGGAATGTATGTGCATTTATAATACAGTATTTCATTTCCACTGGGAACAAATATGTTAAGAGCACACTTATCTTAACATAGTCTTTGTGAGACAGGGAACATAGATCTGATTGCTTAAAAACTCTGACCTACTTCCGTAGCCCAGAAACCTGTAGCAATCAACACTAATTGTAATTGTTATTTCTGTAAAATATTATGTCAGGTTGGTAGACAGATGGGGAGATGGAGATCACCGGCGGAGATGAGGAAAGTCTGGTGTGAAACCAATGAATCCAGGACGTGAGAAGCCTGTGGGTCTTTACAACAATGGCTGTCAGAATGATGTAAACAAATCAGAGCCAGTAGACTATAGGTGGCCGGGGATGGATATCACTGAGGCACTCATCAGATTCCTCATTCTAAAGTCGGAGTGTCTCTGTATAACTATCTCAAAGCCATCTGGCCAGCCGGCGTTGCATGCTGGATCTGATATGGAGAAGGGGCTTGCTTAAATACAACCACCAGAGGCTGGAAAACAAAGTTTTGGCCAGGCCAGCCTACACTACTGTCTTCATGGCTGTCCGAGCAAGACCACAGTCTGCCCTAGCAAGGAAAGGTGCTGAAGTCGGAGGTACCCAGCCAAAAGCCGCATCGCAAAAATCAGGGTACCACGGCATCATCGCCAGTCTGCGTACGAAGAAGAAAAAGTATTTCATTTACATTTATCTATGTTAAAAAAAGTTTTCCAAATCCTTGTTACGACATTTATGTGGCATCCAGGCAGGGATGTGGTCAGCTGTTCCTTCCCCAACTCCAGACACAGCCGGGTTCCCGTGTCTACAGCTGTTGACCGGGGGCACCTTCGGCTGGACTCAAACCGTCTATGTCCACTTTAGAGACGAACGCGCTAGCCATTAAGAAACTAAGGCTCCCAGCTGCTTATATCAGACAAGGCTTCTTAATTCATCGTCCACGGTCAACATGTTTCCTTCTGGTATATTTAGAGGTTTATAAGTAAACCTTGTTATTATGTGTGAATGTGTGTTTATTTCTTTTAAATGTCATTTCACAGGTTGCTCCAAATATTCCTGTCATTGTCTTGCCGGAGCAAGTTTTCTTGTCATATGTTTTCTCTTGCAATAATTCTACGCATCCCTTGACAGTTACGACATATTTTTTTTTCCACAGTTATGAGACGAAGCTATCGAAGTGAATTTACAATTACAATTCCGATACGCATAAAATGCAACGAAACTGTCTATAAAATGTTCAACGTTTTCTTAGCATGTCTCATAGACATTACATCAAGTAATCATCCTACAAGTATATGCATTAATGGACACGAAGTAGTATATCATGTGCACTGAAAACATCCTATGCATCTGTATATTACATTAAAGATCATACCTACAGATATGAATTAATGGATACAAAGTAGTATTTCAAATGAATTGAAAATATTCCATATATCTATAAATTACATTAAAGGTCATAGCTACAAATACAAAGTAATGGATATAAAATAGTATTTCATATGGACTGAAAAGAATCCTATATATATACATATTACATTAAAGATCGTATCTACAGATAAGAACTAATGGATACAAAGCAGTATTTCATATGCACTGAAAACATCCTATATATTTTTATATTACATTAAAAGATCATAGCTACAAATACAAAGTAATGGGTATAAAGTAGTATTTCATATGCACTGAAAATAATCCTATATACATTTCATTAAAGACCCAGCAAATATAAATTAATGTTATTATACTCGTAGATATAGTTGTTCGTAAGTATTTAACTAATGAAAGAACTCAAAGCATCCTCTAAAGAAATTAACGGGTAAACAACGGCCGGAGATAATTTTAACCAGTCGGCAAAATAAGGTGGGGAAACAACAAAGACGACACAAAAAATGAGGACCCACCATTGGCAACACCTACATATAATAAATAAGTGAGCAGGGCGCGACCCCCCCCCCCCCCCCAAACTCTCCAGTTTGTGTACATTCCCAGAACTATAAATAGACCCGATCATTATCGCACACTATCAGGGGATTTCGTCACTGGGCGGATACACGCAGACTGCGATTACAGATTTTGGAACAAAACAAGGACATGGTAAACATGAATTTATTCAGAAGTCACAGAGGATCGAATACTTTGAGGCGGAAATAGAAATCGAATTGCTCAACCAATTACAAATATGAAAGACAACCTCAGTTGTTGTTTCTTCTTCCTCCTCTCCTCTTCCTCTTTCTTGTTGTTGTTGTTGTTCTTCTTCTTCGATGGAGCCGTTACTGAAACTTAAAAAAAAAACTGTTTAAATTGTTACTAAAATGTTGAACTATCATCATGGCACGCTGGGACAGTGTATCATGTGACTGCGCCCTGGGATATTGTATTATGTCCTCATTGCATCATGGGACATTGCATGATATCATTGCACTCCTGGACATAGTGTCATGTCATCATTGCACACCGGGATATTGCGTTATGTCTCCATTGCACGCCGGGACATTGCATTATGTCCTCATTGCACACCGGGAAATTGCATCGGGTCATCTTTGCACGCCGGACCATTTCACAATCGTTCCTCCTGCTAAGGAGAATGGCAGCATAGTGCACACACTCCGTAGCCCCAACAAGAACACCCGTCACGTCTAAAATTAATATCTTAGCAGATCATCGCCAGGTTTCCACGATGAAAAGTTATAAAAATGTATTTCCAAAGATACGGGACAATTAAAATACTTCCAAAAAAAAATAAAATAAAATAAAAACGTTTAAGAGGTGAGAGCGCAAGAACATTTGTCAGGAGTCTTTCTAGATATCTGAGACTGAAAAACCTACATGGCTTTGTGTATAACAATTTCATCAACATCATCATGTTTTTTTTTGCTTTTTTTTTTTTTGCCAACTGAGACTTTTATCTCTCTCTCTCTGAACCTTAAGTGCCCAGGGCACATGGGGCTTCCGCAAGGGTTTTCCACAAATGCCTGTCCTTTGCCTTTTTTTCTGCTCTTGCCCAGGTGAGTCTTATATTGCTCAACCTCCTTTCTGTTGTTCTTCTCCATGTCTCTTTTGGTCTACCCTTACTTCTGTTCCCCTATGGTGTCCATCTTAGTGCTATTTTTGGTAGTGAGTTGTCAGTCATTCGGAGCACATGTCCCAACCATCGCCAGCGTCTTTCCTCAATAATTGTTGTCAGTGGTTTCATCTGCATTTCTGCTAATAAAATATTATTTCTTATGGTGTTTAGCCAAAATATTTTTCTAATTATTCGTAAACATTTAGTCTGGAAAGAATTCAACTTGTTTTCTATGGTTTTGGTGATTTAGGGTAATGCCTCTCCAGTTCCCGCAATCTCTGAGGTCACCTTTCTTTGGTAGTTTTACTATAAGCCCAGTTTTCTACTCCTCTGGAGCTTTTTCCAGATCCCAAATTTGTTGTAATATCCGGCAAAGTTGTTTTATAACATAAGTAAATTAGGCAGATAGATAGATAGATAGATAGATAGATAGATAGATAGATAGATAGATAGATAGATAGATAGATAGATAGATAGATAGATAGATAGATAGATAGATAGATAGACGGACGGACGGACGGACGGACGGACGGACGGACAGACAGACAGACAGACAGACAGACAGATAGATAGATAGATAGATAGATAGATAGATAGATAGATTAGATAGATAACGAAATCCGATCTATGAGAGGAAAATACACGTGCTATATAAAAAGAAGAAAAAACTTGGTAATTTCGTTTCGTTGCCCATCGATCAGTGCACGAGTCATTAATTTTCATCCACCTCTGGTGAAATCAATGAAGGGTCGCAGTTGCAGCACATTCTGCAGATGATTTGATTACAGAAAGGTCGTTCTGCAGGAAGCAGGGCCGGTTTTCGCTCATCCGATGCCAGTTTAGAGATTCGCTGTTCTAGTCCGTTTCCTGATTCAGCTTTTTTTATTTTTTTTTTTTTTTTTGGGGGGGGGAGGGTAAAGAGTGAGTGTGCATGTATATGTGTGCGTGTGTGTTTATTTTGCTTCTGTTTATTTAAAAACATAAGGCAAGATTCAGGCAAGGGAGAGAATGAATTTAGGTATGTAATGGAACAGTAAAGATACAAACAAATGAGTGCTTTTTTTTTTTTCATTGGTGAAGTTCTACATTAGAGTTCTCCAAATATCGTGGACACAAAAAAGAACAAATATATCTATACTACAAGAGCTTAATATTGAAGAAGGCTGGCTAGTAAAGAGGATTAAAGAGAGAAAACTTTAATATTTTGAACACATTAAACGTCATGATAATCTAGAGAAGACCGTCTTGGAAGGGTACATAATGGGAAAAAGAAAGAGAGGAAGACCAAGGCGAAGATGGCTGCAAGACATCGCTGATGATCTGCAAATGGATGCATCAGCAGCAGGCCATCTTGCTCACAACCGAGAGGCTTACAGGAGTGCTGTTAGGGAGGCAAAGTTCCGCAAGGGATATGCAAATGAATGATGATGAATGGAACCGTAAAGATACAAATAAATAAGTGTTTTTTATTTAATTTTTTTTTTGCATTGGTGAAGTTCTACATTTGTAGAATCTTTTCTTGAAATAGCTTCAGTGTCTTGGCAAGATGCTTTAATAATCTGTAGACTCTAACGTACTAAACGTGTTAAGCTTTGCAAGCGTCTGTTGAAGGTCATAGGCTTTACTATAGGGACATATTGTGGGCGGGATATATTCAAAAAAGTGTTTCTATCGAACTTTAATTTCAAAGACAGGTCGATTATGTCTTGAGAGAGAAGATAAAAATCTAGACCTTTTTTTTTCTGTGAAGTTCGCAGTTTGATAAAAAAAAAACCAGCAAAAACATGTTTGTTGTTTGTATACTGCAACATTCCTTTCTTTAACCAAGATGGCGACTTCTTATTTCTGGATGCTTCATTCCGGGTTTATAACGTGGAGGAGTACATGTTGAAGAGAGAAGAGGAACGAGGACAGAGTTCTTTGTGTTTGGGGTGGGGTGGGGGAATGTGAGGAGGGGGGGGGGTTGAAAGGGAATTTGGAGAGGGGAGGGAGAAGGGATTTTGTTTGTGTATGTGTGTGAAAGATAAAGATAGAGAGAACGAGAGAGAGAAAGAGAAAGAGCGAGAGAGAAAATGAGGAAGAAAGAGAAAGAAATAGTTCTTAGACACTTTTAATATGAACAATGGATAACAATTTTAACAAATAATCTTCACTGAATACAGAACACTTTCCTTTTTTTTCCAAATAAACCCCGCACAATAAAACCATCTAATGATCTTCCTAACGTGGCCAATGATTTTTAAATTACTTCAATCATTCATATTTTATGAACTTTACTTTTTTCATAATTAAAAAAAAATCACATACGAAGTCCTCGTTTCTGGAAATATGTTACTCGATAATTTTCCCGATTTATCTTTCTACGCTTATTTTTATCTACATGTTTCAAGATTTGGGGGATGAGTGAAGAAATGTATAATCTTTATCGCCCCCACCCCCTTTTTTCTTATGTATTATCTATCACTTAGTCAGTCAGTCAGTCATTTGCATGTCCCTTGCTGAACTCTGCCTCCCTAACAGCTCTCCTGTAGGCCTCTTGGTTGTAAGCAAGATGGCCTGCTGCTGATCATCAACGATGTCTTGCAGTTATCTTCGCCTTGGTCTTCCTCTCTTTCTTTTTCCCATTATGTACCCTTCGAAGATGATCTTCTCTAGATTATCATGACGTTTAATGTGTACAAAATATTTCAGTTTTCTCTGCTTAATCCTCTTTTCCACCCAATCTTTTTCAATATTAAGTTCTTGTAGTATGGATATATTTGTTCTTTTTTGTGTCCATGATATTTGAAGGTCTCTTCTGTAGCACTTACATTCCATATTACATACGTGTTATGTTTCATGCATGTTAATTTTGATTTTCTGTTCCTTTTCCCACCTTTTTAGGTCCTTAATGGGTTTTTTTTTTTGTGTGGTATGATTAACGCTTACGCCAGAATTGTTCCAACTTGTGTTTGCTGCGCAGTCAATGATGCTGCTCCTAATTTCCCTTTTTGGTCTTAATCAAACGCTTATTCCACGCTCATGCACTTGATCTATGTCAGCTGGGGTAGCCGTGTTTTGAACGATACTGTAACGTGTCTAATAGACAAGCAAGTCCTGCGATAAGAGAATCATACTGCTTTTCGTCGGCCTGGCTAATCTATTTGATAAAAGTGGAGTGAAGAAATACATCACTTATGAGACTAAATAGACTACGGACGGAAGATCAAAAGTAGAAGAGAGTATCCATAAGGGGATGCAACGAATAGAAATGTATATTCAGAGACTCGTTTCGAAAGAGAAGCTCACGAGAAACGACCAAGAACAGGAAACTGGAAGGGCTGAGAAGTCATTTATACTGGAAAGCTGAAACCAAGAACAAGAAACTGAGAGGCCATCTACATTGGAAGCTGAAACCAATAACAGGAGGCTGAGAGGCCATCTATACTGGAAGCTCAAAACTGGTTCAGCAGACTTAGGTGTCTGTGGCAAAGAGCAACAAGTGCCACATCACGTGCTCCAGGGTTGCCAGCCACACAACCCACTCTGGCACAGAAAGTGCCCAGACCCAGGAGAAGCCCTACGGAAATGTTGAAAACCTGAGACGAACATTTGTGATAGGAGATTGGTGTCGACATGTGAGCGAACGACAAAGAAGAAGAAGACTTCTAAACCTAGCATTCATTTCAGCGAAATGGGTTTTCATTAATTAACCATTTAATTTTCTATAATTTCTGCGCGCATGAGAAATTTCTGAAAAGTTATTCAGATGGAAGTGTACATCATGTTTTCATTTCTGCTGCCGTCATTTTCGACGAGTTACAGTTACTTGCTTAATCTTTACAGAACACCACGTACTATATGAATATCAGAGAACGAGTACGGCTGTGACTGCAAGTTCTAGAGATGCACTTGTGCCCGACTGGAAACTTGTTAATGGCTAACCCAACCCTGACTAACCGAATATAGACTGAGGTGTGTCTGCACTGGTAGTCTGTTTCTTTGGTCATCTACGTTCAAGAACAGTAATATAGTTCACTCTCGTCTCCTGTTCCTAGCATACGTTTTAGGATTTTATTTGTTTAAACAAAGGTCCTTGGTACACATTATTCAAGTTTTCAGACACGTGTATACGGTACACCAACAACTTTATTGTCTTGCTAAGTTCTAGTCTATCTTGTCAGAGCTTTTTTCCGTAGTCTAAATCTGTTTCTTTCTTCACACGTTACTTTACACTAGTCGGCGAGTAGAAGGAGACAAGGCTGGTGAAGTAAACAGTCAGACAAGGAGACTGGCGAGCAGTTAGACAGCACAGACTGGCGAGCAGTTAGACAGCACAGACTGGCCAACAGCTAGACAGCACAGACTGGCGAGCAGTTAGACAGCACAGACTGGCGAGCAGTTAGACAGCACAGACTGGCCAACAGCTAGAGAGCACAGACTGGCGAGCAGTTAGACAGCACAGACTGGCGAGCAGTTAGACAGCACAGACTGGCGAGCAGTTAGACAGCACAGACTGGCGAGCAGTTAGACAGCATAGGCTGGCGAGCAGTTAGACAGCACAAACTGGCCAACAGCTAGACAGCACAGACTGGCGAGCAGTTAGACAGCATAGGCTGGCGAGCAGTTAGACAGCACAAACTGGCCAACAGCTAGACAGCACAGACTGGCGAGCAGTTAGACAGCATAGGCTGGCGAGCAGTTAGACAGCATAGGCTGGCGAGCAGTTAGACAGCACAGACTGGCGAGCAGTTAGACAGCACAAACTGGCCAACAGCTAGACAGCACAGACTGACGAGCAGTTCACAGACGGTCAGCTTGGACACTTGGATGAATCTAAACTTTCCAAGCGTGGAAGACGCAGCATTAGCAATCCAACAACTCGACCAGCCATCCATCAAACCTTTCCGGCATCTGATTACATGTGACAGTGACAAACAGGTATGTCAAACTCTCTGGCTCGCAGCTGGTCAGCCTCTTGTAATCGCTCCAGTAGTCATCTGTCAATCTAGCTCTTTAACAGGTTCTCCAAGGACACTCCTTCATTCTGTGGAACTTTTCATGGAGATGGTGTTTAACTTTCACCCAGAGAATTTGGCCACATATTTTTTTAGGAAAGTCGACAGTATTTCTTCATATTTTTTGGGTCTTGAATTTATCTGGGATTTTGACAGGGAGCTACAAAAAATGAAAAACAGTTTCAATTAAAACGCAAGAAGCACGAGAATCCAGGATATTTTCTACGTTGTTTTAACAATAATCTTCAGAAGCATGCTGTTGTTGCTGTTTTTTGTTGTTATTTTTGTTGTTGTTTTGTTTTTTGTTGTTGTTTTTGTTGTTTTTGTTGTTGTTGATGTTGTTGTTGTTCTTGTTGTTGTTCTTGTTGTTGTTCTTCTTCTTCTTCTACTCTTCACGCTGAATGCAGTAACTAAACTATGTGCTTCATCAGTGGTTACCAAAGTTGCAAGTCTCATATCCGGAGAGGGAGGGGGGGTGTGAAGATTACACTCACTCTCTCTCTCTCTCTCTCTCTCTCTCTCTCTCTCTCTGTTTAGACATATTTCAGACATAACAGTGGTTCGTAACCTACGTTCCATGTACCCCCAAGGTGTATACGGAAAGATTTTTTTTTTTGGGGGGGGGGGACCCCATTGGCCACCAAGTGGATTAGCTCGATTATAAAAGAAATCTTAACCTTATCTGTATTCTTATCTGTTATTGCTTCATTTTTAAACACAATTTAAGGTGCCCACTGCCGCTTTCGGGACAGAAAGGCCCCACTGCAAAACAAGAAAAAATGTAAGAACCACTGCATTAGAGCGTTATTGTGCAGATCTAGTTTGTCCAGGATTGTGCGGATTAACTTACAGAAAACCCGAAGATTTTACTATAATAATCGGTTGTCGCAGGCAATTAATCATCCTTCGGGATCCGATGGTCACCACAATTGTTCGGGAGTTGTTTGACACTGTTGCCCAACAATGCTAACCATCTCGCCAATGATCTCACTGTCCGTGTCTTCTTCATTGCGGAGGCCAGGTCGTTCATCACGCCACAGTCAGGCGTGACTAGCTCGGCAGATGCTGACGGTTAGGTCATATCCTACAGTCACTCGAGCAGTGAAGTGATGGTGGCACGTCTTCGCGTTTAAACACGCAAAGTTGGGGGCTTGGATTCTGAGAGGCGGGGCGATTAGTCGCGATGATGGGCCCTTGCTCTATCTATCTATCTATCTATCTATCTATCTATCTATCTATCTATCTATCTATCTATCTATCTATCTATCTATCTATCTATCTATCTATCTATCTGTTTGTCTGTCTGCCTGCCTGTCTGTCTGTCTGTCGATCCATTCATCTATCTCTCTGTCCGCCCATCCATCCATTCATCTCTCTGTCCACCAACCCATCCATCCATCCATCGATCCATTCATCTCTCTCTCTGTCCGCCCATCCATCCATCCATCTCTCTGTCCAACAACCCATCCATCCACCAACCAACCCATCCATCCATCCATCCATCCATCCATCCGTCCATCCATCCATCCATCAATCCATCCATCCATCCATCCATCCATCAATCCATCCATCCATCCATCCATCCATCCATCCATCCATCCGTCTGTCTGTCTGTTTCTATCTATTTCATCATAAAACCTATAAAAATCGACAACGAAGAAGTGAATTACTATGAGGGCGAGTGACATTTTGTATAAATGTTGAGGTATTTATTTGACCCTTTATGTTACTATATCGTGGCCTAAAGTGATTCCCTCTTCTCCTACTCTCCAAGCAATATATATATATATATATATATATATAAGTAAATAGATGAAACGAACAAGGACTACACAAATAAAGGACTGCTCTCAGAGTCATTGTTGAACAACTTCAGAAATCTTATATCTTATATCCTTCCTGTGGTGTTGAACGTCACATAGGGCTCGCAAGGTAGTTCGCCAATTTTTCCTCTTTTCAGCGAGCTTTTCAACCTCATCAAGGGATTTTATGCCTATTAATCTGGCCTCTCTTAACAATGTCCTCTTTAGAGTTTCACGTGGTCTGCCTCTTTTTCTTCGGCCTGATAGCTTGTTTTGGGATTCTCTAATCGTTTCATCTCATCACGTGATATATATATATATATATCCTTTTCCTGATCACCCATGAGACTGGTTGTTGTTCAGTTACCTGTCCTATCTCTGCGTTGTCCTTGAATTCGTTCCACTTGATGCCGAATATTTTCCTTAAGCATTTGTTTTCAAAAGGGTCTAATTTCTTGAATATTTCTTTAGTTGTTTTCCAGCTTTCGCATGCATAAATAAGGGTGGATATTACATTTGAATTGAATAGTCTTAACTTGGTTTTTGTGCTTATAACTTTTGAATGCCATATGTTCTCAGGATTCTTGAAGATCGATGCTGCTTTTATAATTCTGATTCTAACTTCCTTTCTGGTGTCACCATCCTGGAGAAGTGAAACTTCAGAAATACATCGCAGTAAAAAGTCCATATGCCTTATAGTTTACTTAACAGTACTTTCTTTTTCTTCAAATGGCCTTCACAGATGCATGGGTTTTGGACTGTATGATGCGTTTAGAATGTCCAGTTCTCGAGGTACATATATAATGGATGAATTCTTTGCATTAAAAAAGATGACTTCTAGGCGATACTGAGATTCGACGAGCCACATAGTTAATGGCAACCGCCATCAGAATATGGCCACAAAAGCCTGAAGACAGAGCTGTGACAGAAAGACAGAACTTGTGAAAGATCGGGGAAATTTCCAAGAATGTCAAGGCTGACCCAGTCTGTACCGATTTTGATAGGAAACAACAAAGGAAAACATAACTCTAAAACAAAGGGCAGCAGAAGTTCTTGAAGCGCGAAATTAGGAGAGAGCCTTTTATCGCAGCTCTAGTGTCCCGGCCTGTTTAAATATTTCATAAGAAAAGAACAGAATCGGCCATTAGAAACCCATTAGTTCTGCGAGAGTCCAGTCGCGTTTGATGTCAACAGCTTTGCTGGCGGAACGTCTTTAGACGTGGAGAACAGCAAATGTCTCCGGATAATATTTCGTTTCTATCAGCAGAGCCGATCCTTCTTGTAGAGATTTTGTACACGCTTGTGTGTGTGTGTGCACTGGAGAAAGACAGAAAGAAAGAAAGAAAGATTAGAGAGAGCAGGCAAAGTGTTAAAAGTGTGTGTGTGTGTGTGAGAGAGAGAGAGAGAGAGAGAGATGAGATGAGAAAAAAAAAGACATGGACTTACAAACTACTTTAACAAGGTCACATTTCGACCTCGAAAACCATTTTGAAGCAGTCAAATGTTAAATTGTGGGATTTGTTCAGCGAAATTTTACTGAACAACTTCTCTAGTGAGTGATTGTAAAAAATACCTGGTTTGCGAAATCAGCCACAGTTAATAGCAAGCAATGTTTGTGTTGCAAGGCCCAGTCTCCTTGCTCTTGCTAAAGCGAACGATTACTAATATTTGGTGAAGACACAAATAAAGAAGAATATTTTATTGTTAACAAACACCTCTTCCCTGTTTTCCACTAAAAGTTCAACCCGCCCCTCATTCTCTCGATCCTCAGTCTCCAAATCACTTTACTCCCTCCTCGGATCTCGTTATTTTCTCATTGTAGTCCGCCACAATCATCATCTTTTTTCTTTTCTTTTTTTAAAAAGTTCTTTCAGATTCTCTCTTTTTTTTTGTTCGTTAACGTTGCATCTTCTGTTCCTCCTGCGCCACACTGTCTTACTTTACATCGTAATATTGTTTCATTATTACTTTTTGTCCTTCCTCAGGCCAATCCCAATACACCTCACTCGGCTGCCAGGCGTGGACGAGACCAGATTCAAGTTTCCGATCAATCTTGAGAAGGCCACAAAGTCTGCTCCCTCGCTCTGGAATCCAGCCCTTGACCTTTGCTCGTCAGCCACAGCAAATGTCTCAAAACGTGACCCTGGAGCATCGAGGAAGCCAAGTTTCTGCACCTCGCGAGCGCTGAACTTGACGTCTCCAACGCTGTCTTCCTCTTTACCGAGATCGGTTGTTCAGACGCCGTCGACCAGACCGTCGGTAAGCCCGGCAACATCGGTCAAATCGTCCACAACATCTCCACCGCCCCCTGTAGGAGCATTGAAAGCGCCACCTGTGATAGGCACTCTAATTCATGAACAGATTCAGAGACATTTCCCGAGTGCTCTTGAGAGTCCCTTGGCAGTTTTGGCGTCAAAAGGACTATTTCCTTCTCTCCTCGGTGCCCCAGAATCAGTGCTTGTCCACTCTGCTCGTCCGACAATCTCCGCCCATACCCATTTGTCACTGGCCTTGCCAGAACGTCACATGGCCTTGCAAAATGTTCTTGCTGTTGCACATTCAAGAGCTGTGATGGAGAGAATAACGTCCAGTCACTCGACGATTTCAAGAGGAGCATTGGGTCATCAACAACAGCCGCATTCACTCTCCATAAACCACAGCCAACAGAACCTGCAGCAGCTTTCACCGAACCCACAGCAACCGTCGATACCGCACCTTCAGCAACCTGTGCTGGCCTCGGACAGACCCATATCTTTGCAGAGTGCAATCGCTCTGGCCCAGTCTCGAGCGTTGGTGGAACGAGTCTGCAACAATCCCGTTCTGACACCGGTTATCTCCCTTGACAACAACGTCTTCCAGAGCTACGGAAGAAAGTTCTTCCCTTGTCCTCAGTGCCGCTACACAACAGACAGAAGAAACAATCTCAAACGTCACATGCTGACCATGCACCAAACCAGCTCCAAGATGCTGGAGTGCTGTGGCATTCTTTTCAACACGAAAGCCTCTTTACGAGAGCACGCCATGATTTTCCATTATCACGGCTACACTTGCTATTTCTGCGGCCGAAGGTTCTGCAGGAAAGCTCTTCTGAAGAGGCACTTGTCAGTCCACAACGGCCAGAAGGATTTCGTCTGTAACGTATGTGACTACGCCACGTCACACAAGAGCAACCTGGAGCGCCACCGAAAAGTTCACTCTCGACAAGATGAGGGTAAAGACGGCGAAGTAGTGCAGCATTACCATGACAACGACGTCAAATCAAACGGAAGCGAGGCTGTGAGTCACGATGATGTAAGCAGTGATGAGCTGTCCGTGTGCTCAGACTACGGAGATGACATCGATGTGGAAATAAACGTGCACAGTGATTAGATAAGCAAGACGGCTTCGTGGCATCGTGTGAAATCTAACAAAAGAAGTCAATAAATAACGAACATTTGGTTATAAATCTGGATTAATTTTCAAATGGCATGTACCTGACATTAGGTCTGGGTAGTGGGTGGTGATGGGTGGTTTTTTTTTGGGTGGTGGGGGGGGGGCGCGACATATAGCTCTGCACAGAGTATCAGTTACTTCAAAAACTCAGATGGGCAATTTTACGAAAACCTGTTTTTGTTTCTAATGTGGCCTGAACTCCATTCCCGGCTCATCTAGTCTAAAACAAGCTCCTTTGGCGTAGTTTCCATGTTCTTTTATATTTTCACGATTTGGAACTGATAAGACTCGCGATATCTAAAGCTCTGTTTACCAAGACCGCCCTGAAATGACAATTTGGTTATTAGATATTTTAATTAATAGCAAACAACATTGTTACAGTGAAAGGACAGTTTTATATATATATATATATATATATATATATATATATATATATATATATATATATATATAAATAGAATATAAAATTCTAGTTTTTTTTTAATTAACAAAAGAAGGTGAAGGAGAAAACAGTGAATTCAGTGTAATAAATAAGGAAACATACTGTGTCGTTTTGGGTTTTTTTTTTCCCCTCGCTAATTATGCATTTGAGTAGAGAAGTTAACCAAATTAGTATAATTTATTGTAATATATTACAGATTAATTTTTGTTTTAAACTGTCAGGGCAGTGACTGCTTTTGCCATTTGACACAGTATCTCATGGGGATGAGACTAACTCCGGGTGAAGAACTGCTTGTGACCACGTGGTCAAAGAGTAAATACATTTTTCCCTGGCTTGTTGTATCATTCCATTGCACCGCCATTCTCGTCTGTTCTTGTACGCCCAAACTTTTGTGCTTGCAGTTACTGGCCTATTTTACATCGTTCATTCGTGTGACCATGTCCTTTCCAGAAAGTTCTCCCTCTCACAGCCTCCCTGAATGCAATACGGTCGTGCACGAGCTGAGCAGCGTCTCACAATGACTCATTTTACATCAGAAAAAAAATGTATATATATATATATTTGGGGTACCTTTGTTTACCATATAAGCGTACTGATGGCACCAGATTTATAAAGCATATGGTAATTGTTTCATGTTTATTAAAAGGAAAACAATATTAGAAACAGTACTGTTCCCCCCCCCCCCAATATGTTGTAACATGCTGCATGTGTACAATAAAGAGTGCTTTAAAAATGTATATAGTTTAGTACAAAGCAAGATAATTTCTTTTATCACTTTAACTCATGTAAATCTGCATTTGTTAAGTATGTTCAGAATATACCCTGTCTCGTGGAAGTATCATGAAAATATATGCTGTTTGTAAAAAAAAAATAATAATAAACTGTGCTGCCGTGATAGATTTGTTTATAAATAACGGTGATACATGATATTTGTATCCATTTGAAATAATAACATTTACCAAAATATGATACAATCACATTTTTTTTCAAAATAATGGTAAAATAATTGTGTACATGTTTGATATTACTCTTTGTTTGTGTTTGTTTGTTTGTTTTTTTTAAATCACTCCTTTGAAATCTGGAATTTATGATCAAGGTTGAGGTATTTATTGTTTCGTTTCTAAGTCTAAAGACATAAAAAGTTACACTTTTTACAAAAAAATCTTCGCAGTTTGGCGCCATGGTTTTGCTGTCATTCAAGCTATCTTTGTCAATTTTTTTTCTGTTGTTGGGGAAATTAAATTGCTGATCTTAATTTACTTCGGAGAGAATTTGTTACGTAATTAGATTTTAAGAATGTTTTTTAATCATTTTTTTTCCTGTCTGCTTTAAAATTTATATTTATTAATGTTTCTTGTGTGTGTGTGTGTGTGTGTGTGCAGGCTAGTGTGCGTGTGTATGTTTGTCAATGAAGGTGGGTGAGACAATTGTGTACAGGATTTGTCTGTGTGTACTAACGTAGATTTTTCAAAATCCCTAAATAATTAATTTTATATTAGTCTCTTGTAAGAAGCAGCTGAATTCATAACAACTTTTGGCAACAACAATTGCAACAACAGTAATAATATTAATTATAACAACAACAATTAGCAACGACAACAATAACAAAACAATTACAGCTACAACAATATCAATAACAACAGCATCAGCAGCAGCAACGATTACAACCACAATAACAATAAGAAGAATTAAAAACAACAATTACAGTAACAACATCAATAACAGATAGAACAACAACATCAACAACAGTAGCAATAACAACAACAATAACAAAAACCATGACAAGAGAATAGCAATAGCATATCCATTCTGTGTTTAGTTAAGGTAAAGGTTAAGGTAACCTCCGATCGTACCTTAGAAGCACATAGGGATATAGTGTTAATGCCCATACTTTCCTTGACCTGTCAGCACACCAGAGGGTGATATGGTCAGTATCACGCCTGGCCGCCTTTCCTCCCCCAACTCCATGAGAAGTCAGGTACCCATTTCTACAGCTGGGTGAGTGGGGCGCCTCCGACCGGATTCGAACCCTCGACCTTTGACATGGGAGACTGGTGTCAGGTTCTTTAAGAAAAAATAGTATAACAGTTAGACAGTACTCTCAACCATCCCCTCCCACCCTGCCCCCTTCACTAAATTTCTTTAGTACCAAGAGAATATTGAGAATACTGCAATAGTTTCCTACTGAGACAACGCATCATGAAATGTCCGGTGGTGAGACAACGCCCCAAGAAATGTCCGGCAGTGAGACGGCGTGCCATGAAACGTCCAGTACTGAGAACAATGTCCCACGAAACGTCCAGTACCGAGAACAATGTCCCACGAAAGGTCCATTACTGAGAACAATGTCCCACGAAACGTCCATTACCGGGAACGATGTCCCACGAAATGTCCATTACTGAGAACAATGCCCCACGAAACGTCCATTACCGAGAACGATGTCCCACGAAACGTCCATTACCGAGAACGATGTCCCACGAAACGTCCATTACTGAGAACATTGTCCCACGAAACGCCCGGTACTGAGATAACGCACCACAAAACGTCTAGTACCGAGAACAACGCCCTACTACAAAAACAACATTTTAAAAATATGTATTCTCTAGAACTTAATAATAATAATAATAATAAAATCTGTATTAAAAGGGTGTTTCCGTTCACTTTGGACTCTCATCTGTGGGCTGGTGAACACAAAAATTGATAGCACTGACCAGAAATGTTCGATGTTTGAAACTTTACTGTCAACGAAAGAAAGAAAGAAATATCTGCAACTACTCCTCTTTATACAAGTTGACCAGATGTCAATCATGTTGCCTGCATGTGTTTGTGTTAAGTTTACTTTTCTCTGATATATATACAAGACAAAGCGAAGTTAACGTAGAACTCTTGTCTTTTGATAATAAAGCTGATTTGGCCTAAGCACGTCTGCTTTTTATTTCATTGTGACATTTCCCATCCGCTGTTATAATTGTTCCTAAGTACTTGAGTTTATCAACTTGTTTTAGATCTGTGCCATCGATGGTAATGCTACATTTTGGTGGCATTCTTTTCTTTGAGATGACAGTCACTTCAGTCTTCTTTTTGTTCAGGCTGAGACCTTTATTTTTACTTTCACGAACCACGACGTCCAGAAGAGCCTGTACTTCCCCTTCACTTTTAGCAATCAGAACTGTGTCGTCTGCATATCTTAAGTTGTTACGATTGTACCCACCAACTGATATTCCTGGCAAGCTCTCTATGTTTCGCATTATGTTTTCATTGTACAAAGAGAAGGGGTCAGGAGATAGAACACATCCTTGTCTAACTCTCAATTTTATATCTTGGAATGCTCCTATTTGGTCCTCAACCTTCATTGCTGCCATTATATGCTTTTAACGAGTTTCTGATATTTCCCATCTATGTTGATGTCCTCCATCATTCTTATCATTTCTGTGTGTCTCACTTTATCGAATGCTTTACAGCAGTCTATGAAGCATAAGTATAGCTCCGTCTTTACTTCTAGTGATCTTTCCATCAATGTTCTATATATATATATGGCATTGCTTGTGCCTTTTCCTTCAACGAAGCCACACTGTTCTTCAGCGATTTCTGGCTTTATTGTGCCTCTGTCTTTTCTCACTAAGGCACGAAGGTTGCTGGTAATGAATCTTCTTGCTCTCTCGCCTTAATGATGCAGTCAGCCAGACTGTATCCTGTCCTCTTTTCTATGTTATCTCCCTATTTACATTTCTCTCTACCTCTCTCTCTCTCTTTCCTTTTCCTTTTACTTTTTCTTGCAGTATGATCTTCAGTGTGGCCAAAGTATTTTATTTTCTTGATCCTTCACTTCTTTGAGAACTTTATGTTGCACTTGTAGTTATTCTAATATTTGTACTGTGCATTTGTTCTTTTTATTATGTCACAGTATCGTATCTTACCGATGCTTCCTGCTTCCAGTAGAAATATGTCATAATTTGAATGTCTTAGAATGAGTTCAAGATTGAGTTCCTTCAGACATTTTTATTCGTTTGTCATACTTAGCTCTGTCGAATTCTTTAATATAATCTAAAAATATATATATAATCTATAAAATAAATAAATCAAAGTTAAGTCAGCAGCCATGATTGTTAAACACACATAAAAGTACACACACATACACATGACTTGTACATTTAAAAAATAAAAAAAAAACAAAAACAGACAAAAGCACATTTTACGCATGTGCATAGAAATAAACTCCTTAGGTTTTTTTGTTTTGTTTTTGTTTTTTGTTTTTTGTTCTTTACAAATCTATGACTGGGGTATAAGAAAATACCAGAATAATGTTTTGTTCTTTTTTTCTTCTTCTTCTTCTTTTTCTGTAGATATTCCATCAGTCCATCCGTGTCTTTGGTCGGTGTTCAGCTAAGCAATCACCGCCCAGTACGCCTTATAGTGTCTTGCAGGGCAGCAACAAATTCTCTCCATTTCTCACGGCCCGCGGCCAGTCTTTGTATTGTGCCTCAGCTGTGCCGCTTGCTGCTCATTTCTGCTTCTGCAGTTCTCCACCACGTGGTAGCGCAATTCTTTGTTGGTGTCTTGTACAAAATACCCCCTGTCTGTTATATGCAATGTTGAGCAAATCTTTGTTGGTGTCTTGTACAAAATACAACTGTCTGCTATATGCAATGTTGGGCAAATCTTTGTTGGTGTCTTGTACAAAATACCCCCTGTCTGTTATATGCAATGTTGAGCAAATCTTTGTTGGTGTCTTGCACAAAATACAACTGTCTGCTATATGCAATGTTGAGCAAATCTTTGTTGGTGTCTTGTACAAAATACAACTGTCTGCTATATGCAATGTTGAGCAAATCTTTGTTGGTGTCTTGTACAAAATACCCCCTGTCTGTTATATGCAATGTTGAGCAAATCTTTGTTGGTGTCTTGCACAAAATACAACTGTCTGCTATATGCAATGTTGGGCAAATCTTTGTCGGTGTCTTGTGCAAAATACATCCTGTCTGCAATACGCTGTGTTGTGTAGTTTTTTGTTGGTATTTCCTGTATTCCATTATGTTTGACATCACTAATACTGGCTTATTGTTTGACAGGGCGGGGGCCATTATTTGTGATGTGCAATTTAAGGTTAATTACCGCAGTGGGAGGTGAATGACTACTTCTTTCAGTGTAAGCTCTCGCAGTGTAGTTAGTACATTGTACAGGCCCACCAATTTTGATGTGTATTATTCTTACATGACTGTAGTTTTCTCTCCCAGTGTAATGCATATGTAATAAGGTAATGTATATCGTTTTAATGCTGCGCTGGATTTAGCCATAAACGAAGCAATCTATAGCCTAATAATCCACAGGGCTTCATAATTTGTTTTTTTTTTCATTTTATGTAATAAACGAGCTTCAAGCTTCGTATTGTTAAGGCCCTGGCGAAATCTAAATTCAATACTATAGTTTAGGGCCTTCGCCAAGTCTAAATTCAATACTATAGTTTAGGGCCTCGTGAAATCTAAATTCAACACTGTTGCGTAGGGCCTCGCCAAGAATAAATCCGACACTGGTTAAATGTTCTTGTTCACTTGAATGCATTTTGAGAAACTGTCTTCAGTCAAAAAATACATTTATCTGATGATGTGATCTTAAACTCTATGATTTGTCTAGTATGTCCCGTGTGTGTGTGTGTGTGTGTGTATATATATATATATATATATATATATATATATATATATATATATAAGGGGCTTACAGGTAGTGCTTCAAAACTTATTTAAGGTTCGTTGTTATTATTATGGATATTTAACATGCATAGATGACTTACAAATGAAAAAAAAAGAAATTATTGTATTGTGACTGAAGTCAAGTCTGTATAGCACAGTCATAAACTGTTTCTGATTTTGGACGTTATGTTTCAAAGAAAAACAAAAATGTCGTTTGTTTGGTCATTTTTGTGTGATGTATTCCTTATTTAAAAAAAGAAGAAGAAGAAGAAGAGATGGTAAAGTTCAGCAAATGCTGCAAGCTTCTCAAGTGCTCAATCTAACTCGCTACGCCCACTTTCTTCGTGTCCAATCAGAACTGCTCACCGACAAGGCTGTTTCTCGATATGTTGAGCGTGTGCAAAAACCTGCCACGCAAACTTTTTGTGTATAGCATCTTCCCTTCAGAAAAGTGGACACGCATAAGAATACGGCGTATCCCAAGAACAGAAAAGAGAACAAAGAACGAAGCACTATACCAACTAGAAGTGAAAAGAGAAATATTGAAAATCGTAAAAACAAGACAGCTAAGATATTCTGAGCATGTCAAGAGGCATAGTAACGTGTCAACAGTAAATCGCATTTTCATCGTTATCAAAATAATATTTCAGCAGAAAAAAGTTAATTTATCATAATAATAATAACAATAATAAATAAATAAATAAATAAATTAACGCCAAAGTGAGTTTTTTTTCCCTTAAATCATATCCAGTATGCTCATTTAACTTTGACTTTTTAAACATTTATTTGGTTTATATGTTTATATGAGGGAGAAGTGTGTGCTATTTATATCATGGGAATGTCCCATTATTTTCTTTATATGTAGATGAGTGGTTAGGCGCTCGCTCGGTTTGCTAATCCGGTGATATCGGCTTCAGTCCCAGCAGTGGGATTTTTTTTTTTGTTGTTGTCCTGGTACACATAGAAAAAGGCCGTAGGGTCCGCCCAGCCTCTAAAAATGGGTACCAGAGAAACCTGAGAAGGTAAATGCGGCCAGGCGTGATACTGACAAACATTCATGTGCCAAAGGTCATGGAAAATACGGGCCTAACACCGTATTCCTCAATATGCCTTAATGGACATGGAAGCGAGAATAAAGAGTATATATATATATATGCACTTTGCCTTGCAACACCTTCTAAAATCCAAAATCCTGTCCCAAAAATACCAAAACAATCTACAAAACTATAAGACTAGCCATCATGTATGGGTCAGAAACGTGGAGTGCAATAAAGAAAGATGAACAACAGTTGCAGGTTTTTGAGAAGAAAAATCTTTGGGCCCATAAAGGATATCAACAGTGGGGGAATGGAGAGCTAGAAAGAACACTGAACTTAACAGTTTATTTAAATCACAGCGGATTATAAACAGGTCACAGATTTGTGCAGTGATGTATACACAGAGGATACCTACCACGGGACTTGAAAACTTTAGTTTTTTTAGCACTCTTATATCTTATGTCACATAGGGCTCGCAAAGTAGTTCGCCAATTTTTCGTGTCTTCGGTGAGTCTTTCAACCTCATCAAAGGATTTTATGCCTGTTAATTTGGCCTCTCTTAATAATGTCCTCTTCAGAGTTTCACTCGGTCTGCCTCTTTTTCTTCGGCCTGTTGTGTTCCACTTGATAGCTTCGGAGTTGGCATCCCTGATGCTCGGTTGGTTTCTCTGCTAGTTTCCATACCGATATCTTTTTTTCCCATCTGGAGTTGCCTCTAGATAGGTCCCAGGATAAGGTTGTTAGCCTTATGCCCAACTCCTGGTACATGATATGTAACAGATCAAGCGGAATTCACCTGATTTCTGCATGCCGGCGAGAACGTTTTAAAAACGACCGCCATCTTGCACGTCACGCCGGAAGTTAATTTTTAGCACTACCAAAAAAAAAACAAAAAACTCAGTAGAATGCCCATACTTTAGAACCATCAGTTTAATAAGCCATGTGATACTATGTAAAATCATCCTAGAGAGAATCAGAGGCAAAATAGATAAGGAAGTCAATGATCAGCAGTTTGGATTCAGAAGAAATAGTGGAACAAGAGAAGCGATATTCAGCATTAGGATGATAACTGAGAAGTACATGGAAGTTAAAAAGGGCATCTATGCTTGTTTTATAGATTACAAAAGGCCTTTGGCAGAGTCAGCCACGAACAGCTGATGGAATGTCTGAAAGAGATTAATGTTGACGGCAACGACATCAGAATAATAAGCAAAGCTATCCTGGGAACAGACAACAGTTGTGCGGTCCAACACAAACTACTCAGCACCGATAGATGTAAAGAGATGGGTCAGACAAGGATGTGTCCTTTCTCCATGTCTGTTTAACCTTTATACAGAGAAGGTATTCAAAGAAACTACTGAGACGCCAGGATTAAACATTAATGGAATAGCAATCAATAACCTAAAATATGAGGATGACACCGTGCTGATGGCAGAGAACCAAAAAGACCTGCAGAATCTAGTGACAGGAACAAACAATGAAAGTCAAAAGTACGGACTGGAAATAAACAGAAAGACAAATGTCATGGTTATCAGCAGAGAAGAAAGAAAGCCAGAAGGAAATATAAAACTGGAGAATTACTAGAACAGGTGAGAAGCTTCAAATATTTGTGACACATGATAACAGAGGACGGAAAATGTGAAAAATGAAATTAACAGAAGAATAGGATTGGCAAAAAACCACCGAAAAAATATATATAACCTTTATCGAGTTCATTTACGTTCAGCCACTATGAGAAATCTTCATTAGTGCCAAATATATAACACTCACGTTTTGCCTGAAGAAGAAATTAACCTTGACAGACGAGTAAACATTGCCTGGCCAGTTAATAATGGTTTACCACGCCCGTGAAATCTGTTCGGTTTTTTTTTTTTTACCTGTAGTTTTTTTGGCATTTCAGTTGTTAACTTGATTTTTAAACAAAATTGTTAATTGCTTTCCATTTAGACTAACATCGCAACTAAATCTGGCCAAAAACTAGCGTGTACTCTAGCAAAACTGGCATGTTATATGACCTTGAGAAACTAAAACCTTATTATTAAAATTTAATTTTTATCCTGCAGTTACCGTGCACTAGTTACTTCCAGCCGTAGATTGCTGAAATTTGAATCTATTTCAAGTCTAAAATAAACATCGATTTAAACGTTATTCTTGAGGGCAGTTTGATGGGAACTGTGATGACCAAACTGGCCGCAGTTGTACGAGTATTTGTGAGGAAAACAAGCTGGGCGTGAAGAGAGGCTGTGAGGAACATTAGAAACTCTCTGAGCTCGTTGTCTGGATGTGAGATGTTATAAACTTAAGGAGTCCTTCTGCTGCTTCTTCTCCTTCGTCGTCATTGTCATCGTTCACCTTAAAAAAACGGGGGTTGGTTGTGTTGTGTGGTAGTTTATTCGTCCTTCGGCCCATCACATCCAGCTTCGACTCGATATATTTTTTTCAGGACCGGGTTTGTCTTCTCTCAGCGATCTCCACTCGCTTGGCTAGACCACTTGTCTGTTTACAGGGGAGGTGGGATAGGGTCTTGGTCGGCTATAGGGTCCTTGTCAACCCGGTGCAAGCAGTCAGCTATTTCATTCAGCTTGAGTAGTGCCCCCCCCCCCTTTTTTTCCAGAAAGGAGTTGAAAGAAGTGAAGAATGAAGTTCGAGAGAGAAGAATGAAAACTGCTCGAAGAACTTATGTTTTGAACTTCCTTCTGTTTGTGTTGATTGTAATAAACCAGTTGAAGTTAAATTTTTTTTATATTGCTATTTTTTTTTAAACCTTTCCTTGTTTATGTTAATTATTTTGAGTTTTACCCTTTTTTTTCAAATGTATTTGTCACTTTCAAAGCGTAGACTTACGTCTAACAGAGTTACCCCATATTTTCATATGTGGAAAAAAGGGGTTATATTAGCAACATAGATGCCCTGGTGGTGTAGTGGCTGTGTACTCGCCTGTCACTCAGAAGGTCCCTGGTTCCATCTGCTGGTCATAGTTTTGGATTTCTCGTAGATATAAATAGAACTACTCTCGAGTCGTATTTTAAAAGTTATATTAACTATTTTAAATGCTCTTTGTAGAATCAGCTCCCCCCCGTTCATTTCCTGTGACTTCTGACTATGACCTCCGAGGTGGAATTTTATCATGTGGTACAAAACTGCATCTCTTTGCAACACTCTCCCCCCCCCCCCCCCCGCCGTTATATTATTGGTCATTCTGTTTTCATCCACTGAGGGGGGGGGCCTCGTTGAACCCTGAGAAAGCGCTCAGGCTCCCTCTTCCTCAAACAAGTGGAGCCATCAGGGCCCCAAGAACGATGCACCAGCAGGAACCCCCTCTCACTAGACATGCGCCTGACAGTGCTAAAGGAAAACGCTCTTCCAGCTTCTCCTCTTTTACCAGAAAGGCAAACAAAAACTGTGGCAGCTACCAGCAGCTGGGATGAAGTGACCAGCAGGATGGCTAGCAGCTGGGATGAGATGACCAGCAGGATGGCTGACAGCTACTAGGAGCTGGGATGAGGTGACTAGCAGGATGGCTGACAGCTACTAGCAGCTGGGATGAGGTGACTAGCAGGATGGCTGACAGCTACTAGCAGCTGGGATGAGGTGACTAGCAGGATGGCTGACAGCTACTAGCAGCTGGGATGAGATGACCAGCAGGATGGCTGACAGCTACTAGGAGCTGGGATGAGGTGACTAGCAGGATGGCTGACAGCTACTAGGAGCTGGGATGAGGTGACTAGCAGGATGGCTGACAGCTACTAGCAGCTGGGATGAGATGACCAGCAGGATGGCTGACAGCTACTAGGAGCTGGGATGAGGTGACTAGCAGGATGGCTGACAGCTACTAGCAGCTGGGGTGAGATGACCAGCAGGATGGCTGACAGCTACTAGGAGCTGGGATGAGGTGACTAGCAGGATGGCTGACAGCTACTAGGAGCTGGGATGAGGTGACTAGCAGGATGGCTGACAGCTACTAGGAGCTGGGGTGAGATGACCAGCAGGATGGCTGACAGCTACTAGGAGCTGGGGTGAGGTGACTAGCAGGATGGCTGACAGCTACTAACAGCTGGGGTGAGGTGACTAGCAGGATGGCTGAAAGCTACCAGCAGCTGGGGTGAGGTGACCAGCAGAGTGGCTGTCTGAAAACTGAGACATCGTGTTTTGTCTATCACTGCCAAGGCAGAGAGCAGCGATCTTGGTTTGTTTCATTTTCCATCACAAATAGCTAAAGAGTAACAAAACAAAAAAACTCGTGGGAACACTTTAGGGTCATCGTTATCGCTGCGTTTAGAGGGTAGAGTTAGACGGAGGTAAATGTTGCAGTTCTACAAAAAAAAAAGGTTGAAAGGGGGAGTAAATGATGATCAAATCTATCACACTTGTCCTGAAATGGAGTACTTGACAGACCAGGACAGCATGTTCGAAATTGATCTATGCTGTGAAATGAACATAACATTGTGCACATAACAGAAGACACTTCAGAAACTCTTCCACTGTCATCTTTCAATAACGCGTCCTCAGTTTTAGCAGCTGAACTCCCTCCAGTAGGACCTTCTTTGTGATCATCTTCTCCCCTGCTCGGCATTATCTCCCTTCCCTTCCAGCTGCCACAAAGACTGAGGCTATGTTCCCTCGTGGATGTTTCAAAATTTTAAACGTTGAGTGCAGTCTAGTCAGCACGTATCAACATGTTATTTGCGAAGTATAGAGACATATACGGAATTTGGAACACGTTCCAGAAAGGCTGGAGACACAACAAGAATATTTTACGCAAAACTATGTTTTCAAAAAGTCATTCAATCCTGAATCTTGGCTTGACAGATAAAATATTTTAATGTTGGAAAACATGTTATTTATGTCATCATCATCAGGTGTCCGTACCGACTGGCGTTGGCTACTGCGCTTTTCCAGAGTACATGATCCTTCATGCAGGCCATTAGCTCCGTTGGTGATCCCCTCTCACACCATCTCGTCAGACTGTCCAGTATCATTTCTCTTGGTCTTCCCCTGGCTCTTCTTCCCTCTGTTTTTCCTGTTGTTTTTTTATATACGTATTAAAATAAACAAATTAATTAAAACCCGATATTATCTTGTATCACAAGCATCACAACAATTATTTGCATCATATTTTCACAAAACTACTGAACTATTTAAGTTCCCCATTTCTTATAATGAAAAACGAGGGCAATGATAACCCATGGGCCCAAGATAGGCCTACTATATAATAGTCGTCAGGGTCAGTAGCTTATGTATCAACCCTTTGTAAACCAGTAGCATTGTGTTTACCATGTGCTACAAACATCAAACAATACATATCAGTGGCTTTCATGTGGGGGGGGGGCAGATGGTTTCCCGGGGAGCCATCTAAGGGAGAGATTTTTTTCCATAGGAAAATTCTTCCAGTGGGGGAAAGGAATGAAACTCCTCCCTTAGATTTGAAATTCCTCCTTTCAGACTTGAAATTCCTCCTTTCAAACTTGAAATTCTTCCTTTAAGACTTGAAATTCCTCCTTTCAGACTTAAAATGATTTCATTCAGACTTGAAATTCCTCCCTTTAGACGAAATTTCTCCCTTCAGACTTGAAATTCATCCCGCTATTCTTGAAAGTCCTCCCTTCAGACTTGAAATTCTTCCCTTTAGTCTAGTCTTGAAATTCCTCTGTTCAAATTTGAAATTCTTGTCTTCAAATTTCTCTCTTTAGAAGTGAAATTTCTCCCTTCAGACTAGAAATTCCTCTCTCTGTATACTTGAAATTCCTCCCCGGTGTGAATCATTGCTGTTGAGCTATTGAATAAACATTCTCTGATTAACTCTTGCGTTAGTATTATTACATAAATATTAGGTAAATAAGAAGACGAAAGTAATCTGTGGTTATCCTAAACGTCTCTTGGTTTTACACAGGGTTAAACTGTTATATCCCCTGAAACTCTAATTTACAGAATCATGTATCCTGGTTAGACAAAGAAGAGCTTTCAGGCTAACTGTCAAGACACCAACTTGCTGCCTATAAATGAATGAACGAATATTTCTCACATTACACATACGGAAATATTTGTAAATTTTAAGGCCAACAGACTGAATATCAGCTTCAAGAGGCTCCATCCAGCGCATGCGCATGAAGGTCTCCGCTGGAGGACACCTGCGTTCTTGATTTGTTTCCGAAAAAAAAAAAAAACGTAAATAAATAAAAAGGTCGGATATTTTTTGAACAGACCTCGTAAACAATTGTTCTGCGTGTGAGTTGAAGGAAAAAAAAAACTCACATAGACTTTCGCTACACAACAATAACATTATTTGCACGCAGCCTTACTGCTCCTAGTTACAGACTGAAGGGCTTGGTTTATTGGGGCCACTGCTTCCTCCAACATCCTGGGTGTGTGTGCTCGCTCGCCGTGTCCGCTAGGAGGCTTCAAGAAGGCCACCTCCACCTTTGAGTAACAGGTAATTGAGTTATTTACCGTCTGGATGTTGTGATGATATTTTTTTTGTTGTAATTTAAACACCGAGGTGGCGCTATATACAGAGACCTCAGAGCCCAAGTATGGCCCTAAGAGAGAAGCATGGAGGAGAAACTCTGGGGTTCTCTGGGGCTTGTACGAAGACTTCCTGCTGACAGCAGAATTCATGGCGGCAACCCAGCTACCTATTTAAAAAAGTGAGATTACGAAATTGGAAGAAGAAGAAGAAATAGAAAGTGGAGTGGGATAGAGTGCCTTGCATCAGTTAATGGAGTAAATTCTAGAAGCATCGGGGACCACTCTTGCAGACAACAGAGTAACTACTAGCCAGTTCTCGCTAGACTGAAGCAGCCTTACAGTTTGTTAACTTATTATTATTCGTCTTTTGCCCTCAAAATGGCGGTGGCTGCGTTGTGTTGCAGTTATGCGCCTTTTGATCCAACACATCCGACTTCGGCTCGGTGTATTTTTAGGACCGGGTTCGTCTTCCCACCGCCATCCCTATTCACTTGGCCAGAATACTGTCAGTTTCTAGGAGTACCACTTGGGAGGTAATATAAGATCTTGCTTTGCCAACCCTGACACAGGCAGCCAGCCGTGGGTTGCTGACCGCTGTCTCATTCATTTGAGTGCGTCTTTGTGCCGCCCCCCCCCCCCCCCCACATAGTTTGTTAACGATGAAGCATTATATGAGATCTTAGCCAGGTCTCAACTGGCAAGGAAAACTACATTGCCTCTCAGAGAGAGTCGACCTGTGTGTCTCAGAACATTTTAGAACGTCATTAAAAGACGTTTTTTTTTTTTTTTACTTTGGAAGGGTTCTGCTCTTGATACCAGGGTCTTGGCGCTGTGGGTGTCTGAGACGTCCAACAAAAATAAGTAGCTGCAGGAAAGCAGAGGCATAAGTCTATCTGGGCGCATTTTGTGCCAGTTTTTGGAGGAGGTGGACCAGAAAAGCTAAATGTTTTAATTTTCATCTAATTTTTTTTTTCGTGCTTTTATCTGTTATGTTGATTGTGTATGTGATCCTTGTAAAACGGGTTTTGCCGAAATATTGAATTGTTTTATGTTCTTCATTTGTACGTGTTCATCTTGCTTTCTGCCATTCTTGCTTCTGCCCATTTTCCTCATTCTTTCTTATCTTTTTTTTTTTTGTGTAAAACTGGACCAGGCACCTCCATCTACTTTACTACTAGAACCAGTTTTACCGCAGTCGTCGTTTCTCTTATCTCTCACACTGATTGTACGAAATATGGAGTAAGAGAAATTATAGACGGCTCTGAATAATCTGGGTGTCTGAGTGGCGAAGTGGTTTGTGTACTGGTCTCTCATGGCGAAGGAGGGGGTTCGAATCCGGCCGGAGGCACCCCAGTCACCCAGCTGTAGAAATGGCGTACCTGACTTCTTCTGGAGTTGGGGAAGGAAAGGCGGCCAGGCGTGATACTGACCATATCACCCTCTAGTGTGCTGACAGGTCAAGGAAAATATGGGCACTAACACCATATCCCTATGTGCCTCTAAGGCATGACACCTTTACTTTTACCTGTTTTAACCTCTGAATAATCTAGGTGCTGTGTACAGGGGACAAGATCCAAGAAAGGGACTACCAATGGATTTTCCACATTTCATATTTAATACCGCATTTGTGAACTAGGAATAGAATGCTGGGATCTGTACGTGTGTGCCAGTGAATGAGTACGTGCCTGTGTGTACATGCGTGTATGAGTGAGTGAGTGTGCGTGTGTGTGTGTGTGTGTGTGTGTGTGAAGGAGGGAGGGAGGGAGGGAAAGAAAGGATTGCTTATGAAACAGGAGGAGTATTTGTAAAGCCATTTAAAACAATTCGCATTTTGAGTGAGTCATTGGGAACTTTAGTTCAGCTGGGTACAGCTTTATCAGAACGATTTTTTTTTAAAAATCAGAAACTAAAGATATCACGTATCAAAAACTGTATATAATCCATATTATACTATTCTAGCAGTTTTTTTTCCACACATAATGACGTAGTTAACAATAGAGCAACCTTAAAATAAAAACTAGCCTTCCCGTTCATGATAACAATTTATTGCTATGAGCAGAACCATAAATTACTTTTCACACAATGTATTTGATTTCAATTCAGTTCACATACCAACAGCTTTCGCGGTTTCTCTTTCTGCCTGTATTTAAAGACACATTAGACTTATTTTGTTGTGTGTCGTGTTTTTTCACACGTGGTTTGTCTCGTGCCCAGGTGTCGCTTGCATATTTAATGGTCATATTCAAAAGATGAAATTCAGTAAAAAAAAAAAAACGGAACAAATATTCCTCTCCAAACACCAGTTTTACCTTTCAATAAACTCTGTTACTTGGGAAAATGCTTTCAATGTCGGTAGTCAGTAACGGTCATTCATTTTCTCTAAATTAGAATAATACATGAATTGAATATTTCTCTTCACGTTACTTTTCAGTACGTGTGTAATATAGGCAGGAATAAGGAAAGACTATTACAGACCTAAGTTTGTTTTCAACACCAGAAAAAACATATTTTAAAAAAACAACAACCAAAAAAAAAAGGTCAACGAGTGGTCAGTTCAGGGGTGCGCAACTCTGAGTAAAATCGGTACCGACTGATCCAGTATATAAAGGAAATGGGAGAGAATTTTAATCGGCAGGGATTTTGTACGTTGAGCACTTAGGAATGTACCAACGGAAAAGAGGAGATCATGTTCTTGTTTAGGCACAAATAAGTATGTATACATATGTGTGTTGCGTTAGTTATGGTTTATAGCCTGTGATGTTGATGCATGGAAGCTGTGCTGTCGATTCCTTCGATCATTCCAGATTCACTCAGGTATGATTGTGATAGATAAATGGTACGTAAATCATCATAGTTCTATTATAATATATTTGTTCTATGTAAGATTTTGATATTTTGTTAATACGCATTTTGAGGGTTATTATGTGCACGTAAATTTATGTATCACTGAATTTTATGTATACGCGTTTATTGTCATATATATTTCATTTCTTTTAGTTACAGTCAGACATTCAATCATTATGGATGATAGTATGAGATTATGTATGGGGCGATTTTGTTTTAATCATACTAACCCTATGATATGTAAAAATGTGAATTGTTTTCATTGTTTGTATTTTTATAAAGAAACATTAAACGTTGAAGAAATGAATAAAAGGTTGATTTTGCTGTTAATAATATAAATTCGTGATCTTTGATGAAGAATCGTTGTTTTTCTTCCTTTATTGTGATGTGTTGATGTGTAATCGTCAACAAATTGTACCTGTAAAATTATAAACAATATATATCTTATATCTTTCCCGTGCCGTTAAACTTCACGTAGGGCTCGCAAGGTAGTTCGCCAGTTTTTCCTATTTTCGGCGAGCTTTTCAACCTCATCAAGAGATTTTATGCTTCTTAATTTGGCCTCTCTTAACGGTGTCCTCTTTACAGTTTCACATGGTCTGCCTCTTTCTTCGGCCTGTTGTGTTCCACTTGATAGTTTGTTTTGGAATTCTCTGATCATTTCTTCTCATCACGTGACCAACATATGTCCATATCCTTTTCCTGATCACCATGAGACTGGTTGTTGTTCAGTCATCTGTCTTATCTCTACATTGTTCTTAAATTCGTTCCACTTGATGCCGAGTATTTTCCTTAGGCATTTGTTTTCAAAATAATCTAATTTATTGTCTATTTCTTTAGCTGTTTTCCAGCTTTCGCATGGATAAATGAGGGTGGATATTACATTTGAAATGGATAGTCTTAACTTAGTTTTTGTGCTTGTAACTTTTGAATGCCATGTGTTCTCAAGATTCTTGAAGATAGAAGCTGCTTTTGCAATTATAATTCTAACTTCTTTTCTAGTGTCACCATCCTGGTCTATGTAGCTGCCAAGGTATGCAAATTGACTGACTTCTTCAACATCTGCGAAGAAACAATATTTAACCAATAGAAAATTAATATTATTTTTTTAAAAATTCCCACACGCAGAGTATTGAACTGCATGATATATCAGTTAATTTATACTTCATATTTTAGTTTGGATAGATAGATAGATAGATAGATAGATAGATAGATAGATAGATAGATAGATAGATGGATAGATGGATGGATGGATGGATGGATGGATGGATGGATGGATGGATGGATGGATGGATGGATGGATGGATAGATAGATAGATAGATAGATAGATAGATAGATAGATAGATAGATAGATAGATAGATAGATAGATGGATAGATGGATGGATGGATGGATGGATGGATGGATGGATGGATGGATGGATAGATGGATAGATAGATAGATAGATAGATAGATAGATAGATAGATAGATAGATAGATAGATAGATAGATAGATAGATAGATAGATAGATAGATAGAGATAGATAGATGGATAGATGGATGGATGGATGGATGGATGGATGGATGGATGGATGGATGGATGGATGGATGGATGGATGGATGGATAGATAGATAGATAGATAGATAGATAGATAGATAGATAGATAGATAGATAGATAGATAGATAGATGGATAGATGGATGGATGGATGGATGGATGGATGGATGGATGGATGGATGGATGGATAGATGGATAGATAGATAGATAGATAGATAGATAGATAGATAGATAGATAGATAGATAGATAGATAGATAGATAGATAGATAGATAGATAGATAGATAGATAGATAGATAGATAGATAGATAGATAGATAGCGTTCTATCTCCTCAAAACAGCGAGTAAACCTTACCGTTATCGCGCATCATGGTGTCATTTACTCTTGTCTATGGACAACAAAAATTATAGCTCATGTGGAAAATGATCATATATCTGCTATGGATTACACTACCATATACCAACCCTCTTTTTGTCTGAGTGTATGGATGGATGTCCGTGTCACCTGTGCTAGACAGGACTCCGCTTTCATTGGCTGCAGTAACAGTAAACTGCGTAGTCGACAACCCAATCGAAGTTGATTTATGAACTAAAGGCAGAACAAAAAAACAAAAAAAAACTTGCAACAGAAGAGACACTGTTTGAATTAAATTAAGAATGAAATCGTAAATAATCGTGATAAAATAAAAGGAAATAAAAATAATCAGTGAACAAGGAATTAAAAATAATCAGTGAACGAAGAATTCCTCCTAATATTGTTAGCAGTAAAACGCAATGTGGACTTTTCGAAGAAATAAGGATCAAGGAAACAAAATACTTGGCCATGTCAAAACACATAACAGCATACTAAAGATTGGACTAGAAGGAACGGTGGAAGGAGAGAGAGAGAGAGAGAGGTAGACAGAGATGTAGATGGAGAAGAGAACATACTTGTAGGAGAATGGACAGGATACAGCCTGGCTGAATACACCATCAAGGCTAGTCAGCGAGGAATCTGGAGATCCAATACCGCCAAATTTCGTTCTGAAGAAAAAGCAGATGATGATGATGATGAATATACTAATATTGTTTGTAGTATATATTACAATTTTAGGCTGGGGCATACTTTTTTGTTTCAGTACAGGGTTTGGCATTGATCGGTGTACAGATCTGTCGAAAAACTACGCTGGATAATGTGAAAGTTTCCTTTGGTAACTGTGTTGTCCCGATAGAATTCATTTTGTTTCATCTGGTGCAGTGGGTTGAAGTAACTGGCTGCCATAACAAAAGTAGAAGTTTACTGAATCCACAAAATGGGTATACCTTTAGAAACGATGGTTGTTAACTGACATACAGCTTCATGGGGATTTTTGTTTGTTTGTACTGAGCAATCCCTACTTCATTCACACAATCTGTATTAAAACAAATAATAACCTTCTTCTTCTTCTTCGATAAGTCTCAGATATCGTATTGAATATTTTTGAAGTATTCGGTGGCTAGTCGAACTTTGTGACGTGTACTCAGCCCATCTTCTTTCTCTTCTTCTTCTTCTTCTTCTTCTTCTTCCTCCTCCTCCTCCTCCTTTTCTCTTCCTTCTTACATGTCGAGCCGTATACTTTTAAATCTGAAGTTCGTGTACATCCTGACATGGTTTCTCTGAACTACTAAAGGCGTTGGTCACGTCAATTTTCTCTGCCCGTCGTGTGCTGGGAACTCCTGCAGAATATGTTCTCCCGTCACCATACTAGGGCCACATGGGCACATGTTGGCTTGGGCGATCTTGGGCTTGCTGAAAAAAGGTGGTACTTCACTTCAGTGTGATTGGCGTGGAGCTAGAGAAATACTGAGCTGCTTCTTGGCATACATTTTCTGCTATCACAGTGTCTCCTCTCGCCCGTTTATCCTTGAGCTCTATTTTTATCGTTGATTTAAAATAACAGAACTGACAGTGAGTAAATTTTTTTTTTGACTCATCCCAGATGTTACAAACATTGTTTCATACGGGTTGACTCTACAGAATATGACTGTTTATCTGATGACGAAAGTGTGTTTTGTTTGTATGCCTGTGTTCGTATGTTTATGCGTGTGTTTGTACGTGTATACGACAATTAGGTAACTGCATTTTTTCTTGGATTCATCTTCTTCTGCTGACAGCTCCTCTGTCAGTGTGCCTTTTGTTTTCAGTTTTCTTCTGCTATGAGATGGCATCTGGAGAATCAGACAATGATTTTTCAAAACACCAGGGCAAGATACAAATAGTAAGGCAGGAGAGTAAGAACTTTCTGAAGGGGACTGTCCATGTGACACAGGTTGCAACTGTGGTCATATCTCCTTGAAACTGTGAGCTGAATGATCTTTGCAATCAGCGCTGCGCTGTGAGAATATTGGGGCGCTGTCATCTTATGAGACTGGTCGTGAGCAGAGAGCACAAGCTTTGAATGTAGCATAACATAGAGGCATTCTGAGCATGTCAAGAGGCACAGTGCTATACTGAAGACCCTTTCTGAGGGCAAGATCGACGGGAAAAGAACAAGAGTGCGACAGCGATATAGATGGGTGGACAACATCAAGATATGGGCACGGACAAGCTTGGCCGAGTGTTCTAAGAAAACAAGAAATAGAACAGAGTGGAGATTCATTGTAGCCAACCTTCCGTGGGCACGGAATGAATGAATGAATGAATGAATGAATGAATGGGGAATTGCTCCACTATAGAAGTGGAGAAAATGTGGAAGGAGGGGACCACAATTTGATACAAATTCTGATAAATTATAGAGCTTTAAATCTCTGATTTGAATTACCGAAACTTTATAGCGGAATTCTCTACCACTTGGTGGGATCAGTACAACCGTGTCCAGGTAGACAGGTACAACGCAACAGTCTCCAGGTAGACAGGCCAATACGTCATTAATGTTTCTATTTAAACAATTGCGCAGTGTCAGCCCGCCGGATCACTGCTGGGTTCAAACGCACAAGAAGCCCCCTTGGGGCAGCGGCCTTCAATTATTGAACGCAATTCTCCAGTCAAAAAAATGTAGCCGGCCCTGAGAATTGCGACAGTTCTCTCTGTTAGTCGCAGCACATCCTCCTGTGATAGCAAGCACTTTAGATCTAGTCTAGAGGGCAAAATAGTACAACGACCAAGACAGCGATAATGGATGGAGACGTTCTGGGTATTGATGTACGTGCTGGTGGATTCTCTGATTTCGGCAGGGATCAAACAAACGGCGCTTTTCTAAACTGGCCAAGGCTGGATCGAATATCATCCACAATGTGTATGTTGTAAAAGTTAGCGGCAATTGAAAGGTAGAATATCCTTTGTACCCACGAAATGTCGAACAAATGGGATGCCAGCTTTTATTGTTGGTTGAAAAATGTGTTTGAGTTTAGTTATAAACACAGCAGGCTGTTATTTGGCAAACTGCGACATCTTGGAGAAAATTGAAGGCTGGGGAGAATCAGTGGAATGTGAAAAAGAGACGAAGAAAGAAGACAAAAGGATGAATGTGGACATGTTTAGGGAAGTGTTTGGAACGAATCCAGTAAATATAAGAAAAAAACAAAACAAAGATGATCATCATCATCATCATGTGCCGTGCCGACTGGCGTTGGCTATTATGCTTCTCCAGAGTACACGATCCTTCATGCAGGCCATCAGCTCAGTTGGTGATCTCCTCTCACACCATCCTGTCAGACTGTCCAGTATCATTTCTCTTGGTCTTCCTCTTGATCTTCTTCCTTCTATTTTTCCTGTTGTTATAATATTTTCAATGCCCCCTCTTCTCATTGCATGTCCTATGAAAGTACATTATCTCTCTCTTATCTTTTTGACAAGGTTTTTTGTCTCTCCAGCTCTTCTCCTACATTCTTCATTAGTTATTTTTGCTGTCCAGGGGATTCGCAACATTCTTCTAATAAACCACATTTCTGCTGCTTCCAATGATTTTTGTGCAGACTTGCCTATTGTCCATGATTCACTTCCATATAACAAGATAGGTTCAATACAGCATTTTAGGACTCGTTTTCTAACATTCATTGATAAGGATGTGTTGGTCAATATGTTTCTCATTCTCTGAAATGCAGTCTTTGCTTGGCCTATTCTGTTCCTAATTTCTGTTCTGCATTTCCTATCTGAAGTTATTACAGCTCCAAGGTATTTGAATTTCTGCACCTGCTTTAGAATAGTTCCGTTTAATTTAATACTGCATGCTGGTGGATTCTGTTTCTTAGATATAACCATAGTCTCTGTCTTTTTGATGTTCAAAGTAAGGCCTTTCTGTTCACTTTCTTTGGCGACTTTATCCAAGAGATTTTGCAGGTCTTGTTGGTTCTCAGCTATCAGTACTGTGTCGTCAGCATACCGAAGGTTGTTAATATTGTATCCTCCAATTTTTATGCCTGGTTCTGTGATGATTGTTCTTAGAATATTCTCGCTATACAGAGAAAAAAGGTCTGGAGATAGTTCACATCCTTGTCGCACCCCTTGTTTTATAGGTTGATATTTTCCAGTTCTATTTTCAACTCGAACTGCTGCTTCTTGCTGCCAGTATAGATGTTTTACAATCCTCAGATGATAAGATAATGAAATGATCGTATAGGCCATGTAGTGCTCGCACAGTTGGCGTGTGTTCAGATCGTACAGCTTGGGGAGGTAGGCCACCATATGGCCGCGATTTAACTGCTCTAGCGCGGTTATTGGCATTGATGAAGAACTTGAATGTCTGTTTTAGTTATTCGGTTTTCGATTATACAGTAATAAAAAGGTAAAAATCCTCGTTTCAACCCCAATAAGGCATACTGGGGTTGCCGTGTTAGGCTCATATATCTGGGACCATCGGTGTGGTTGCTATCACTTATTAAAATAATAACAATGAAAAAAAGATAATAGAATAATTTGTAGTCGCTCTCCGCACCACCCCACTCACCCACCTCTCTGTCTTCCTCCCCCTTCTTTCGTTCTCTTTCTCCTTTCCCTCCTTCCTTCCCTCGTGCCCTTTCTCCCCCTCTTTCTCCTCTCTCTCTCTCTCTCTCTCTTCTTGTTCCAACGGAGGAGATGGATCATATTCAGAAGGTCGATGACATAACCTTAAATATTTTAAACAGAAATTTGTCGCTGACAGTATTCCTAGCTCCATCTTGCACTGTGACGCTGCACTCCTGATGTTTGTCGCACAAATCGTTGTCTTTCTATTTATCGTTTACTTCTCTATTTATCTCTCTCCAATTGACTTTAGGTCACTACTGTACCTCTAAATATGAACCAAAACTGCACAGTTTATCTGGACAATAAATATACACCTGCACTTGTCAGAGGCTATCACCATGGAACTGAGAAGACGAAGAAAAAGAAACCAAATAAATTACTCGTGGAGGGTTTTTTTTTCTTATGTTTTCTCGTTTCACCAGACATTTCCAAGGTTTTGCAGGGCAACTGCAGCCAGACCTGGCCAGGGGATCTGATCTGGAAGCTATGAGGCTGTCACGAGAACCAGAAGAAACTGTGGACTCACCCTAGCGATTGGACTCACCTTGGCGACTGGACTCACCCTAGCGATTGGACTCACCTTGGCGACTGGACTCACCCTAGCGATTGGACTCACCTTGGCGACTGGACTCACCCTAGCGATTGGACTCACCTTGGCGACTGGACTCACCCTAGCGCTAAAACCTAGCACTTGAAAGCTGAGAAAGATTTCTGAATCATTTGTCCAATATTCTTTGCCTATATTTGCCTCTTCCTTGACACATGACACTCATCGTGAATAAGAATAAGTTATCTATAAAGGATATCTTATTCCGGTTCAGGTTTTCATTTATACGCCCACGTCGAAAGACAGCCATCATCATCATCATTATCATCATCATCATCATCATCGTCGTCGTCGTCATCATCGCCTTTCACTCCCTTAAAATATTGCCCCGGGGATAAAGACTCTCCAGTTGTCCCTGTTCTGCTTCCATCCATGTGCATCCCTTGTCTGTGGGCACTGTCAGAATTTCTCTTCTCCAAGTAGGTCTAGGTCTTTGTCGGTTTCTATTTCCCTGAGGATTCCAGGTCAGTGCCCGCCTTGTTATGCTGGTGTCTGGTTTCCTCAGTGTTCGGCGAATCCATCTTCATTTTCTAGACATGACTAGACATTTTCTAGACTTAGGTTCACAGACTCTTGTCCTGCTCTTTCTCAGACATCCTAGTTCCTGATCTTCTCCTGCCATTTAATGTTTAAAATCCTTCTCAAGCAGTAGTTCATGAATGAACAATATATTCAGTACCCTCTAACAAATCCTCTGTTGTACTGCTTTAGTCATCGGACATGTCTCCGAACCATAAAGTAGGATAATAATTGGCTCGCATTAAAGAACCTAAGTATGGCTCCTGTTTTTTTTTTCATTTGTTGACTGTTGTATTTACATATCAAGGACATACATCTTCAACAACAGAAATGCGAGCAGATATCTAGTTCTCCTCCTCCTCCTCCTCCTCATCCTGGTTGATCTGGAAGTATCGCAGCTCAAATGCTTCCTTAGAGGATGCAACAACCCCGAAGCCAGTCACGAAGATTGTTTTTCTTCAAGTACTTCTTGGTGAGGTACCTCAGGTATCTTTTGGAGAACTGTATCTCACTTGTGAGACTGATCTTATTTTTCTGCAACTCCAGTCAGACATTGTTCCCAAAATTGCCCGTTTTACCATCAGCTGTGATCCGCTCTGTCAGGTACTTCTCAAAGTTTGTGGCATCCCATAATATCGTTATTTTTTTTGTTAAATAAAAATTCCCTAATTTGTGAGATTTTCTGTGTACTCTATCTCTCCCTTTCGTTCTCTCTCTCTCTCTCTCTCTCTCTCTCTCTCTCCTATCATTGTCTTCCACTCTGGTGATGTACATGATCCTTGTTTGGCAAAGGCCTTCTCTTTCACTCATGGGATGCACATGGATTTTTAACTTAAATTTTATCCTCTCTTGCTTCTCTCTTTCTCTCTCTCTTTCAGTCCATTATTTTGCCCGATCTTTGCTGAAACAGTCCCAAGAACGTTGCAGGACTAAACGTGCAGAAATCAAAACGAGCTCTGTTTCTACACGTCCACACCAAGTACCTGAACTCTGCGAGCAGGGCTATTAACTTGGTGTGTATGTCCGCCTGAGTTTTAGGGACTGTATTCAACATTATGGCTTTGTAGATGTCTGCTTGTTGTGCCGTGTGTGTTTCTATTGTGTTCTGTATTGTTTTTACGGTGGTTGCTACTGTTTTGCATTCGTAGAAAATGTGTTCTTCTTTTTTCTAGTGCGTTCTTCCTGCATAGGTGACATCGTCTCATGTTTCTTTGTGTTTTCCTGTGTGTCGTGGGCTTCATATTGTATATGAATCTGAAAGTGATTTCTCTGGCTTTTGGTGTGATATTTTTTAGATGGAGGTTTTTGAATGTGTCAGTATAGTCTAGAATGGGATATCTGCGTCCCCTCTTGATCCTAAGGTGTAATGGTGGTGCTTGATTTCTGACCAAATGTTTGTATATATGGTTTGTTTCGCATTGGGTGAGTGTTTCGTGTCCTTGAATTGCTTGTATGCAGTTCTTGTAGAAAGGTGGTAGTGTGCCAAAGTGGTGTGCCTGCAAGTTGTTTGGTAGGACTAAATTTGATAGTCTCAGTCCTATGTAGTAGTGAGCTAGGGGGTGTTGGTTTGGGTGTTTGATGATGCGGCCTACGTGGCTGATTCTGAGTGCTCGTATTTTTGTCTGTATGTCTTGCAAGGCAATCCCTCCATGTATTTTGTCCTGCATGAGGGTTTTACGTTGTATTTTGTGAACGGTGTTTATAAAGATAAAGTTTCTGATTTGCTTGTTTATTTCTTTGATTGTCTGCTGCGGAGGGTCTAGTACTGTGGTGGAGTATATTATTTTTGGTATTATGTATGTGTTTACTATGACGCTTCTTCCAAAAATTGTTGCTGTTTTGTATTTGTATCGTTGTAACATGTTTGTAATTTTTGTTATGAGGTTGTCCCATGTGGGTTTGTGTATTGTGTCGGGGTGTGATAGGAAAGTAATGCCGTACAGGCGGATGCTGTCTGTGCGTTTGAGACGAAGGGGGAAGTCCCTTTTATCTCGCCATTTGCCTATTCCCATGATGACAGATTTTTGTATGTTGAGTTTCGCTCCGCTGCCTTCACCGAACTCTGTGAATGTGTCTAAAATGTGGGTTATTGATCTGTCTGTTGTTGGGAGGAAGATCGTGTCGTCAGCACACGCGAGCAACTTTCTCTCTCCTCTGCCAGGTACGAAAGTTCCCTGGATTGCTGCGTCTTGTCTGATTTTCTCTAGAAGTGGTTCTAGAGTGAGTATGTACAGTAAGGGAGAGAGGGGGCAGCTTTGTCTCACTGAGACTGGGTATGTGCAGTCAATTGTGTACCTCAATGTGGTCTTCTTCGTCGTCCAGCCTTTCCCCTGCTGGGTTTGCCAGCTCGTTTCACTGGTTTAGCAGGCATAATTTCGGCGTGTATAACAGAAAGTATGGCTCCTGTTTTAACTGTTCTTGAAACACAGAAATGAAATGAAACCCCCCCCCCCCCAAAAAAAAAAGGTCGACATCATTCACAATGGCTTTCTTCCACAGATGACAAAAATTCCCCCACAAAGGCGGAATATCACTTTGAAGCTCGCAGACGTCGATTTGCTGCCTTTACTGTAAACGTATCCAACTCCTAAACTAAAGACTTACCTGAGATTCCTCTTGTAAATGTTCCCTGCAGGTGGAGATTAGTCCTGTTATTGCTGTGAAAGAGTTGCCCCCACCTTGAATCACCGTGTCAACAGGGGGCGGCAACTTCGATTCAAAGGAGCGGATAACCGCGTGCCGCCGCCTCTTTATTAATATAAAAGGAGACAGTGCGATCTTGAATGCAATGATCTCTTGAACTCTCTGCAGGGTGCAGACATCGTTCAGCCCATTTTGTACGTTGAGGGTTGTATCAGGAACCAAGGGGGTACATTTTCTACCACTTAGATTCGCAAACAGTTTTTTTTTAATTACACATGTTACCCACTTACAAGGGGTCCGTCAGGGGTGCATATTGTCGGCTTACTTATTTAACTTGTGTACTGAAAATATAATGCGGAATGTTAGAGAAGATGTAGACAAAGAATATTACGATGCCATAACAATTGGAGGTTATGAAATACCAGAGATTAGATATGCTGATGACGCAGTGCTACTGTCCACAACACAAAAAGGAATGGAAAAACTGATTATGTTAGTCCGTAAGAACAGCGAAGAGCAAAACCTCTATCTTAATGCGAAGAAAACTAAATTGATGACAACTGACAAAACAAACAAGGTAGCTGATATATGTATATGTATCAGTGAGGAAAAACTGGAAGAAGTGGAGAGTTTTGAATATCTTGGATCACTGCTAACTAATAATGGAGATACAATGATGGAAATTAAAATGAGGACATCTGTCGCTCTTCAGAAAGTAAAACAAGTAAAGAATCTGTGGATAGGAACAGACAGAACTACAAAAATAAGATTTTTAAGGGCATGCATCTTTCTCATCGCAACATATGTCTGTGAGACCTGGACACTTAACAAAACAGCTGAGAAACACATAAATGCCTTTGAATGTAAATGCTACGGAAGATTTCTTCAAATACCATGGACACAAAAAAAAAAACAAATATATATATACAAGGACTTAATATTGAAGAAGGCTGGCTAGTAAAGAGGATTAAAGAGGGAAAACTTAAATATTTTGGACACATTAAACATCATGATAATCTAGAGAAAACTGTCTTGGAAGGGTACATAATGGGAAAAAGAAAGAGAGGAAGACCAAGGCGAAGATGGCTGCAAGACATCGTTGATGACCTGCAAATCGACGCATCAGCAGCAGGCCATCTTGCTCACAACCGAGAGGCCAACTAGAGGCAAAGTTCCGCAAGAGACATGCAAATGAATGAATGACCCACTTAGCAACTTCCTGCTTTCAGACGATTCGTTTTACGTAGCCCCTTGGGAAAGCTAGGACTATAATGTATTACTATTATTATTATTCTCCTGCTGTTGCTGCGACGCCGTTGTAGACTGCCGTCTGATGCTAGGTGTGCCGCTGAACAAGTTTAATAATTGTTCTATTCGGAACACTTTACTCCATCTATACACATTCTTCTGGGGCGCCCTCTGTCCCTTGGTTGATTGCGTTCTGACGTAATGAAACCTAGCAACTTGTTTGCCGGTAACAGGCCTCATTCTGGTCAAGTGGCCCGAATGTGTGGTAAAGTCTTCTTCTTCTTTTTATGTCCTTGGAACTGTGAGTTTGGTGTTCTTCGGGCCCAATGCGGAGAAGGTGTTTAGTCATAGAATCTTGTTTAAGTGGGAAAATGTTATGGTGGTTTATTTATTTGTGTGTGTGTGTGTGACCATAAGTGGAGTTAACAAGCAGAGGTCTTCCTCGTTTTCTATTTCCTAAGATAAGCAGCTATAAATAATAACATACAACAACCCAGAGTTTTGCAGAAGTCTTTTTTTTTAAATTTCAAATGGAGAAATAGGTCGGTTGGGTGTTTCGCTAACTCTGACGTTAGCACGGCAGCTATGGTAGCCAACTTTGACGTCAGCATGGCAGCTATGGTAGCCAACTCTGACGTTAGCATGACAGCTATGGTAGCCAACTCTGACGTCAGCATGGCAGCTATGGTAGCCAACCTTAACGTTAGCATGGCAGCTATGGTAGCCAACTCTGACGTTAGCATGGTGGCTGTGGTAGCCGACCTTAACGTTAGCATGGTGGCTGTGGTAGCCAACCTTGACGTTAGCATGGCAGCTATGGTAGCCAACCTTAACCTTAGCATGGCAGCTATGGTAGCCAACCTTGACGTTAGCATGGCAGCTATGGTAGCCAACCTTGACGTCAGCATGGCAGCTATGGTAGCCAACTCTGACGTTAGCATGGTGGCTGTGGTAGCCAGATACACAGTCCACTCGGGCAAAGGAACTGGCCAGACCCCAGAGCCCCCTTCCCCCCCCCCCCCCCCCCCGACAGGAGAAGCTCTACGGTGAAACTGAAAACCAGAGAAGAATTGCCGAATTCGTGCAACAGATTGGCGTCGATATCTGAATGAATGACAAAAAAGAAGTGGCAAGGGTGAACAGTGCTGGCTGGCAACAGACATCGAAAGTATTTTTTTTTTAAAAAAAAGAAGAAGATTTCCACAGATTACTAGAAGTGGAATCCTTGAACTATGACTTCGATAACATGAATAATTTTTTTTTGTTTTTTTGTTTATGAATCCATACCACCTGAGAATTCTCAACAGAGTATTCTCATCCATATTGTCAAACGCTTTCGAAGAAATAAAATATTGGCTTTAGCGTCACTTGCTGTTTTCTCAGTGTTTACATCTCTCTGCGTTATGCGTACCATGTTGGTTTCTTGTACATTCTATCTGTAGTCTGAATATTCCGAATAATGTCAGTACAATATTGTATCGCAGGTTAAGTGCAGAAAAACAGGAATAAAAAAAAAGTAGACTAGAAATACAAGAAATTAAATGCACGAAAAGATACGAAAAGAAAATCAGAAGTACTTCGGGGGGAGATTGTTTTCAAACTTGAGGAAACTGCAGTAACGGCTGAACGTAGCAGAAGGAGAGAAAAAATGTAAAGAAAAATTTGGATGTGATGATGAAAGGTCAGTGAATGGAAGACAACAATAAAGAGGAAGAAGAGTCCCAGCATCAAAGAAATGATGGTAGCCAACCCTGACAATTTTTATAATTACCTCCCACGATTTGGAAAGTCTGAAGAAGAAGAAGTCAAGATAAAAAGAAAAGTAATAGTTTGATAATGAAAAAAAAAAAACAAACAACAAATTTCTTCAAAATAACAAAAGAAAACAAGAAACCTGGTAAGAGAAGAGAAAATGAAATAAAAAGCACAGAATGGAAGAAGAATTACACACAGGAGCAAGAGAGTAGTTCACAAAACAATTATCCCCACTGAATGAAAGCAAGCACCAATAAGACTCAGATTCTGAAAAGACCGACTGCGATTCTCTCAAATCATTATCACCTCACGTTCTCATCTGGACCTTTGAAATACCCGACCTAAGCAAATCCATGTCAATGGATTAAACCAACAAGGGGCGTGGCCGGACAAACCCCCCCTACCAACCCATTCACACCAGAAGTAAGTGGAACTTGAAAAACGGGGAAACAGTTCAGTAACCATGTGAAAAGCAGGGATGCGTTTAAAATAAGATTAGCCAGAGGTAAAGAAAAGAAAAGGGCAAATGAAGAAAAGGAATAACACTTTGTTGGAGGTCGAATCTTAGAGAGGTTTGATGACGTCAACAGAGAATTTGACATTAAAATAACTAGTAATCAGCAAACATTTAATTCTTTTCATAGTTTTCAGACGCTTTGTAGAACTCTAGTTTAAATTAGTTACCGTTTATAAGTCCTTTCTATGTGTCTGTCTGATTTCTGGTGATGAAAAGTGATGTTTTTCTAGTTCGTTTTGGAAAATTATTTCTTCTTCTTCTTCTTCTTCTTCTTCTTCTTCTTCTTCTTCTTCTTTCAGTTTGATATACCCAGCTATCTAGGCAGGGGAGAAACACCGTCATGAATCCCTTCATCAGCAGTTATTCGTGCATGTTTCCAATTTTCCATCCATGCTATTTTGGGGCCTTCAGTCTTTGTAGAGAGTGTAGGTTCTGGGCCATTTAGTATCTGTAGAGAGTGCAGGTTTTGGTTCTTCGGTGTCTGTAGAGAGTGTAGGTTTTGGTTCTTCGGTGTCTGTAGAGAGTGTAGGTTTTGGCTCTTCGGTGTCTGTAGAGAGTGTAGGTTTTGGTTCTTCGGTGTCTGTAGAGAGTGCAGGTTTCCAGCATGTAGTTATGTTTTCTGTTTAGCGCTAGGTATAAGGACTTGTGCACCAGCGTTCTCTGAGGCCTGAACATATATTTTAAGAGTCTGGGTTTGAGAAAAGAAAACACAAAAAGGCCGAGAAACTCCGATCAAGAAAGCTGTTTTTCATAAAAATAAACTATACATATCACTAATGATTTTCTTACAGAAGTGGATGTTACATAATTATAGGTAAAGATAAATCAACGTTTCCATGTCATTAAGGCATATTCGGGATGGGGTGTTAGGCCTGTATTTCCACGACCTTCCGCACGTGAAAGTGTGATATGGTCAGTATCAATCCTGGCCTCATTTACCTTCCCAGATTTCTCTGTTACCCATTTTTAGAGGCTGGGTGGACCCAGGGGCCCTTTTTGGTATGTTCCATAAAAAAAAATTCCACTGCTGGGACTATTATATATTTGTAGTTTTATTACTTTTGCTGTAATTTCTAAATATCCTGATAGCTCGCTTATTGTTAGATAAACTGAGTCACGTACGCGATAAAATAACAAAATAGTGAGAGTTACAAGTATTTTTATGCTGTTGTTATACTATTTTTATATACTCTATTCACTGACACAAGCAGAAGATACACGACAGTTACTGAAATATAGCCTAGTGAATCTGACCTTCGATCACTGAGTTTTTGTATGTGCACTCTTCTTCATCTGTGCCACGATGTGGAATGTCTTTGTCGTATGTTTTGTATCTACGTACAGAACATCAGTGACTGTGGAGTTCAGTGGTAGCAGATTCTTCCCATGATCTTTCAGTGCACCTGTAGTCCAGCAGGTGTTTCAGAGTTTTTTCTTGTCTGCCTGTTGCAGCGCATGGAGGAGTTTGGTTTGTTGCCAGGGAGTCTGGGTAAGAGCTTTATCTTATCGAGGGAGGATGTTGTGCCATGTGCGCAACTTGAAGACTGCGCACGGATGTCTACGACACCAGCCGTTGTATGGTTGACTTGGGGTTGAAGACGTTCCATTAGGCAATCAGCGACCCACAGATGATATGCTAGCGTCAGGGTTAGAGAACAATAGCTGACCAAGACCCTGCCCACCTTTCTGTCGGTACCCCCAATAACAGGCATAGCCTGGTTAACGGAACAGGGATCGCCATAGTCCCCATGGTGGTGGAGTCTGCTAAAGAAAAAAGCACTGCACACCCCCTGCTTTTTAGCTGTACGCCGTGTCTGAAAAAATTAGCTGACATAACCCGCTCCCACGCCGATACGATACTGTACCTCAACACTTCTACAGCATCCGCTGCAAAGAACACCAGCTCGCAGTTACAGGGAGATAGCACAAGACAAGACAAGACAAGATAAGACAAGTGTGGTTGGTCTATGAAATTGGGTTAAGAACACTTACAACCTTCATAGATTGTCCATTCTTCCATCGTTCACCCGGCCAAGCCCACGACTATCGTAAGCTCTTCGTGTTATCCACCAACGTATATCGCTGCGGACCTCACTGTTCTTCTCTCTGACATTTCCCTCTAATATGGTGTTTCTGTGAAGTATTTTACTGTAATATTAAAGAGAATTTTCTAAATGTAGTCCTGTAGTTTCCTTTCTTCAACTGTCTTTCTTTCATTCACTTCTAGAAACCCTCTCGCAGTTCACAATTTATAACATTCCACGGCCAAGATGGCGTCCAGTTCCGTTTTCGAACAGAACTCAAGATGACCAGTCATCGCGGTGGCCGGAAATTCCAATATCTGTTGTTGTCATAATTTATTGTCCTGGCATCAGTCCTGGTTAACATAATTAGGCCGTTCACTACTGGATTCTGAGCAGACAGTACAATCTATAGACATACAAACAGACAGACAGACACAGAGATAGATAGATAGACAGACCGACATAGAGACAGACAGACCGACCGACAGACAGACAGACAGACAGATAGATAGATAGATAGATAGATAGATAGATAGATAGATAGATAGATAGATAGATAGATAGATAGATAGACAGATAGACAGATAGATAGATAGATAGATAGATAGATAGATAGATAGATAGATAGATAGATAGATAGATAGATAGATAGATAGATAGATAGATAGATAGATAGATAGATAGATAGATGACGCACTCCACCAACGTGATGAGCATAACGAACCATATCTTAGAACGCCCTGGGTGTAGCAGCAAGCCAAGTTAGCTAGGACGCTGTGCGATGGCAGTTTGTGATCTTACCACTATTTAATCATCCTTCATGCATGCCAGCCGTAATGAATAAGACCTCATAAAGCTGATTTAAATATTAATGGAGCATGATATTGCTGAATATGAATATACTTACGACGGTCTATGAAGCTCGCTGACGTGTGCTAACGCAAGATTATTATTATTATGTTAGTTTATCCACAAAGGTTTGCAACGCCCAAGCAAAAGAATTAGCAGCTTTATGTTGGCGTCTAGTATATTTTAAGGAGTTTTTTTTTTTTCAAATGAAGTATTGTATATTTCCAATAGGAAAGGTTTATATACTGCATAGTCTTTTTTTTGTCATGGAGATGAGCTTCCAGTGGCTGGTTATCGCTGTATTACCCCCAGCGTCACTCTCTGCTTGTCCCTTGTGACCTCCGCAGAGAACACTTGGAGAACGATCTTCTAAAAACAGACAACCCATCGGGTAGATGGTACTTGGTCATAGTGCCTCTCTTGAAGTCGTTAAGTGGATCTAAGAAACAGACTTCCTGGAAAGAAAAAAAAAATCCACCACGATGGGGCCACCCTTCGGCCAGGCATGGGCAGCATTGTGTGTGTGATTGTTTGTTTGTTGTTTGTTTGTTTGTTTTCGGGGGGCCAAAATAGAGTTGTTCAGTCTTCGCGTGGCCAGTCACACACTTTAAAAATGATCAAATTTGCGAATCTCGTAGTCGGAAAACGCACATAATTTAACTGTAATGCAGCTGAATTCGAAATCGAGCCAGGAACTTTCTGTTTGGCAGACGAGTGCACTAACCGCTACACCAATGGTGCGCTCATTTTGTCAGTGCAGAAAAGATTTATCTTCTACTTCTAAATATATACGAGGGGCGTTCGGAAAGTAATGCACCACATAGTTTTTCTCAGGAGCTGTTTATTAAAAAAGCATGAAATTTATACAAAAATACATTAACATATCATGTAAACATCGGTATTATTCAACATAATCCCCATCAACTTGTACGGCTGTACGCCAGCGAGAAACAAGTGCATTTATTCCTAGCCTGTACCAGATTTTCTCTTGATTATGTAGCCATTTCTTCGCTGCATGAATCACTCCTTTGTCATCTTCAAATCTTACTCGTCGGAGTGCATCTTTAAGTGGACCAAAGAGATGGAAGTCAGAGGGTGCTAAATCGGGACTATAGGCTAGATAGGGTAGTACAGTCCAACTCAGTTTGGTGATTGCTTCCCGTGTTGCCAGACTTGTGTGATGGCGCGCATTGTCGTGAAGAAGAAGTAGGTATGCTGGTTTCCGGTGCGGCTGAACTCTGCGAAAACGTTGATTGAATCTTTTCAGTGTCTTAATGTAAGCTTGCGAATTGACTGTCTCTCCTCTTGGCATAACATCCACAAGAATCACACCTTCAATGTCCCAAAAGACAGTGATCATGACCTTTCCAGCTGAAGGAGTTGTCTTGAACTTTTTTCTTCGTGGCGATTGCGGATGATGCTACTCCATTAACTGTCTTTTTCCTCAGGTTCAAAATGATGTGCCCAGGTTTCGTCACATGTTACGATCTTAGCCACAAAGTTCTCTCCCTCAGCATTGAAAAGCTCCAACAATTCAGAAGAAATTGCTTTCCTTTGCAATCGATGTTCATTTGTGAGACTTCGAGGAACCCATCTTAGAAAATCCGAGAGCTTTTATAATTACATTTGCAGTACCATTGCTGACTGACAGCTTTAAGGCCAATTTTTGAGTAGTGATACGCCAACCAGTAAGAATAATGCCCTCAGTGCATTTCAACATTTCTGCCTTGGTGGCTGTGGCAGGACGTCCACATCGCGGCCGATCATGCAACTCCTTGTCTACACTTATTGGTTCTTTGATTGTACTCCTGTCGACTGAAAAACGTCCATACACATCACATAGACTCTTGTGAATGTCCACAACAGTTTCCTTCTCTGCAACGAGAAATTCTATCAAATTTCGCTGCTTATACCGCAAGTTGCTAACACACTCCATTTCAACGGTTAAGACAGCCATATTCTTTTGCCAGTTGCAGTGCAATTTGGTTCACACAATCGGCACGTGCCATATTTAAAGTATGCAAAATTTCATGCTTCTATCTTCATTATTAGTTGAAAATAAACGATGTGGTGCATTACTTTCTGAACGCTCCTCATATATATCTGTGTGTGTGTGTCTGTGTGTGTAAAAAACTTAAGTTATCAATTCAGTTACTGTAATTTTTCAGTGTAAAATCAATATTGTTGACTTTTTCAGAAAATTATTCCTTTTTTTTTTTTTTAGATGTGCATTCAAGCTCTTCTTCTTCTTCTTCTTCTTCTTCTTGTGAAACGCCAAGTTGGAAATCTCTGAAAAGCCCAGCCTTCTCTCTCAGGCTCGTCTGGATTGGTGCTGGCCTGCGCCTTGTGTGCCTTATTTGTTCGTAACGAATTGTAACCTTTCTGGAGCGAAACTGAGTCGACTATAACTCAGAGAAAGCTATCTTAACAGAACCATAGCTAGCTGCAGTCATAGTCACTTTCCAGTATGGTACTGAGCTCCTACATCTAGAAGACATGAAACTTTGCCAAAAACGTGTCCTCTTTAAAGATCCTTCCTGCTGTAAAAATTCCTACCGAAAAGGCAAGTAAAACACCCAAGTCAACTACCGACAAGTAAAGTAAAACACCTGAGCCAACTACCGACAAGTAAAGTAAAACACCCGAGCCAACTACCGACAAGTAAAGTAAAACACTCGAGCCAACTACCGACAAGTAAAGTAAAACACTCGAGCCAACTACCGACAAGTAAAGTAAAACACCCGAGCCAACTACCGACAAGTAAAGTAAAACACCCGAGCCAACTACCGACAAGTAAAGTAAAACACCCGAGCCAACTACCGACAAGTAAAGTAAAACACTCGAGCCAACTACCGACAAGTAAAGTAAAACACTCGAGCCAACTACCGACAAGTAAAGTAAAACACCCGAGCCAACTACCGACAAGTAAAGTAAAACACTCGAGCCAACTACCGACAAGTAAAGTAAAACACCCGAGCCAACTACCGACAAGTAAAGTAAAACACTCGAGCCAACTACCGACAAGTAAAGTAAAACACTCGAGCCAACTACCGACAAGTAAAGTAAAACACCCGAGCCAACTACCGACAAGTAAAGTAAAACACTCGAGCCAACTACCGACAAGTAAAGTAAAACACCCGAGCCAACTACCGACAAGTAAAGTAAAACACTCGAGCCAACTACCGACAAGTAAAGTAAAACACCTGAGCCAACTACCGACAAGTAAAGTAAAACACTCGAGCCAACTACCGACAAGTAAAGTAAAACACTCGAGCCAACTACCGACAAGTAAAGTAAAACACTCGAGCCAACTACCGACAAGTAAAGTAAAACACTCGAGCCAACTACCGACAAGTAAAGTAAAACACCCGAGCCAACTACCGACAAGTAAAGTAAAACACCCGAGCCAACTACCGACAAGTAAAGTAAAACACCCGAGCCAACTACCGACAAGTAAAGTAAAACACCCGAGCCAACTACCGACAAGTAAAGTAAAACACCCGAGCCAACTACCGACAAGTAAAGTAAAACACCCAAGCCAAGTAACGAAAAGACAAGTAAAACACTCGAGCCAACTACCGACAAGTAAAGTAAAACACCTGAGCCAACTACCGACAAGTAAAGTAAAACACCCGAGCCAACAACAGATAAGTAAAGTAAAACATCCGAGCTAACTTCCAGCCCTAACTCGATGTTCGTATTTCAAGATCTTCACAACGTCGTGTGCAAAGAACTGAAGAGGGTGCAGAAACCAACCACAGATCAACCTCAAACTATGGGGGTGGGGGGGGGGAATAACTTTGGTCTTGTGAAACCGTTCTAAGGAATAAAGTAAGCTCGGATACCGGCGGTCTACACATTGTAATTCCTTGCTGTTTCGCCTACATAGGTTAAAAAAAGTTCTTGTCCCAAAGTCTTTCTTATCTTCGAGCCGTCCTGGCGTCAAGTGAACCCTCCCACACCCACAGAGACTATTATCTTCAACTTCACGACACCACGGGTTTCTCCGCCATTTTGTATATTTAACCGCGGGACAGAAGTCCGGAACGAGGCTCGGAAATTTCGGCAGCTCGCTCGTGATCTGGGGCGAACGCGCCGTCGGTGCTTTCGTGCCATGCACGAATCCTCTGCGACTTACCCCACGCACCATTTACCCGGGGCCCCCCTCGACGGGTCTGGCGCGGCCTGGATAATTAAAAACCTATAATGATCGATCACTGAATGCGTCTCGCGCCAAGGCCCCTCAATGCAATCAACAAAGAGGGGTTACCCGCCAGAAACTAACCATGCTCTGGGGCTCATCACAAACTTTCTGTCCTCTTCTTTTCTTCCTTATTTTACATATTTTAGCTGAAATATTCAACAGCTTACAATGTTGACAGTTCAGCACTGCCTGTCTTTCATCTCGCACAATCCTAATACTTTAAATACCCGCAAACAGGGCCATCTTCAGACTAACAGGGCCATCTTCAGGCTAACAGCGCCATCTTCAGACTAACAGGGCCATCTTCAGACTAACAGGGCCATCTTCAGACTAACAGGGCCATCTTCAGACTAACAGGGCCATCTTCAGGCTAACAGGGCCATCTTCAGACTAACAGGGCCATCTTCAGACTAACAGGGCCATCTTCAGACTAACAGGGCCATCTTCAGGCTAACAGGGCCATCTTCAGACTAACAGGGCCATCTTCAGACTAACAGGGCCATCTTCAGACTAACAGGGCCATCTTCAGACTAACAGACGTGTTGCTCATGAAGTTCCTTGTAATACTTTTCACTCTTCACAGCAGTTTTAAAGGCTTTACTTTTCTAAATCGTTGTTTAATTTACTTCTTTTTTTTCACATAAAAGAAAAGCTCTCCTGAATACAGACAGTCAAAAACCGTCTGATATGCAGAGAGACAAATACCGTCTGATATACAGGCAGTCAAATATCGTCTGATATGTAGAGACACAATTACCTCTGAAATACAGACAGTCAAATATCGTCTGATCTACAGAGACACAATTACCGCCTCATATACAGACAGTCAAATACCGTCTGATATGTAGAGACACAATTACCTCTGAAATACAGACAGTCAAATACCGTCTGAAATGCAGAGAGACAATTACCGTCTGATATACAGACAGATAAATACCGTCTGATATACAGACAGTCAAATATCGTCTGATCTACAGAGACACAATTACCTCTGAAATACAGACAGCCAAATACCGTCTGAAATGCAGAGAGACAATTACCGCCTGATATACAGACAATCAAATACCGTCTGATATGTAGAGGCACAATTACCTCTGAAATACAGACAGTCAAATATCGTCTGATATGTAGAGGCACAATTACCTCTGAAATACAGACAATCAAATACCGTCTGATATGTAGAGGCACAATTACCTCTGAAATACAGACAGTCAAATATCGTCTGATATGTAGAGGCACAATTACCTCTGAAATACAGACAATCAAATACCGTCTGATATGTAGAGGCACAATTACCTCTGAAATACAGACAATCAAATACCGTCTGATATGTAGAGGCACAATTACCTCTGAAATACAGACAATCAAATACCGTCTGATATGTAGAGACACAATTACCTCTGAAATACAGACAAGTAAAGTAAAACACCCGAGCCAACTACCGACTAGTAAAGTAAAACATCCGAGCCAACAACAGATAAGTAAAGTAAAACATCCGAGCTAACTTCCAGCCCTAACTCGATACTCGTATTTCAAGATCTTCACAACGTCGTGTGCAAAGAACTGAAGAGGGTGTAGAAACCAACCACAGATCAACCTCAAACTATGGGGGAGGGGGGATAACTTTGGTCTTGTGAAAGCGTTCTAAGGAATAAAGTAAGCTCGGATACCGGCGGTCTACACATTGTAATTCCTTGCTGTTTCGCCTACATAGGTTAAAAAAAAGTTCTTGTCCCAAAGTCTTTCTTATCTTCGAGCCGTCCTGGCGTCAAGTGAACCCTCCCACACCCACAGAGACTATTATCTTCAACTTCACGACACCACGGGTTTCTCCGCCATTTTGTATATTTAACCGCGGGACAGAAGTCCGGAACGAGGCTCGGAAATTTCGGCAGCTCGCTCGTGATCTGGGGCGAACGCGCCGTCGGTGCTTTCGTGCCATGCACGAATCCTCTGCGACTTACCCCACGCACCATTTACCCGGGGCCCCCCTCGACGGGTCTGGCGCGGCCTGGATAATTAAAAACCTATAATGATCGATCACTGAATGCGTCTCGCGCCAAGGCCCCTCAATGCAATCAACAAAGAGGGGTTACCCGCCAGAAACTAACCATGCTCTGGGGCTCATCACAAACTTTCTGTCCTCTTCTTTTCTTCCTTATTTTACATATTTTAGCTGAAATATTCAACAGCTTACAATGTTTACAGTTCAGCACTGCCTGTCTTTCATCTCGCATAATCCTAATACTTTAAATACCCGCAAACAGCCCTTTCTTCAGGCTAACAGGGCCATCTTCAGACTAACAGGGCCATCTTCAGACTAACAGACGTGTTGCTCATGAAGTTCCTTGTAATACTTTTCACTCTTCACCGCAGTTTTAAAGGCTTTACTTTTCTAAATCGTTGTTTAATTTACTTCTTTTTTTTTCACATAAAAGAAAAGCTCTCCTGAATACAGACAGTCAAAAACCGTCTGATATGCAGAGAGACAAATACCGTCTGATATACAGGCAGCCAAATACCGTCTGATATACAGACAGATAAATACCGTCTGATATACAGACAGATAAATACCGTCTGATATACAGACAGATAAATACCGTCTGATATACAGACAGATAAATACCGTCTGATATACAGACAGTCAAATACCGTCTGATATGTAGAGACACAATTACCTCTGAAATACAGACAGTCAAATACCGTCTGAAATGCAGAGAGACAATTACCGTCTGATATACAGACAGTCAAATACCGTCTGATATGTAGAGACACAATTACCTCTGAAATACAGACAGTCAAATACCGTCTGAAATGCAGAGAGACAATTACCGTCTGATATACAGACAGTCAAATACCGTCTGAAATGCAGAGAGACAATTACCGTCTGATATACATACAGATAAATACCGTCTGATATACAGACAGTCAAATACCGTCTGAAATGCAGAGAGACAATTACCGTCTGATATACATACAGATAAATACCGTCTGATATACAGACAGTCAAATACCGTCTGATACACAGACAGACAAATACCGTCTGATATATGGACAGACAAATACCGTCTGATATACAGACAGACAAGTGCCGTCTGATATACAGACAGTCAAATACCGTCTGATATACGGACAGAAAAATACCGTCTGATATGTAGAGACACAATTACCTCTGAAATACAGACAGTCAAATATCGTCTGATATGCAGAGAGACAATTATCGCCTGATATACGGACAGTCGTCTGATATACAGACAAATATCGTCTGATATACGGACAGACAAATACCGTCTCATATACAGGCAGTCAAATATAGTCTGATATACGGACAGACAAATAGTGTCTGATATGCAGACAGACAAATACCGTCTGATATACGGACAGACAAATACCTTCTGATTTACGCACAGCCGACTGATATACAGACAGTCAAATACCATCTGATATACAGACAGCCAAATACGTCTGATATACGGACAGACAAATACTGTCTGATATACAGACAGACAAATATCATCTGATATACAGACAGCCAAATACGTCTGAAATACGGACAGACAAATACTGTCTGATATACAGACAGTCAAATACGGCTGCTATACGGACAGACAAATACTGTCTGATATACAGACAGACAAATACCATCTGATATACAGACAGCCAAATACGTCTGATATACGGAAAGATAAATACTGTATGATATACGGACAGACAAATATCGTCTGATATACGGGCAGACAAATACCGTCTGACGTACAGACAAACAAATACTGTCTGATATACACATAGACAAATACCGTTTGAATTACAGACAGTCAAATATCTGATATAGACTTATGTTTATTCGACTTATCACGAATTCGAACCTTCTTCTTCTTCGAGGAGCTGCTGAGTACAGTGACTTTCCCAGCCATTGAGGCCCCTCGCTGCAGACAAGGCACGTCTCCATTCCTCTCTGATCTCTTTTTGCCAGTTGCCGATTCCAAGAGCGAATTTGAAACGCAGGGCATTAATTCCCATAAGCTTATGTATTCATTTATTAATGTAATTTAATTAGTTAATTATTCCTTTCTTTTTCAAAAAAATATATTACGCTAACTTTATTGACTGGTATTAGCTTAAACAACGAAATGAACAAGGGTAATGTGGACTACTGTACACAGTCCAGTACTGTAATCATACGAGTACTGTAGGGTTACCAACTTATGACGGGAAGACATTCTGGTCGAAGGTCGTTTCTGCGACCTACGGCTTACAAGAAAAATAAATAAACCAACCAATATTTCGCCTGAAGCTCTTCATCAAGACACCAGAGGAAAAAAAAAACAATAATAAGATATAAGCACACGCAGGATTCGCTTTGAGTGAGAGTTTGAACCACACATGTGTACGGGCAAACAGTTCAGTGATATAGACAGGTGACGTTTACGTTAAAAGAACAAAATAAATAAACAACTAAATACCTAAGGTACACTTAGTAGACAAATGTAACGAGAGCATTTTCCTTACTAAGTAACAGTTGGTACGTTACAGTGAAAATGAGGTAGCGGTGGGTTTCATGGGATTTTTACGGAAAAACGATACAAGAAACGTTAATTCTATCGCAAGGGCACCTGAACGGCGAACTGACTAGTGCAATAGCCTCTCGTGGCAAAAGTAGGCGGTTCGATTCTGGCTGGAAGCGTCCCAGTCACCGAGCTGTAGAAATCGGTACCTGGTTTCTTCTGGAACTGGGGAGAAAGGAAAGACAGCCAGGTGTGATGCTGACCATATCATCCTTTAGTGTGGTGATAGGTCAAAGAACTTATACGCACTAACATCATATCCTCTAGGTACCTCTATGACATAACAGGGCCACCTTTATCTTATACCTGTCCTCTTGTATTTCTTGGATAAGTCAGCTTTGCCATTCCAGCCTTGAGTCACATCATGCTGTCGTGCCATCAGTGAAAATGTAATAACTATGTACGAGGAAGCAATTACTGAAGAAAGAGGCTGCCGATAGTTGGGACATGTGCTTCGGATGACTAACAACTCACCACCAAAAAAAAAAAAAAAACAACATTAAGATGGACACCACAGGGGAACAGAAGTAAGGGTAGACCAAAAGAGACATGGAGAAGAACAACAGAGAGGATGTTGAGCAATAGAGGTCTCACTTGGGCAAGAGCGGAAAAAAAGCCAACGGACAGGCGTTTGTGGAAAACCTTTGCGGAAGCCCCATGTGCCCTATGCACTTAAGGTTCAGAGAGAGAGAGAGAGAGAGAGAGAGAGAGAAAGAGAGAGACGAGGAAAGCAGATCTAAAAACGTTGAGGAGAGATCATTCATTTGCATGTCCCTTGTGGAACTTTGCCTCCCTAACGGCACTCCTGTAGGCCTCTCGGTTGTGAGCAAGATGGCCTGCTGCTGATGCACCTATTCGCAGATCATCAACGATGTCTTGCAGCCATCTTCGCCTTGGTCTTCCTCTCTTTCTTTGTCCCATTATGTACCCTTCCAAGACGGTTTTCTCTAGATTATCATGACGTTTAATGTGTCCATAATATTTAAGTTTTCTCTGTTTAATACTCTATACTAGCCAGCCTTCTTCAGTATTAAGTATGGATATATTTGTTCTTTTTTTTTTGTGTTCATGATATTTTAAGAACTCTTCTGTAGCATTTACATTCAAAGACATTTATATGTCTTCTCTAAATTATCACGATGTTTAATATGTCCAAAATATTTAAGTTTTCTCAGTTTAATCATTTTTACTAGACAGCCATCTTCAATACAAGACGGTACATGCGCAACTGAAATCAAGTCAAGAACATAAATATTCAGAAGCAGCTTGCAAGTGATACAAAGAAGACATCAAGTGTCATTTGACTTCTGCAGGGGTACCAGATAACTGAACACTCATTAGATCTGAACAATACACCATCTAGTTTGTTCTCACCCAAATCATCATCAGCATCGCCCGTCACTCCCTTTGGGAATATAGGCCACGGATAAAGTCTCTCCAGTCATTCATGTTCTTAGATTTGTTCTCTACGTCCCTCCATCTGTATCCCTTGTCTCGGGTAGCTTTCATAATTTCTCTTCTTCGGGTAGCTCTGGGTGTTCCATGGTATCTGTCCTTTGAGGGAAATTCCATGTTTGTGCATGTCTTGTTGTTCTGGTGTCTGGGTTCCTTAATATGTAGCCAATCCACCTCAGTTTTCTACACATGATTTGTAGACTCATAGGTTCTTACCCTGCTCCTTCCAAAAGCTCCTCATTTCTGGTCTTGTCCTGCCATTTGATATCTCTGCTGTCACCCAAAGAACTACTAAAAGGAGACACGGCGCAGATACTTGTGCACGCTCTGACAGGAAAACGGCGGTCGTGGTTCAGTGAATCTTAATCACACGGTGCTCTTCTGGGATTTGAAGAACCTGACGGGTTTGCTTAATCTGGTGGCAGGCAGGATAGACAACAACAACAACCCCGTCTCATACAGCGAAGCTAAAGCAGCAATCAAACATTACTACAGGAAGCTATCGACTGACCAGCATAGCCCACCGTCGTCCAACGACCACAAACCAGTAGCAAACCACCATCTTCACTGTCCATTGCTAGCTCACACCTATAACATAGCCCTGACTGCACAAACAAGACAGATATTCAGATTCCAGGAAACATCCTTTGCAGCTCTGATCCCTCTGTCAAGAAGTCTAAACCCACGTGTTGCCACAAAACGTTAAAGGACTTTTTAAAACAACAGTAGGAACAGCGTCATTAGTTAGCTGAGGTTAGAGATTGAGGTGTAAATCGAAATGTTACAACTGTCTGATCGTTCATTAATAAGTTTTTATTACTTTTGTTAAAGAAGAAAAAGAAGAAGATTTAGAAGAAGAAGAAGAAAAGGAAGAAGAAGAAGAAGAAGAAGATTTAGAAGAAGAAGAAAAGAAGAAGAAGAAGCAGAAGAAGAAGCAGAAGAAGAAGAAGAAGAAGAAACAGAAGAAGAAGAAGAAGAAGAAAAAAGATTTAGAAGAAGAAGATTTAGAAGAAGAAAAACAACAACAACAACAAGAATATCACCACCACCAACAACAACAACAAGAATATCACCACCACCAACAACAAGAACAACAACAACAACAAGAATATCACCACCACCACCAACAACAACAACAACAACAACAATATCACCACCACCACCACCAACAACAACAACAATATCACCACCACCAACAACAACAACAAGAATATCACCACCACCAACAACAACAACAAGAATATCACCACCACCAACAACAACAAAAACAATAACAACAACAAGAATATCACTACCACCACCAACAACAACAACAACAAGAATATCACCACCACCAACAACAACAACAACAAGAACAACAACAACAAGAATATCACCACCACCAACAATAACAAGAATATCACCACCATCAACAACAACAAGAACATCACCACCACCACCACCAACAACAACAACAAGAATATCACCACCACCAACAACAACAAGAACATCACCACCACCACCACCAACAACAACAGAATATCACCACCACCAACAACAACAAGAAGAATATCACCACCACCAAAAACAACAAGAAGAATATCACCACCACCAACAACAACAAGAAGAATATCACCACCACCACCACCAACAACAACAAGAAGAATATCACCACCACCAACAACAACAAGAAGAATATCACCACCACCAACAACAACAAGAAGAATATCACCACCACCACCAACAACAACAGCAACAACAACAACAACAACAGCAACAACAAGAATATCACCACCACCAACAACAGCAACAACAACAACAACAGCAACAACAACAACAACAGCAACAACAACAACAACAAGAAGAATATCACCACCACCAACAACAACAGCAACAACAACAACAACAGCAACAACAAGAATATCACCACCACCAACAACAACAACAAGAATATCACCAACAACAACAACAAGAACATCACCACCACCAACAACAACAACAAAAGTAAACGAATGAAATGAAAGATGTGGCTTTGAAGAAACACCAAACACATACATTTGAATTGGAAAGACCAAGCTCTTAATGGAAAAGATCACGTTCTCAATGGAGCAGATCAAGTTCTCAGTAAAAGATATCAAATTCTCAAGATGCTCTGAACACGGACAATTTGTGAAAATTATGAGAAAAAAACTCCTGAGAATTTATCCGGTGTGTCGTGAAGATAAGCAAAAAAGGGGGAAAGTTTGAATAACTGCATCAAAAAATAAGTGATTACATAAATAAATAAATACGTGATTACATAAAAAAATCTGTGATTACATAAAATAAATAAATACGTGATTACATAAAATATAAATAAATAAATACGTGATTACATGAAAAATTAAATACGTGATCACATAAAACAAATAAACACATGATTACATAAAATAAATGCACAACTACATAAACAAATAAATACACAATTACATAAAATAAAAAAATAAATAAACACATGATTGTATAAAACAAATAAATACATGACTGCATAAAGAAATAAATACATGATTACATAAAACAAATAAATACTATGACTACAAAACAAATAAAAACTTTATTATATAAAACAAGTACACGACTAAATAAATAAAAACATGATTACATAAAACAAACAAATATATGACTATATAAATAAATAAATATATTATTACATGAAAGAATAAACGCGACTATAGAAAAATAAATACATGATTACATAAAACAAATACACGACAATATAAAAATGAATACATGATTGCATGAAACAAATACACGACTATATAAAAAAATAAATGCATGATTACATAAAACAAACACAGGACTATATGAATAAAGAAATAAATACATGATTACATACAACAAATACACGACTATTTAAAGAAATAAATACATGAATACATAAAACAAATAAAAAGATGATTACATAAGGCAAATGCATAAAATAAATAAGTGAACGACTAAATAAAAATGAATGAATGAATATCACTTGAGTTCACTTCTGTCCTTATTTTAAAATAAATTATTGCCGCATAAAACAGAATATTCCTACAGCTTTAAAGAAATAGTGTCGGAGAATCATAACAAAATATCCTGAAGATTGTAGAAAAGCTGAATTTTAAAATGCTTCTTTATCTGTTCCAAAGCTAATCTAAAAAGGCGCATAGCTACATAATATTGTCAGAATGTTCTTCTTTTCTTCTTAGCTTTCGGGGCCATTAAGGCTCATTGCTGAAGATAAAGTTCGCCTCCATTCCTCTCTACTTCTAATCTTCACTCTCTCTAGTCGGTGACACCAATTTCTTTTATATCCTCTTCTATGTTGTCTGTCCATTTCTGTCTTGGTATACCACTTGGTCTTGTTCCCTTTATCTCTTGTACATACATCGTTTTCACTTGTCTGTTCTACTCCATTCTTTCTACATAGCCCGACCAATGTTATCTGTTCAGTTTAAAGACGTTTATAATCTAATGTGATTTAAATAAGTTATTAAGTTCAGTGTTCTTATTAGTTCTCCGTGCCCTACTGTTGGTATCTTTTATGTGCCTGAAAGAATAATGTGAGAGATAAGACTGCAGTAAAACTGGTTCTAGTAATGATGTAAACAGAGGTGTATGGTCCCGTTTTACAATTTTAAAAAAAAAAAGGCAGAAAAATTAAGAGAAAAATTAACAGACAGAAAAACATGAGCACGTATAAATGAAGAACTTACAACAATCCAATATTTCGGCAATGTGTCTTTATCAGACAACAGAAGCAAAGGGGAAAAAACAAGAGATAAATAAATGGAACAAAGATCCCCTTAGATCCTCAAAGAGGCAATCTACTCTTAGAAGTCTTTAATATTAATCATGAACTAGGATGGGTAGAAAATGACTTTGCATTTTTATTATTTGTTGGAAAATATTCCTTTGAAGCAAGTGATCATAAAAATGGTTGCCTACTGTAATGTTAAACCGACACAGTTAAGTGTTAGAAGTCTATGTATCTGTATTAACAAAGAATTCCTTGACATAGCCTTTAGATACTGCTGCATGCGTGAGACAGTAGCTTCTTTTGAACTGATCAGTGGGAGCGTAGATGACTGTAGCTGTTGTGACTGCATGGTTATCAGGGCTGGCAAACTGGATATGCCTGAAATTCTATTCCACTTCTTCGTTGGTGCTCCTGGCAAAAGGCTCAGTCTGATCACGGGGCAGGTCTAGCTCTGGACCTTACAATGACGGAGTCTGCAAGAGACATGCTTTTTTGGAGTCTCAACTCATGCCGTTGTTATCAGAGCGGACCATTCAAACGTTTCAAAATATTTAGAGCATCGGCTGCAGAACATTTCGCTCACAGTTTTAGGAATATACAACAAACCAAAAACAACGACGACAACAACAGCAACAACAACAACAGCAACAACATAAAAAACAAATGCAATCAACATTCACATCATGACAGTGTTGTTAGAAACAGAATGAGAGTAATAAAGACACTGTAGCCTTGAGGCAACTGCTGGGCCAGACACGTGAGGAATCACATGATTAATCTCAGCCAATCAGCAAACGTGGCGCTGCTAATCACTGCTCGCTCTTTAATTACATTAAACCATGTCAGTAACGAGTTCATGGAAATAGATTTCGTCGCATTCCCATCGCCATAACCAACCGTAGTCCGGTTCGTTGACCAGTCCCTTGTTATTATCAAAGTCGACTGAACTTACTAAAACCTGGTTCGAAACAAAGGAGTCGATTAAAAACATTAAACAAACAAACAAACAAAACAAAAACAAAAACCTTACCACCTTACTGTTCGGTTAATTTGTTTATCAGTTCTGCTATTCTACATAAACATGTACTCTCCCTCTCTCTCTCTCTCTCTCTCTCTCTCTCTCTCTCTCTCTCTCTCTCTCTCTCCCTACGTGCATGTATGTCTTTTGAATTATGGTCAGTATCATTCCTACAATTGTGTTGACAAATGAGAATCAACAGCGCGTCTACAAACAAACAGCAGAGAGAAAAGTGAGTAAGATTGGCTACTCTCCGGCAGATCACCAAAAGTCTATTTGAAAAGAGTCTGAAGGCGACACAAAGGCGAAGAAAGCTATGTCTGAAATAGGAGACAAGAGAAATGAATAAAAGATAGAATCTGAAGCAAAATAAATATTATGCACTGCGAAAAGATAACATGCGATATTGGACACTTTCACAAGCTCCCATAATTCACTAGCAATATTAACCAAAGTTGTCTTAGATCACCCCTTGTGTTGACAAGTTCAGAATGCCAGTACAAACTAGATCACCTCTTTGTCATGAGAAGTTCAAAATGCCAGTGCAAACTAGATCACTCCTTGTGTTGAGAGGTTCAGAATGCGAGTACAAACTAGAACACTCCTTGTGTTGAGAAGTTCAGAATGCCAGTGCAAACTAGAACACTCCTTGTGTTGAGAAGTTCAGAATGCCCGTGCAAACTAGAACACCTCTTGTATTGAGAAGTTCAGAATGCCAGTGCAAACTAGAACACCTCTTGTATTGAGAAGTTCAGAATGCCAGTGCAAACTAGAACACCTCTTGTATTGAGAAGTTCAGAATGTCAGTACAAACTAGAACACCTCTTGTATTGAGAAGTTCAGAATGCCAGTGCAAACTAGAACACCTCTTGCATTGAGAAGTTCAGAATGTCAGTGCAAACTAGAACAATCCTTGTGTTGAGAAGTTCAGAATGCCAGTGCAAACTAGAACACCTCTTGTATTGAGAAGTTCAGAATGCCAGTGCAAACTAGAACACTCCTTGTATTGAGAAGTTCAGAATGCCAGTACAAACTAGAACACTCCTTGTGTTGAGAAGTTCAGAATGCCAGTACAAACTAGAACACTCCTTGTATTGAGAAGTTCAGAATGCCAGTGCAAACTAAAACACTCCTTGTGTTGAGAAGTTCAGAATGCCAGTACAAACTTGAACACTCCTTGTGTTGAGAAGTTCAGAATGCGTGTAGAAAGTCTACACAGAAAGATGTTCTGTGGCAATGAGGAAACAATTCAATTTTTTTTTTTTTTTGAGACAAGCTACTTAAATAATTCTGTACCCAAGAGAAAAAAAAAACAAAAAAACTGACCCTCATCTGACCTAGTTTGTTGAGTTTACAGATAGCAGAAGTCCAGTCTTCAGACCACACATATACAAGCGAGAGAATGGACTGGTTAGAGAACTAGTACTTAAACAAAATAATACTTATATGTAGGTCTTCTCGTGTATTCTTATCTGGCGATAAGATTCATCGGTGGAGAGGGGGGGAGGGGGGCGATTCGCCTCTTGGTCTTGATCGGGATTTCCTTGGCAGCCAACCGGCCCCCTAGGGACTATGGGGAATTTTCTTTTCGGCGGAGGATGCGGGGAGGGGGAGGGGTTGGGTGGTGTGGGGGAAGAACCAAGTGACGTAAAAAGGGCCTTTTTTCTATAGCAACATGGCTGGCTGCAAACCAAATGGATAATCTTAAGGCACAACATGGAAGTAACGAGCAGAAAAAAGGTTTAAATATACCAATGGAGAAATGGGACAGGGTCTTGATCAGTTAAGATTCGGCATTATACCACGTATATGAAACTTAATGCAGACGTATATCAACGTCAACACTATACTCTGGTTTAGATAGCTGAGCGATAAGAAACTTGAAGCTACTGGCATCTGATCACATGCTGTAGACTCTCTCTCTCTCTCTCTCTCTCTCTCTCTTCTCTCTCTCTCTCTCTCTGAACATTTCTGTGCCAAAGGCACATGGGGCTTCCACAAGGGTTTTCTATAAACGCCTGTCCTTCGCCTTTTCTCCCCGCTCTTGTCCAGGTGAGCCCTTAATTTACTCACCAGCCTCTCTGCTGTGGTGAAGATACACAAGCATAATATTGGATTAGAAGTGTTCTGCGCAAGAGTCCCAGAATCAGAGAGTCCCATTTGGGTTCGAAACGGGATCCTAGCCAACTTTGGTTCTTTAGCCATGGCAATAGCTTCCAGAAAGAAAGAAAAAAAAACACGGAGATATACACATAAATACGGGACGCGTGACATAAAAAGGAAATCATAGATCAAAATTACTGTGGAATTTTATTGCCGTGATCTCCTTACTCTCCATTAAAAAAAAAATCTCAGATTCTACAATATCGGTTTTATGACAGTCGCCATGATATACGTGTTATCAAGAAGAATAAGAGCTAACAAAGATCTTATCCCTCTTCTCCCTGAGTGCTCCGAGTAACAAGTTCAACCTGGCTAATACTGGAGGGCTCGTCGTGGTTTCAGTGGTGATAGAATTTGCCCAGGTTTTTTTTTTTGGGGGGGGGGGGGGTGGCGAACTGAGAGAGAGAGAGAGAATGCGACTCTGTGTGAGTCGCGGTGGTGTAATGATTAGCGCATTTCCTTACCAACCAGAAGGTTGTTTGTTTGATTTCCCACTGCGGCGGAACTTTTTTTTCTTCAAATGGTCTGACACCCGGGCTAGCCTGGGTCCCTGGACAAACAAAGGTGCGGCCTCCCTGTCTCAGATGCTGTAGTGACCTGGAAATGTGAAGGCATGCAACAGCCACTTGTACCTAAGTTTTAACTCGTCCCTGTGTCCTCAGACTACCCACCGTAGCCCCCCTCAGAGGTCCATGCGATGTTTGTCCCCCCAACAGATTCTCGGAAATCACTGTTTAGAGCATCCTGCCTTGCAGTTCCAGGCACAAAGCAACATCATCACCATCATCATCATATGAAAAGGGGATTTGGGGGGGGGAGGGGTGAAGACGATTTTCCTTTTGGCAATCTCAGCTATCTATAACTCACATGCTAGCATCGGGGCTGGTGAACTATAGCTGATCAAGACCCTGTCCCACCTCGCCGTTAGTACCCCTCCCACGTGGCAGGACTAACCTGGGTAACGGGATAGGGACTGGCATAGTGCCCTTGGCGATGCAGTCTGCACGCCCCGTTTTTCTTTTTTTTGTGGCTACACTCTGAGACTGAAAAAAATAGCTACCATGACCCACTCCCAATCCGATACGGCGCTGTGTCTCAACATCTCCACAGCAGAGGATGCAAAGGAACACCAGTTCGAAGTTTTCGGGGAGACAGAAGAAGAAGAAGAAGAAGCTTAACCGGGAAAGGAAAAAAGACAGAAGATCGCTGGACAAGACAGAGAAATTGCGAAATCTATAACAAATAAAAACCAGAAAGAACTAGCACAGGCAGAGAAACTTGAGGCCATTTGGTTAAGCTGAGCCACGCTTGCTATTCTGAAATTTGAAAAGGTCAGTATCTCACAACATTGCTATCATTTTCACTTCTGTTCGCCTCTGTCCTGCTTCAAGTGCCCCTAATGAGATTTCCTTATACCTTTAACACTTTGCGCGCCGAGAGTGTCAAGTGCTATCAATACGGTTCAAGTACTGAGGTTCTTCACAATCAGATAGTACTTCCTCTCTTATGATTGCTTTCTCCGGCCAGGCTATTCTAACGGCTGGGAACTTTTTGTTGTGTGCCAGTAGGGGGGGGGGGGGGGCCAAGCATGAAGCCGATTTGTCGCCCAAACAACGAAACTGGCCAAGTTACTATGGCAACAAGGGAGAAAGTTGATTGGTTAAGTAGGATGATTTTTAGAGAAGTGATACACAATCTTTAGTTTAGTTACAGGAGAAGTAGATGGGAGATAAGGCTGATGGCAAGGGAGATAATGAAAGGAGGGAAAAGCTGCGAGAGTTAAAAAACATGTTATATTTTAGAATGTAAGAGAAGTTTTATATTTCTTCTTCTTCTTTTTCTTCTTCTTCTTCTTCTTCTTCTGGAACTGCGAGCAGGTGTCCTTTACAGTGCAGCCAACGCGATATGCGATGAAGATGTTGAGGCACAGCATCGTGTCGGATTGGGAGCGGGTTACAGTGGCTATATCTTTTTTTTCAGTCCCTGAAATGAGCTACAAAAGGAGGGGATATGCAGTACTTCTTTACCAGAGTCCACCACCATGGGAACATTGGCGATCCCAGTGCTTATGCCTGTTACTGGGGAGTAACAAATGAGAAGTGGGACAGGGTCTTGCTCAGCTATGTTTCTCCAGACGCTGCGGAGGCATGTAAGCTATGGACTTACTGGCTGCCATATCGACGTTGCTAAGAGAGGCCAAATTATTAGACATAAAAGCTCTTGATGAGGTTGAAAAGCTCTCTGAAGACAGGAAAACTTGACGAAATTCTACGCGAGCCCTGTGTGGCGTTTAGCGGCACGGGAAGGATGTAAGATGTAAGATATCGGACTTCCTCTTCACCTCCTCCCCCTATCGTGCCACAAACATGACGCAATAAGGTAATCTCTCTCTCTCTCTCTCTCTCTCTCTCTCTCTCTCTCTCTTTCTCTTTCTCTCTGAACCTTAAGTGTCCAGGGCACATGGGGCTTCCGCAAGGGTTTTCCACAAAAGCCTGTACTTTGCTTTTTTTTTTTGCTCTTGCCCAGGTGAGTCCTCTATTGCTCAACATCCTCTCTGTTGTTCTTCTCCATGTCTCTTTTGGTCTACCCTTACTTCTGTTCCCCTGTGGTGTCCATCTTAGTGCTGTTTTTGGTAGTGAATTGTCAGTCATTCGGAGCACATGTTCCAACCATCGCCAGCGTCTTTCCTCAATAATTGTTGTCAGTGGCTTCATCTGCATTTCTGCCAACAAGATGTTATTTCTTATGGTGTTTGGCAAAATATTTTTCTAATTCTTCGTAAACATTTAGTCTGGAAAGAATTCAACTTGTTTTCTGTGGTTTTGGTGTTTTTCCAGCATTCATTACCATAGAGTAGTACACTTAGAACATTACTCTTAAAATAAGTGGATATATTGCTTGAATATCTGCTGAAATTACAGATTAGCAAGGGACCAAACGATCATTATAAGCTTCAGCATGGGCTGTCTCTGTACTAATCGTTGTACTGCAGCAGATCTCCCTAGCTCTTACTCTTGTGGTAAAGGCACCTTGGGAAGATGACCTCTTTCTTTGTTCATGTCATAATTGGTTCTCTCTCTCTCTCCTCTCTCCTCTCTCTCTCTCTCTCTCTCTCTCGCTCGCTCTCTCGCTTTGTCGCTAAACTGAAATATTCTTCTTGGATGTAATTTTCAGTATATTTTTTATGTTTCCTAATGTTAATAAAGGGACCGGCTAGCGTAGTGGTAGAGGGTTCGAATCCCCAGCCGAGCGGGATTTTTTTTTCCTCCGATCAATACGGTCATACGCTGATGGCCAAGCATAATGAGGTCTAACGCTTAATCCCCTACGGCATTTGCTATGGGTTCTACCCTTACTTTTTTAATATTAACAAGGCACAACAGGCAAGATACTAGCTGCCATGACAGCACCAGCTACAGCCACAGGGACAGAACATAACAAAAAAGAGAGGGAGAGGGGGGGGGGAAGAGGGACGAGATTTTAAAATGTCATGTGATTCGACGTTTCCAAACAGCAACCTCTCAAACCTAATAAAAAACGCATCTCGCAATCCTCTAATACACATCTAGATCTATTTTTACCAACCGGTATTTCTTTTCTTACTTTTAATTGTTTCGAATCTTCATATGAAGGAAAGGTTTTTAAACTATACCGGAACACGTGTCACCGAATCGACAAAAGTGTACAGCGTGAAGTCAGAGAAACTGACATGTTAAGCAACAAATCTCCATTTCCCTGTTTCCGTTCCACAGACATGGACTATTTGTCAGCGTAGTAATATTTTATCTTTAACTGTAATTTATGGACATCCTGGGGTGTAGCATTTCTTCCCCCCCCCCCCCCCCCCATTGCTTACTTTTTTTTCCTATGCTTAATTATGCAGAAATATAATTACTTTTCTTACTGAAATTACCTTTTTTTAAAATACTGTATCATTACTTCTTCTTCTTCTTCTACTACTTCTTCTTCTTCTCCGTTCGAAGTTGTTCATCACTTCAGATCCTGATCCCTGTCGACATGGCAAAGCCCACAGTCCTCTCTAGATCCTGATGGGAGCCCCCAAAGCTTTTGCCCCAAGCTTGTGTCCTCTGGCCATGTCTCATGCCTCAGGTCTGCATGGTTTGGGCACTCTTGTAAGATATGTTCTGGAACCTGGACTCCACTGCCACATGGATACTCGTCTGTGTGAGACATTTTGAGCCGAAATCATCACTAACTTATTATCATGAATAGATTTTTTGGGAATAACACACGACTGTAGTAGATTCGTGCCACTGTTGTTAGATCCAGCGAAGCAGAGCTGGGCCAGACGCTGTCCCCACCTTCTCAAACAGTGCCCGTGGGAACGGGCCCAGCCTGGTTAACTTGACAATGCTGGCTGTGGTCCTCCGTCGTGATGGAGTCTGTTCTGAAAGGGCTTTCTGCCATCGATTGCAAGGTGATGAACCAACAACGCACAAACTCTTCTGGGACCGAGGACACGGCGAGACTGCTGAAACAGGGGTGGATAAAACCGCAACATTTTCTTCCTGGTGTGCTTACGGAAACAGAGCATTGCAATAATCGGACTATTTTCAAGGGATACTTCCAGCAGGTGGAGCTTGCCTGCTACCTTGCATCTTACAGCAACTCTGAGAACTGTATCATACTACAAGCCACTGTTATTTTTTTTTAAAAGTATACAGGCTACTGTTATAAAAATATACAAGCTACTGTTATAAAAAAATATACAAGCTACTGTTATAAAAAATATACAAGCTACTGTTATAAAAAAATATACAAGCTACCATTATAAAAAAATATACAAGCTACTGTTATAAAAAATATACAAGCTACCGTTATAAAAATATACAAGCTACCGTTATAAAAAAATATACAAGCTACTGTTATTACAAAAAAATATACAAGCTACTGTTACAAAAAAATATACAAGCTACTGTTATTACAAAAAAATATACAAGCTACTGTTACAAAAAAATATACAAGCTACTGTTACAAAAAAATATACAAGCTACTGTTACAAAAAAATATACAACCTACTGTTACAAAAATTATGCAAGCTACTGTTATAAAAAATATACAAGCTACTGTTATAAAAAAATATACAAGCTACTGTTACAAAAAATATGCAAGCTTCTGTTATAAAAATATATAAGCTACTGTTGAAAAATATACAAGCTACTGTTGTAAAAATATACAAGCTACTGTTATAAAAATATACAAGCTACTGTTATAAAAATAGACAAGCTGTTGTTATAAAAAATATACAAGCTACTGTTATAAAAAACATACAAGCTAGTGTTGTAAAAATATACAAGCTGCTTTTGTAATAATATACAAGCTACTGTTATAAAAGATATACAAGCTACTGTTATAAAAATATACAAGCTACTGTTATAAAAATATACAAGCTACTGTTATAAAAATATACAAGCTATTGTTATAATAAAAATGTACAAGCTACTGTTATAAAAATATGCAAGCTACTGTTATAAAAAAATGTACAAGCTACTGCTATAAAAATATATAAGCTTCCGTTATAACAAAAAAAATATACAAGCTACTGCTATAAAAATACATGAACTAGAGAGTGTGACGCCAGGTATAAAAGATCAGGTAGACAAGAAAACAAAAAAAAAGGGAAAATGATGGGAAGCGAACGAGAAAGGGATTTCTTTATTTCCTTCCGGGATTCCAGTTAGTTCGCCAACCGAAGGCTAGAACAAGGACGCCCTGGAGGTAGAGGTGCCCAAATTCAGCACATGGTATGTACTTGACTACGATACATTAAGTGCCTGGTCAATTTAAGGGAGAATTTGTTTATATTCGTATTTTTCATTTCACGTTATTGTTTATGTTACATTGTAGGCCTGGACTAGGAAGAATGAAGGCCATTCTTTAAGGCCTTGTGTGTGTCACATTGGCTATACTGTCGTGGGTTGACAGACTGGACCTTAGTACTGTTCCATTCGTTCTTTGTTGGTGTTGTATCGCTAGAACTGTAAGCAGGATCAGGTGTATTAGGACACAGGCTGTCGTATCGAACTAAAAGTGAGTTATAGTGGCTTGCTTGACGACCCGAAATAAATCAATCTCCTTTTTCTTCTTCTTCACTTTCTCAACTTCTTCTTCACTTTCTCTTCTTCTTCTTCACTTTCTCTTCTTCTTCTTCACTTCCTCTTCTTCTTCTTCTTCACTTTCTCTTCTTCCTCTTCTTCCTCTTCTTCACTTTCTCTTCTTCTTCTTCTTCTTCTTCACTTTCTCTTCTTCTTCTTCACTTTCTCTTCTTCTTCTTCTTCACTTTCTCTTCTTCTTCTTCTTCTTCACTTTCTCTTCTTCTTCTTCACTTTCTCTTCTTCTTCTTCACTTCCTCTTCTTCTCTTCTTCTTCTTCATTTCTTCTTCTTCTTCTTCTTCACTTCTTCTTCTTCTTCTTCTTCTTCTGCTTCTTCTGTTTCGTATGCTCAGCGTGGACCTGGGTCGTCTCCATGAATTCTGCTGTCATAGGGAGGTCTTCATAGGAACCCCAGGGTTTGTCCTCCTTGTTTCTATCTCGGGGCCATACCAGGGCTCCGAGGTCTCTGTATATGGTGCAGATCTGTTATACGTGTCCGGGAGTAACGGAGCCGTTCTGATGCATGCATTGTGTAGCAGTATGGGAGGTAACTGGTTTTTTTTTCTCCACAGAAAGGGTATCTTGCCTTATGAGTCTTTATTTTGAACGTCCGGGTAAGGGTCGAGATCCTTCCAGAAAGGTCACGTGGTATGTGAATCCCATGACTGGGGATAGTGGGGAAAAAAGCTGAATGAGTTAGTCTTGTTTTTGATGTGTACCTGAGTCGAAGGTTTTTTTTTTCGTGATGTCTCTGTTGAGAAAATGGACGTTTATATCTGTTCTGGAGTTTATGAATGGACTCACCACGTGGCAAAGCACACCTACTGGCGGTCAGATTATCGTCATCATCATCTGCAATTTCACCCATTTCATCAATAAATCCTCATGTCAAGTGTTAAGCAGGACTGGCTTGACTTCCGTATCAGTGTGTTGCTAACCTTAGGTTTGAAAAAAGCCCGGAAGTGAAAAATGGCTGGAGTCAGTGATTAACTAATCCAGAACGTGAAGCTGATGGCTGGAGTCAGTGATTAACTAATCCAGAACGTGAAGCTGATGGCTGGAGTCAGTGATTAACTAATCCAGAACGTGAAGCTGATGGCTGGAGTCAGTGATTAACTAATCCAGAACGTGAAGCTGATGGCTGGAGTCAGTGATTAACTAATCCAGAACGTGAAGCTGATGGCTGGAGTCAGTGATTAACTAATCCAGAACGTGAAGCTGATGGCTGAAGTTAGTCTTCTTCTTCTTCTTCGTTCACTTCTACCACCAAAAACCGCACTGTGAACCTACTGAATTCACGCATGTGGTCCTCGTTAGGTCCCGTGGTCCCCTGTGTGGTCCAAAATAGACCACACGAGTTCCACGAAAGGACCACAAGCGGTTCAGAGTATCACAGTGCTTTAGCCTGTATTCTTGGTGGGTCTCGGAAGCGGGATTGCGTGACACCGTGGTTTTCATTGCACCAGTTTGGTCTAGGGTTGGACTTTCTCACCGGAAGACCTCGACGTGTTTGGAATATCAGTGCATCCCCGCTGGGTGAGAGGCGTTAGCCCACCCAGGCCAGAGTTGGACTTTCTCACCGGAAAACCTCGACGTGTTTTGAGATACCCATGTATCACCGCCGGGTGAGAGGTGGTTGCCCATCCAGTCCAGGGTTGGACTTTCTCACCGGAAAACCTCAGCGTGATTAGGATACGCAGACATCCCCGCCGGGTGAGAGGTGGTTGCCTATCTAGACTTCCCTGGTCCAGTGTCTCCGACTTCAGCATTTTGCGGTCGTGGCCGCTACCCTTCCTAGTTGTGACCAGGATGGAGCTTTTGTCCAGGAGGACGAATCCTCGCCACTAGTGACTTCTACCCCTGGGTTGAGCCGGTTTAGGCATTTCCCAGTATGGGCATGTTTGGGACGGGACCGACCTCTAGGGCAGAGGTACTGTGACATTCATAGCCTTCAAGATTCACCCCTGGTATGAGCCGGTTTAGGCAAAATTCACCAGTATGGGTGTTTATCAGGCGTTACCGACCTCTAGAGCGGAGGTGGCATGACATGTCTAGCCATCGAGTTCCACCCCTGGTGTGTGCCGGTTTAGGCATATTTCACCAGTGTAGGTGTATTTCGGACGTAGGCGGCCTCTAGAGCAGAGGTGCCGTGGTATAGCTCTCGTAGCGATACTACTGGACATACCAGGTTAAACTTCACTTTCCACCACCTTTTCCCATCGGCGCCGCACAGCAACCTTTATTTCCGCATTTACTTCCTTAACCGGGAGGAGCTTCACTCCACGCGCGGCATTTGAAAAGTCAAGCCAGCAGTGACTTAACCTCTGGGACAAGCCGGTTCATGCATTTCACCCGATATGACTGCACTCAGGACGTGGCCGACCTCCAGACCAGAGGTGCCGTGATTTGACTGTTTGCTTCGCTTTATTCTTTCTACCACCTTTTCCGCAGTGATGCTGCGCGGCAACCTCATTTGCAAATTTCTTCATTGGCCGGGAAGAGCACCGCTCCACACACGGCAGCTGAAGATCTCGCCAACAGCGGCTGAAGTTAGTGAATCCAGTAACACTCAGCAAACACGGCTTCGAGATAGTGTAAAAATCAGAATCATCGTGCACATCAAAGCACAACAACATCGGCTTAACGAATGCCTCAATAACACAGTAAAGACAGAGGTACACATATACTACTTCAACTGGGGCTGTTGGCGAGGCCTTTATCTTATGGAGACGAGAGTTGAGTCTGCGGTGTCCGGGTTCGTAGTCTGAACATTGTGCTCTGTTTTTCTTTGTTTAGCATGGGTATGCCTGTTTTTGTCCTCTGACTCCGTGTGTTTTTGGTGTTTCCTTTTAACTGTTTTCACTTCCTTTTTGCAATATTCTGTGTCCGAATAGAGCCCACGCCCACGAGGACAAAGTCCAGTCCAATTAGCCGGGTTGCTGGTGGTACTAAGCAGACTAACAGATCGGTGATACGTGATCTTGGCGAACTCTGGTTCATCAAGACCAATAACCGTGTCGTTTTGCTTTTTTTTTTTTTTTCTATTTTTTTTTTCAAAAAGCCCATTCCCCATCCGACTCAACACATGCTTTTCTAGATGTTCGTTGCGACACTGGCTGCGGAGAATTCAAGTTCGCATCGCAGAGAGAAACACAAGACATTCTTCCCGCCAGTGAAGGACAGCTTTTAATGGAGATCAGTCCTTGCTGCTCAGAATGTGAGAGACGGAGGTTAAGAATGAATGTGAAAAGACGTTAATGGATGAGAACAAGAGAAGACACCACCTGGGGGACAGGCGTAGCAGAGAAATGCAGTAAACGTGAGCACACGCATAAAACGACAATAAAGTTGCTTGCGCGCTGAATACACATTCAATTAACATTCTAAGCAGCAAGGCTCTTTTCACCTGTCCAGGTGATGGCGTTGATGCTTCGTGTGAAATCCGTCAAAATGCAAATGCTAAATCGGCATCAGCGAGCGGGCTCTGTTACAGCTAGACCTGTCTGCCACTGTGTGCTACAATTCTTACAAACATATACAGTACTTTATTTCAGTTATCCCTTTCTTATATGGTAGCTAATGTTGAAGACCTTTCATCGAATTTTCTAACAGTGTTTCCCGAGTTGTATTTTGGTACTTTACAAATACAGTTATTTCACTGGAACTGTTTTCTTGAGATCATAGCCGCTTGTGTTGTGTCTGGTGGAGTGTTATGAGTTTATTAGACATGTAGTATTGTAGGTCTGTTGTCCCATGCAGTACCACTGGGATATCACGCTGGTGTCCATATTTTCCAAGACCTGTCGGCACGTTAGACAAGCGGCTCCCAACCTGTGATTCACCGCAGATTATCGGGTGCTCCACCGCGCATTATCAGCTGCTCCGCCGTGCATTATCAGGTGCTCCGCCGTGCATTATCAGGTGCTCCGCCGTGCATTATCAGGTGCTCCGCCGCGCAGGTGGTCCTATGCCGCGTTTTCGATATAGTATCAAATGCCGTCTGTTGAATAAGAACAATTCAGGATTTACAGCATTGCGATCTACTATAAAACTGGTGGGCTGCGGCTTACATGTAGTAAGCTTACCTGGTAACCACTGCACTAGAGGATGACACAGTCAGCATCAATCACACCTGAGGCCTTTCCCTCCGCACCTGACGGAACTGGCCATCAGCTTCTCCCGGTGACTGACTACGACGCCTCGGGCTGGAATCGAACCACCAAGCTTGTAGATCTATTGCTCTGAGTCTAAAATGACACCGGGTATTGGAAGCATTCACGGCATCTGTTACGCAGCCAGTCAGTCACTTGCATGTCCCTTGCAGAACTTTGCCTCCATAACATCTCTCCTGTAGGCCTCTCAGTTGTAAGTAAGATGCCCTGCTGCTGATGCATCCATTTTGCAGGTTGTCAGCGATGTCTTGCAGCCATCTTCTTTCTTTTTCCCATTATGTACCCTTCTAAGACGATTACTACTGGTATTTTTCTTTTTTTTTTTACTGTAGCCAGAAACACAAAGTCATGACATGCTGAAGACTATTAGCAACAACATCACGCCGGATGAGAAAAGCACAGCTGTGGATATCTCCGTAGAGCAAACCAGAATGTTGTTTGCGTATTCAATCGGTTACTGCACTGTGTTATTTCACACTTCATTTTCACACTTTTCAGTCTAAGGAGACGGTTTTTAAGATGGCATAAGATATCAGCTGTTGTGGCTTTCTGCCAAAAAATGATCTAAGAGAGCATCTCCTCTCATGGCTGATTGCCAGTGTTGGGCTTGCGTTGCTGGGCACCACAGTAGCAGCAAGAAATATTTATGCTGCAAGCTCCGGTTTCCTTCCGCTTTCATATTTTAATTTCAAGTTTGGTCCTCATTTCCTCCTCTTCGCTTGACTTGATATTTCACATGTTCTTCCCAGATCTTATGGGTGATAGAAAAATCTCACACTGATAGCTTACAAATATCTTTATATCTCAGTTTAGCTCCCTTCCTGCCGTAAGTTCGTCATACAAAACCTGTTTGGGAAGAGGGCCGTCGTACATTCTTGTTTCATGTTTGTACTGTAGGCCCTCCAGCTACTGTAGTGTTTTTACTGTAAGCAACAGGTTACTGTCGTGTTTGTACTGTAAGCAACAGGTTACTGTAGTGTTTGTACTGTAGACCCTCCAGCTACTGTAGTATTTGTACTGTAGGCCCTCCAGTTACTGTAGTGCTTGTACTGTAGGCCCTCCAGTTACTGTAGTGCTTGTACTGTAGGAAACAGGTTACCATAGTGTTTGTACTGTAAGCAACAGGTTACTGTAGTGTTTGTACTGTAAGCAACAGGTTACTGTAGTGTTTGTACTGTAAGCAACAGGTTACTGTAGTGTTTGTACTGTAAGCAACAGGTTACTGTAGTGTTTGTACTGTAAGCAACAGGTTACTGTAGTGTTTGTACTGTAAGCAACAGGTTACTGTAGTGTTTGTACTGTAAGCAACAGGTTACTGTAGTGTTTGTACTGTAAGCAACAGGTTACTGCAGTGTTTGTACTGTTAAAAGAAGCCGCAGGTTCTCCGTTATATTTTCGTGTGACTGCATTCAACATGCCCTTGCTGTATGTTTGTATAGTAAGCATCGTGTTAATGTGCTGTTTTGTTTTTTTTTTACTGTACGCAATATGTCACAAAACTGTATGTTGTTGTATATGTATGTAAGTATGGTTCTGGGGCGTTGCTGGTGATTATAGTTTCACCGTGTTCCATGCGTGAGTTAAGACATGTCTGCAGCTGATCTCAGGCTAAGGTTGTTTTCTCTTTCCTTGACCATACATCGACCCACTATGACCTGTCAATCACTTGAAATTGAAAGTATGACAGTTACTGAAGAGGAAGAAAGAAAAGAAAAGAAAAGAAAGAAAGAAAGAAAGAACAAATAACGATAACGATGGATCACAACACAGCATATTTTATAACAACTGGGGCCAAATAAAAAGACGAAACATGACTACCTACTCAGGCTTTTTGCTCGACACCTAATAACAATAACAACAACAACAACACGAAACAGGCACGACTTACCAACTGATCTAACTACGAACGAAATTCCCAAGACTTCCTGATATTTTACCTTAAATTAAACCCTACATTTAAATACAAGACTTCCACCTCCTGTTTCGCAACCAGAGGTCCAAATGTGTAACCCGCCCACCCTTTTGTCCACGGCCTGAATTGCTCTTCCATCTTAACAGGACGTTTTTGGGCTGAAATTGGACATAACAGGAAGAAGGCGTGAAGGAACACTAGCGAGACAGCCGCCCTGTGCTAACATTCCTTGGAATTTGCCGTGCCACGCTCCTCTTGGCTGTTCTCCCATTAAAACAAGGCAGTTAAAATTCGGAACGCAGGCAGACGAAGCGGAATACGAAATAAGAATTCAGACAAACGAGTCCTTGCAGGGGTAGCTATAAAAATACTGATACAGAACTGCCACCTGTATGCGCGGCTGTGAAGTGTCTCATCCCGAACCTTACTGTTCTTTAGATTATGCCAAGAGTACATGTTCTCAGGTTCTGCTTAAAGTGCTTCGAATTTAAATTATCTTAAAAGAAAAAAAAGAGGGGGGGGGGTGGATTCATATGATGCGCTTCTTGAAGAGAATCTAATTTCATGATTGTTTTTTTTAAGAAAGTCGAATCCAAATAATATTGAATGATTCCCTTTTTTTGTGACAATCTGTTTCAAATAATTGTGTGTGTGTGTGTGTGTGTTACATTACATTTCTTTAAGAAGCAGTTGTTACTATTTAGTTACCGTTAACTAAAGGCTACAACACGAGCGTATGGTCATAAGCAATAACGACACATGGCCTGTATGTAACATAGGGTCATAAGCAATAACGACACATGGCCTGTATGTAACATAGGGTCATAAGCAATAACGACACACGTCCTGTATGTAACATAGGGTCATAAGCAATAACGACACATGGCCTGTATGTAACATAGGGTCATAAGCAATAACGACACATGGCCCGTATGTAACATAGGGTCATAAGCAATAACGACACACGGCCTGTATGTAACATAGGGTCATAAGCAATAACGACACACGGCCTGTATGTAACATAGGGTCATAAGCAATAACGACACATGCCCTGTAAGTTAAACGCTTCCCAGACACCCAGGTAAGATTATCTCACACCACGGTTGCACAGTTGTTATAAAAGTACGTTAGTAATGACGTCAATGTCAAAATACACCCGGCGAGTTTAATGGATGGCTCTTGGTGATAATGGTGTTCAAAATAGATTAATCATTGTTGAGTAACATCCAAAATTACCGGCCGCCAAACTGAGATGATGCGTGTCAGTCCGTAAGAACAGTGAAGAGCAAAACCTCTATCTTAACGAAAAGAAAACTAAATTGATGACAGCTGACAAAACAAATAAGGCAGCTGAAATATGTATCAATGAGGAAAAATTGGAAGACATGGAGAGTTTTTAATATCTTGGATCATATACTAACTAATAATGGAGATACAATGAGGGATTTTAAAAGGAGGACATCTATCGCTCTTCGAAAAATAAAACAACTAAAGAAGCTGTGGAGATGAACAGACAGAACTACAAAAATAAGATTTTTAAGAGCATGCATCTTTCTCATCGGAATATATGCCTGTGAGACCTGGACACTTAACAAGACAGCTGAGAAACACATAAATGCCTTTGAACGTAAATGCTACAGAAGAGTTCTTCAAATATAATGGGGACACACACACACACACACACACACACACACACCCANCCCCCCCCCCCAAATATTTCCATACTACAAGAACCTAATACTGAAGAAGGCTGGCTAGTAAGGAAGATTAAACAGAGAAAACTTAAATATTATATATTAAACGTCGTGATCATTTAGAGAAGACAGTCTTGGAAGGACACATGATGGGAAAAAGAAAGAGAGAAAGACCAATGCGACGATGGTTGCAAGACATCGTTGACAATCTGCAAATGGACGCATCAGCAGCAGGGCATCTTGTTTACAACCGAGAGGCCTACAGGAGTGCTGTTAGGGAGGTGAAGTTCCGCAGTCAGACTGACTGACTGACTAATTCAAGTGCGTCAATTCTGCATTAGTTAAAGAAAGCCTTTTACAATCGACTCTGTTTGGGCAGCCTTTTATGATCGCTATCTTCTCCTTTCGTGATATTTACAGAACATGATGTTACTAGATATGTATGACGATTGATGGATTTTTGTCTGAAAACTTTCTCTGTGTTATGTGCTGTAAATAAAAGCCAGAAAATATTCGAGAATACATGGATTTTTTCCTGATAAGGGAGATTACCTGGATCGTTCATAGTCTTCTTCTTCTATCTCCTTATAGCTGCGAGCTGATGTTCTTTGCAGTCGACGCGGTGAAGATAACGAGACACAGCTTCGTTTCGATTTGGGAGCAGGTTGCGGCGGCCATTTTTTCAGCCCCTGAGAGGAGGTAATAGCAGAGAATGTGCATCGCTTCCTTTTAGGCTCCACCGTCATAGAGACTATCGCAGTGTACAAAAGGACGCCTGAACACAACGTACTGTTACAAAGTACAAACGCAGAATACTGCCATAACATTTTTTTCCCTATCTGAAAAGCACTGCTCTAAACCACGACGTCACAACAGCCATGTGCGCGCCATACATTTCTCTTTCTATTTTAGTGCACGTCTTTTCTAACCCTATTCAGCAGTCATTCTGGATCCAAGCTATGTGTGATAGTGTCAGTTCTTCGCGACATGTTGCTTTTGTTGTTGTTGTTGTTGTTGTTGTTGTCGTCCGCGTCACAACTCTTGTATATCACAAAGTCTGGTGGGGGCACGTTAATTGATAAAGCCAACTCGGTTTCAAATACATAATTCCACAGTTGATTAGATTTTGTTTGGACATCTTGGGAGCTATATACAACTAGAGATGTAAGAGTCAAGAAAGTTTACACAAGTTCATGACATGACCTGATCTGTAATAACAAGTTTGTCCATGAAAAATCAAAAATAGAATCTGAAAAAAAACAACAAAAAAAACTGAATCCCTGGCATTAGTTACCTTCCTTCCACCCTCCTCCCCCCCCCCCCCCCCCCCAACCTCACACACAAATCTCTATTTCCCCGTCAATGTGCTCGGGAGATTATGGAGATTTCACTATTTCCTAAACAACTATCTTTCTAGGTGACAGTTTCCGTCAGATTTCTTAACACCTCGTTTCTGGTTCAAGATTGTTCATGGACTTCCCAACTTCGTTAACATACGATGGTTGCAAGACATCGTTGACGATCTGCAAATGGACGCATCAGCAGCAGGGGCATCTTGCTCACAATCGAGAGGCCTACAGTGGAGCTGTTAGGGAGGCAAAGTCCCGCAAGGGACATGCAAATGAATGAACTGCCACACTGTGCCACAGAAAGCAGACAGGACCTTACATTTCTTCCCCCCACCAACACGAAGTAGGAAAGTAGTAACGAAATGTTCTGACGCTTCAAAAGTATATGCAGGTCTCTTTACAGCGTAGAGTTTCCAGTGCGAAAATGTCAGAATGAAAGAATATCAACATCCTTTAAGCTAATCGTCGCATCCCCGTATCTGTCTTACACTAAAGCTAGTATCAGGTCAAATTAAGCTGTTTTCAGTCTACTCTTTAAAAAAGTCCATTCACTGGGAGAAAGTATCGAAACGTGACCCGAAATCATCGGTCCCGTGATGTCTCTAAAATAGAAGTCTGTTGTTGATTGTCTTTCAAAACACGCTTCTTTTCTCTCTCTCTCTCTCTCTCTCTCTCTCTCTCTCTCTCTGTCATTATTGATGCGCAGCGCTTTCATGTTTTCCGTTTTCCGTCAGTTTCTAGACGTTAATTAACTGCTTTTTCTTGTAATAATTTAAATGGTTTTTCTTTGAATAATTAAATGTTTTTTCTTTGATTAATTAAATGGGGTTTTTTTTCTCTTAATAACTAAATGGTTTTTCTTTTAACTTTCCCTTCGCTCTGGTGGTTTCTATATAAAACCGTTTGGCCTACATATGTTCCCAGACTATCAGCCAACCATCTTTTCCTCATATATATATATATATATATATATATATGTATATATATATATCCGTTTCAAGTCCTTTGAAATGTTTCTGTTTATTTTGTGTCGGTGAAAAACCTTTTCCCTGTTAGTTATGTTGGTCTAGTGCTAATATCTGTTGTTCAAACGCACTTTCTTCTATTACTGTAGTGGGGTTATCGAATTTATGTATATTTAGATTTATTGTTTTAGGAGTTTTATTCTCTTGTCTATGTTGTTAACAGCTCTGGTTTCTGTTGGTTGAAAACAAGATATTATGAATTACATTGAACCAATTGTGAAAAAAAAACTATATGTTATCTATGAAGAAGGATGAAGTTCAAGGTATGTTTCACATGAACATCTGCATCTAGAATGTTCATAATGCTCTGGGAGGTGTCATTTTGTCACCTCTTAGTGTTTTTTTTTTCTTCTGCTCCAGAGCAGGCCCTATACCCCATACAAGAGGAGCGAAGAAGGAGGAGGAAGGAGGAGGAGAAGAAGAAGAAGAAGACTGATTTTATTTTCAGACCCAACTCCGCCATTTATTTGCATATGTCCACGCTTCCACTTGCCCTATTTTCACATATAACCACTTCAACTTGCCCTATTTTCATATATAAACACTTCCACTTGTCCTATTTTCACATATAACCACTTCCACTTGCCTTATTTTCACATATAACCACTTCGACTTGCCCATTTTCATATACAAACGATTCCACTTGCCCTATTTTCATATATAAACACTTCCACTTGCCCTATTTTCATACATAGACATTTCCACTTACTATAATTTCATATACGAGGGGCGTTCACAAAATAATGCACCACATCGTTTTTCTCAGGAGCTGTTTATTCAAAAAGCATGAAATTTATACACAATATACATGGATATGTCCTGTAAACATTGGTTTTAATCAACATAATCCCCATCAACTTTCCAGCTGAAGGAGTTGTCTTGAATTTCTTTCTTCGTGGTGATTGCGGATGATGCCACTCCATTGACTGTCTTTTTGTCTCAGGTTCAAAATGATGTGCCCAGGTCACGTCACCTGTTATGATCTTAGCCACAAAGTTCTCTCCCTCAGCATTGAAAAGCTCCAACAATTCGGAAGAAATTGCTTTTCTTCGCAATCGATGGCCATTTGTGAGACTTCGAGGAACCCATCTTGCGCAAACCTTAGAAAATCCGAGAGCGTTTATAATTGCATTTGCACTACCATTGCTGACTGACAGCTTTAAGGCCAATTTTTTAGTAATGATATGCCTATCAGTAAGAATAATCCCCTCAGTGCATTTCAACATTTCTGCCTTGGTGGCTCTGGCAGGACGTCCACGGCGCGGCCGATCATGCAACTCTTTATCTCCACTTATTGATTCTTTGATTCTCTGAACCCAGTGACTGACTGTACTCCTGTCGACTGCAAAATTTCCATACGGATCACATAGACGTCTTGTGAATGTTCACAACAGTTTCCTTCTCTGCAACGAGAAATTCTATCACAATTCTCTGCTTATACAACAAGTTGCTAACACGCTCAATTTCAAGGGTTAGGGCAGCCATATTCTTTGGCGGGTTGCGATGCAATTTGGTTCACACAGTCGGCACATGCCATATTTAAAGTATGCAAAATGTCATGCTTATATCTTCATTATTAGCTGGAGAAAAAAAAAAACTTGTGGTGCATTACTTTCTGAATGCTCCTCTATAAACATTTCCACTAGTCCTTGTTTTCCTCTGACAAAGCTATTAATTCCTCTTTTTCACATATAAAAAGGTGTGAAACATTTCATTTATTCTTCTTTTTTAAAATCATTCCCCTTTTTTTCTATTATTCTGTTAATTATTAAGCCTTCTTTGTCAGGATTTGTGCTCAGTTTATGTTTCTTGTTTTCGCCATATACGAATAGTTCCATATTCTCTTATACAGATAGTTAGACCAAACAAGAATATTTTCTATAAAAGTATCGACTGCTCCACTAAGATGGACACCACAGGGGAACAGAAGTAAGGGTAGACCAAAGGAAACTTTTACTTGTACTTGTACAAACTCCCTGTAACAGGGAGCTGGTGTTCTTTGCAGCCGATGCTGTAGAGGTGTTGAGGCACAGCATCGTATCGGCGTGGGAGCGGGTTATGGTGGCTACTTTTTCAAGCCCAGAGCACAGCTAAAAAGCAGAGAGGTGTGCAATGCTTCTTTAGCAGACTCCACCACCATGTGGACTATGGCAGCCCCTTGCCTCGTTAGCCAGGCTAGGCCTGTTACTGGGGGTACCACGGAGAGATGGGACAGGGTCTTGGTCAGCTGTGGTTCGCTAACCCTGACGCTGGCATATCAGCTATGGGCGCAAAGGAGATAGGAGAAAAACAGCAGAGATGAAGTTGAGAAATAGAAGGCTCACCTGGGCAACAGAGGAAGGGGAACAAAACAAAGGCAAGGGAAAACCCTTGTGGAAGCCCCATGTGCGTTTGGCACTAAGAGAGAGAGAGAGAGAGAGAGTGGGTGAGAGAGAGAGAGAGAGAGAGAGAGAGATTGACTGCTTCTTCCCCCCCCCCCCCCCCACCAACAACAAAAAAAAAAGTCAACGCTGAGACTCGACATCATCTTGTAACTTGACAATGAAAGTATTTTCTTCTTTTTTGTGTTCTCTAGCTTCTCTAATCTTTTGTGCAAGAAGAAAAGAATTCTTAGAAAAGAAAAATGAGGCCTTTGAAATGAGGATATAGAGAAGAGCAGGAGACAAAGAATTTTTTTTAAATCATTTAAAAAAAAAAAGAAAACAAAGATACTTTGGGCACGTCATGAGGCATAATACTACGCTGAAGACCCTTCTTGAGGGCAATATCGAAGGGAATAGAACAAGAGGACGACAGCGACATAGACGGCTGGACAACATCAAGAGATGGACAGGGACCAACTTGGTCGACTGCGCTACGAGGGCATGAAACAGAACAGACTGGAGATTCATTGCAGCAAACCTTTCCTTGAGGAGACGGCACAAGATGATGATGATGACTTCTTTTTTTCTTAAGCTGCTTGGTCAGCTTGTCTTGGTACCTTTCAGTCAGGTTTACTTTGACTTCCTGCAGCTTAATGTTTTTTTTTAATTCTTAGTCTCTTCCACGACACAACAAAGAATGGAAAAACTAATTATGTCAGTCCGTAAGAACAGCGAAGAGCAAAACCTCTATCTTAGTGCAAAGAAAACTAAAATTGATGATAACTGACAAAACAAATAAGACAGCTGAAATATGTATCAATGAGGAAAAAATAGAAGAGGTGGAGAGTTTTGAATATCTTGGATCATTATTAACTAATAATGGAGATACAATGAGGGAAATTAAAAGGAGGACATCTATCGCTCTTCAGAAAGTAAAACAACTAAAGAAGATGTTGAGCGGAATAGACAGAACAACAAAAATAAGATTTTTAAAGACATGGATCTTTCTCATCACAACAAATGCCCGTGAGCCTGGACACTTAACAAAACAGCTGAGAAACGCATAAATGACTTTGAATGAAAATGCTACAGAAGAGTCCTTCATGGACACAAAAGAAGAACACATACTACAAGAACTTAATATTGGAGAAGTTTGGCTAGTAAAGAGGATTAAACAGAGAAAACTTTACAAGAAAACAAGGAACAGAAAATATTTGAAAATATTTTGGACACATTAAACATCATGAGAATTTAGAGAAGACCGTCTTGGAAGGGTACATAATGGGGGAAAAGAAAGAGAGGAAGACCAAGGCGAAGATGGCTGCAAGGCATTCGTTGATAATCGCAAATTGATGTACCAGCAGCAGGCCATCTTGCTTACAACCGAGAGGCCTACAGGAAAGCTGTTAGGGAAGCTAATTCCGCAAGGGACATGCAAATGACTGACTAGTCTCTTCAATTCTATGTATACCAAATCTTTTCTGTAATTTAATAATGCAAAGGAAAAAAAAAGAAAACTAATGTAGAGTTCTAGAGTACTAAGACCTGCTACAGTCATTTCTACACGCAGCATGGCGTAGTAACCTTAGTAGGAAGGAGGGCCACTCCAATCAACCCACCGGCTCAGCCGGATACGTACCGATCGATCATGTTTCCCCAACTTCTGTCCGTCCAAGGAGTGACCTTTTGTCGTGTATACTAACTACCTAACCACGGCCTGTCATACCGAGATGCTTTGACCCGGCGTGGTGCGTTGCTACAACACCGGTGAATGGGGCTAAAATTGGACCGTGATCGGTTACGGCTATAATCTTGGGACAACGGGGAAGTGATAGGAAGTTCCAGAGAAGAACGAATAAGGAAATGAGAAGGAGGATACGATGGCTGTTCATTTGATGGCCTTCGTCCCACCCGTTGGCATAAATGTTCCAGGAATTTATGAAAATACCTGAGTGCAGGTGTCCCTGCCTGTGCTTCCGGCGTACCTTTCTCAGGTTTATGGTTGCGTTTATAACGTTTGTGGTGTCAGTGTTGCTGTTGCTCTTTTAGTATTTACATTACATTTCAGTAATATATTTGCTGCTGTTACACATGATGGTCGAAGCTATAAGTGTGCTCCAAGGACGAGAACTCATTTCGTTCAACAGAATTCCCAGTAAGGGAAAATTTTTTGTCTTGTCTTGTCTTGTCTCCTACCTCATGTACCTTTCGGTGTAGAGGGGGATAAATAGATGTCTTGAAACGTCTCGACGATTTGCTTCATGTAATGAGATATTTAATGCTTCTGTAATTTCCTCTCTCTCTCTCTCTCTCTCTGTCTATCACGTGGGCGGCCTCTTCCTCTGTTACCTACAAATCTTAGTGTGAATGTTGTCTGTGATATACTGTCTGGTGGCAACCGTGTTCATTTTCATTCATTCATTTGCATGTCCCTTGCGGAACTCTTCCGTAGCATTTACATTCAAAGGCATTTATGTGTTTCTCAGCTGTTTTGTTAAGTGTCCAGGTCTCACAGGCATGTTGCGATGGGAAAGATGCATGCCCTTAAAAATCTTATTTTTGGTGGTTCTGTCTGCTCCTCTTCACAGATTCTTTATTTGTTTTACTTTTTGAAGAGCGATAGATGTCCTCCTTTTAATTTCCCTCATTGTATCTCCATTATTAGTTAGTAGTGATCCAAGATATTCAAAACTCTCCACTCCTTCCAGTTTTTCCTCATTGATACATATTTCAGCTGCCTTGTTTGTTTTGCCAGCTGTCATCAATTTAGTTTGTGTAACGTGTAACGTGGCCAATGCGTTTGACTTGCTGTTTCTGGATATAGTGTAATACTGGTGTTACTCCCAACCTTTGCCATGATCATGTCATTTCTTATTTGGTCTCTTCTTGTCACATTTAGTCTCCTTAAACATCTTATTTCTGCTGTGATGATTTTTCTTTTGTTCTTGGCTGTTAGTGTCCATGTTTGACATTGTTAGCATACTTGTAAAGTTGGGAGGAAAATTGTGTAGTACAGAGCCCCTTTTGTTTCAGTTGTGATTGTATTTGTTTTTCAGTAACGGAGTCATTTGTCCAATGATCTGATTTGCTTCATTGCATCTGTTCTCAGTCTCAGCGTCAGTTTTCCCTGAGGATGATATTGTGCCACCTAGGTATTTGAAATGTTTTACTTGTTTCAAGGGCTGGTTGTCTAGGAAGATCTTTGTTTGTTTATCTTCTCTTGCTAGGGAAATTTTATACACAATTAATGAACCGGACAAATAATTGTAGAAAACAATCCGATAGTTGTGGAAGATAAACACTTACAAGAGGCTGTTTAGATGTTGTATGTAGGGAAATATTTCATATTGTATAATATAATTTAATAATTTTGTATGGTACAGTTCTGAATATTATGCTAAAGCTTTTTACTTAAACAATCAACGGAATGGTTAGTTGCTCATGCTGTGGTTAATGGTGTCATTGTGACGGATTCACAGAGTATGCTTCGTAAGAATTCGTTAGAAGAATTTGCTTCGAAAAGAATGGGTCCATCTGTTAAGCCAGTCAGATGTGACAAGACTAACGTGGCTTTACTGTCCAGGGCATGCGGGAGTACAAGGCAATGATGTGGCAGACAGACCTGCTTGACAAGCAAAAATAAGTGGCAGACTGACAATGGACAAGGAGGAACAATGTTAAGGCTGAATTGGACAGACTGTCGGGAAAATGAAGAGCGGGAATGGAAGAACAATGTGGCTGTGAGGAGACTGCTGGAGCTAGGACAAATTAAAAGTGCTGGCAGGAAATCTGAACTATGTAGCAGAAAACGCATCGTAAACAACCAACATTTGACAGGAACTATTAGGAAACACGCTCTTGGATGGATGCTGCGGCATGCGCCGGAGCATATATGGGGTTGTTCCGAATGCTGTGAAGCCGGAGTCTAAATTTTGAACTTTGAACTTTAAACAATCAAAAATGGTAAAGTAAAATCTCCTTTCACTTGTATATCGGTTTACACCTCTCTCTCTCTTTCTCTCCCGCCCCCTTCTCTCTCTCTCTCTCTTCCCCCCCCCCTCTCTTGCCCCGTCAGTGCCCAGGAGACATGGAGCTGCTGGCAGCAAGATATTTCCATTTCTATCGGTCCTTCTCTATTTTCTTGGTTGTCTCCCTTGTCAAGTCCTTTGTATACTATAATTTTCTCTGCTGTACATCTCCATGTCTCTTTAAATCGTCTCATAGGATCGTCCCCTACAGTCTACATCAAAGCTGTTAATGGTAAAAGATCCCTCCGTAAATTTTCATAATGCGACCAATCAATAGCCACCTCCTTTCAATTCAGTGTTAACTGTGGTGTCATATTTGTTTCTCTTGCCAAGATGTCATTACTCTGGTATTTGCCCAGAACGAAGCGTCCAAGACCCGCTGTCCCCCGGACGAGTTTACACCTGTGCTGCTATATTTGCACCTTTCAGCCAACACATCCGTCATCGACCTGGCTTATTTTTAGGACTGTGTTTACTTCCTGTTCATGCCTATTCACTCGGCCTGACTAGATACCAGGGGACACCACTGGGATTATTGGTCGCCGACCTATCTCGCCCGGCTATCGCGTTTCCAGGCATTTTATATTGTTTCATGTTATTTATTTATTTTAATGGAACGAGAGAAACTTTAAACAAAAAATTATGAGTAACATCCCACGTGGCTGACAGCGCAGAGCTCACCAAAGTGCAGGACCCGCTTAAAACTGTGCAAGCATGATCGTTTAATCGTTCTGTACGCTGTCTAATGATGCTACTGGTTGGTTTTATAACTACAGTTAACAAGGTCCAAGATTCAAAATTTAGACTCCGGCGTCAATGCATTCAGGATATATATGCTCCGCCACATAATAATAATAATAATAATAATAATAGATTTGTAGCTACAGTGAACATTGCTGCACAAGCGAAAAAATCTACAGCAAAACTGGATACTATGATCTGAAGATAACGCTGCACTGGATATAGCTGTGGATGATAATGGCCCATATCAAAGTGTTTTAGCTCGCTTGAAGTATGTAATTGTTCCTGCTTGTTTGCTAGGCAGCACCGGCTGTTTGCATCTGAAGCTATGTCTGAGAACAAACAACGATAACTACAAAAAACCTGGAACTTCATAACATTTAACCAAAAAAGACATCGCATGCACAAATTGCGTTTCCTGCTGAATTTACGCTTCATTACACCATTTTTTTTTCAAAATTAAAAAAGAAGAGGCAGTTAATTATGTAGCTCTGAGCTTGGCACGTGGCACGAAGCCCGCTATTTTGCCCTATGGAGGTTCTCTTTGTTTTGATAAGATATGAGTTCGATGCCCCAAGAGAGAAAGTCTAAACTGAGACAAGGAAAGCGAGTCCACTTCATTTCCTGTATGAAACCAGAAAGGCATGTATTAGAGCGGCAAGGCGTAGTAATTCTTGTTTATCTAGACGCCTGCTCGCGACAGTACACTAGAGGATAGGATTTGATGTGTTTCACGACGGATGCTTCCAGCTCGGGACTATTCAGTTCCTCTGCCCCCCGTTTGACAAAAGCGCTCAAGCGTACCCAGTCGTGTTTATGCACACGAAATCCAATCCTTGCTCACGCGGTTAGCCTAGACGTCGTAATTCGCCCCCTGCCTTCGTCCAGCCATACTTCAAAGATTTAGCAAAACACGGGGAGAACAATACTTTATAAAAAGCTGGAGGGCGGCTCGACGCCGAACACACCAGAATACAAATGCGAGAAAAAACTAAACGATCTTCAAGGCTCCTTCCAAAGTAGACGGCCTCCCGCTATTCTTGTCAAAAAGCAATTTTCGGTGCGTTGGTTTGCGTCTTGTTCGCGGGAGCGCATCTTAAACTGACGGGCGGACACAAGTGATACCGCGCACAATTATTACCATAAATACGGTGTTATTGGGCCCCAAAACTGCAACGCCACAAAAGCTATCGAGAAGGCTGTGGAAAATGCGCGAAGTTGCTGTCAGTTAGACAAGCAACAAGTCGTGACACGGTTGAAGATGCCACGTCGTGGTGGTTCGGATTGTTCACGCGAGATCTAGCTGTCTGCGAGATGTACCTGACCAGGCAGCAGTGTCGCCTAGATGTTGACATATCGTCTACCAAGCTAATGGCGACAGACTACGCAAGGCCAGCCGTCTGCATAACGCACGCAATCGGAAAATTAGTAAAAAAAAATGATTAAAAACGACAGTTGCTTCGTGAACGAGTCTAAAAAATGGCAATCTTTCAAGTGCGGCCTGTTCAGTTGAAAACCAACGAAGGATATATATTAACGTTAGTCTTTTCTTTGTGTGAAATTTTAAAAAAATCTTTAACTTAGATAAATATTTGACATCTCCCATTATTGTGACGGCAGGAATGTGGCAGACAGCGCCGAGGCGGCCATGCATTCTTCTACAACCATTATATGAGCATGTAAAACTGGAGAACAGCGAAATCCTTACAAAGAAAGACAACTTCTTCTGCATTTTCTTTCTGTTGATTCCCAGGAGCACTTTTTGACCTAGTGGTCTAGTTGAATGAGGTAGTGGTCTGTGACCCACAGCCGACTGCTTGCGCCATGGTTGAGCAGGACTCCATTCTACCTCCACATGCTGCTGCAGCTGGTAACAAACATTAGTCTTACCCAGTGAGTAGAGAGAGATCTAACCGGTGAATAGTTCTAACCAGTGACTAGTCTATCACACATTCTTAGTCTTCATTTAAACATGCACAATACACTACCACGCGCACTCCTGGTCACAGCTTCTTACAAGTCACAGCTAAGTGTTTCTCATCCCTCCCCCCCTCCCCCCCAATCCCATTCCTATTTGTTGCGTAGCATTCATGTGAGGTTATATTTTGTTTTCTATCTCTATTCCCTTGTCCTGTATGTTTTTGTATGATTAATGTGTAAACCGAAACGTTACAACTGTATGCTCGTTCATTAACGCAGATCTAACCAGTAAATAGAGATCTAACCAGTAAATAGAGATCTAATCAGTAAACAGAGATCTAACAAGTAAACTCATCTAGCTAGCGAATAGAGATTTAACCAGTGAATAGAGATTTAACCAGTGAATAGAGATTTAACCAGTGAATATAGATCACAATGGAAAAGCACACCTGACCCTAAAGATACGCCATGCTGACGTCCGATGTGTAGGTACGAAATATGCAGATATCAACGACAGTCTAGCAACAAATCGCGACACAAAACTACCAGCGCCTTTTTTGTTGTTGTTGACAAATGAACCAGGTGAAGAAGATGAAGTTTCTGCCACGGACTGTTTTGTTTTGTTTTTTCCCAATGGGCTTTCTGCTTTTTCTTACCATTTTTTGGGTTGAATGTGTTGTTGTTGTGTGTTTTAATAAGAAACCAGGAGGACGAGATCTCTTTGGCTCTGCAGAGAATCCACAGAAACAATCAGGGTAACACTGTAAGAAAATTCCGAACGCGTGGTACAGATCGATAATAAGACAGATCAGAATTTCTCTTCAACAAGCAATAGTCAAAAAGAGGAGGGATGGAAGAAAAGAGTAAAAGAACGGCTACTATTATTTGACCACACACACGCCTCCAGTCTATGCAAAAGATTTCCCATAATAATCTACATTTAATAATCTACATTTAATAATCTAAAGAATAGGACCACTGTACCCTACCATGCATGATCGTAAAAGGCGACTAAGGAGGGTTCAGCATAGGGCCAGCAACCCTATCTGGTAAAAAACTATCAGACTGCTACAGAAACAGAAGCAAGGGAAAAAGCAAATGCAGGTGGAAGGAGAAATGCGTATCAGGAAACTGAACCCATGAAGGTTGTGGATGAAAGCCAGCCACTGGAAGTCCCCAGCCCGACTGCAGACCTCCTGGAACCTAAACAAAAGATGCAAATAGGCAGCTGGAATGTAAGAACACTAAACCAGACTGGAAAACTAGCACAAACCATCAAGGAAATGCACAGATACAAACTAGACATACTAGGAATACAAGAAGCAAGATGGACAGGACAAAGCAGAAGGAAATTAACAACACAGCACACAGAAGATACAATAATATGGTCAGGTAAAGAAGATCTTCATGAAGGAGGAGTAGCATTGATTATAACAAAAGAAGCATCAAGAGCATTGCTGAAATGGACCCCAATAAATGAGAGATTATTATATGCACGGTTCAAATCAAGATTCACGAAGCTGTCTATTATAGTTTGTTATGCACCAACAGAAGCAGCTGAAGAGGAATTAAAAGAAGATTTTTACAACAGCCTCCAAGCCACAGTAGAAACAATACCCAAGCATGATATGCTACTCATCTTGGGTGATTCAATGCACAATGAAAAGGTGAAGGAAATGAAGATAGAAGAAGAATCATGGGAAGAGAAGGAATCGGAGAAATAAATGAAAATGGAGAAAGACTGTGCAGTTTCTGTGAAGAAAACATGGTGACCATCGGAGGGACAATTTTCCAACACAAAAACATCCATAAGGTGACTTGGAGGTCACCAGATAAAACCACAGAAAACCAAATCGATCACATACTAATAAACAACAAGTGGAAACGGTCATTACAAGATGTGCGAGCAAGGAAAGGAGCAGATATAGGAAGTGATCACAACCTTCTGGTAGCAAAAATAAAACTAAAATTAAGGAAAGCCAGAATCGGAGAACACAGAAAGATACATTTTGATACAAGAAAACTGATAGACCAGCAAACAAGAAATGAATTCTCAATAATACTTAAGAACCGCTTCAGTGTCCTACAAGACGAAGCAGAAATGTCCATATTAGAGTTCAATAAATCATTACAGGAAACAGCAAAAGAGGTGCTGGGATATTGGAAAAGGAGAAAAGAGGAATGGATAAGTGAGACCACATGGGAAAAGATAGAGCAAAGAAAAGAAATCAAGAAAAAATTACTGAACACCAAATCACAACGGCTTAAAGAACGAGTTTTAAGTAATTATGCACAAAAAGACAAAGAAGTGAAGGAATCATGCCGTCAAGATAAACGTCAGTATTATGACAACTTAGCAGAAACAGCAGAGAAAGCAGCATATACAAATGACATGAAAACCATATATAAAATCACAAAGCAGATGACAGGTAACTTCAACACAAGATGTGAAAGTGCAGTAAGAACACAAAATGGACAACTGGTCAGTGGAGAAAGAGAAAAAATTGAAAGATGGAGGGAACACTTTAACACCCTACTAAACAGAACACAAGCAGCACAAGCAATAGACATACCTGAAGCAAAAACGGAACTAAACATCAATACAGGACCAATAACAATAATGAAGTAAAGGAGGCGATAAAGATGCTAAAATCAGACAGGGCACCAGGTGAAGATGAAGTGACTGCTGAGATGTTGAAAGCAGAAGAAACAGAAACACCAAAACAACTTTGCCGGATATTACAACAAATTTGGGATTTAGAAAAAGCCCCAGAGGAGTGGAAAACTGGTCTTATAGTAAAACTACCAAAGAAGGGTGACCTCAGAGATTGCGGGAACTGGAGAGGCATTACCCTACTGCCACTCACTAGTAAAGTATTTTGCAGAATAATCATCAACAGAATTGTACCAACACTTGAGGAAAAACTTCGGAAAGAGCAGGCAGGATTTAGGAAAGGAAGATCATGCATAGACCATATATTTGTACTTAGACAAATATTAGAATAGGCAAATGAGTGGCATAGCACAACATATGCATTATTCATAGATTTTGAGAAAGCCTTTGACAGTGTCAACAGAGATGCACTGTGGAAAATCCTAAGATGGCATGGCCTCCCCCATAAAATAGTTAATGTAATCAAAGCCCTATACGAGGGTTTTCAGTGCAAAGTTATCTGTGGAGAACATACCTCCAGCAGCTTTAGGGTACAAACAGGAGTGAAACAGGGATGTGTACTATCACCAACATTATTTATCTTGGCAGTAGACTGGTTAATGAAGGAGGCAACATCAGACAAACGCAGAGGATTACAATGGACCCTTGACACAGTGCTGGAGGACCTTGACTTTGCGGACGACATTTGTCTATTATCAAGCAGTCACAAAGATATGCAAGATAAAATAAACAAGTTAACCCAGAATGCAAACAACATAGGACTAAAGATCAACGTAGGAAAGACAAAGTTAATGAAGCAAAATGTGAACAACAGAAATGTACTCAGAGTAGATAACAAGTTAGTGGAGGAGGTCAACGAATTTGTATACCTTGGCAGCAGAGTAGTAGGAAATGGAGACAGCACAGAGGACATCAACAGCAGACTTACTAGAGCAAACCAGGCTTTTGCAATGCTACAGATATATGGAAATCAAATAAACTAAGCATAAATATGAAAATCAGGATATTTAAGAGTAATGTTCTAAGTGTACTACTCTATGGAAGTGAATGCTGGAAAATCACCAAAACCATAGAAAACAAGTTGAATTCTTTCCAGACTAAATGTTTACGTAGAATTAAAAAAATATTTTGGCCAAACACCATAAGAAATAACATCTTATTGGCAGAAATGCAGATGAAACCACTGACAACAATTATTGAGGAAAGACGCTGGCGATGGTTGGGACATGTGCTCCGAATGACTGACAACTCACTACCAAAAATAGCACTAAGATGGACACCACAGGGGAGCAGAAGTAAGGGTAGACCAAAAGAGACATGGAGAAGAACAACAGAAAGGATGTTGAGCAATAGAGGGCTCACCTGGGCAAGAGCAGAAAAAAAGGCGAAAGACAGGCATTTGTGGAAAACCCTTGCGGAAGCCCCATGTGCCCTGGGCACTTAAGGTTCAGAGAGAGATTTAATAATCTACATTTAATAATCTACATTTAATCAGCGACTTCACTTACCGGATCCGAAAGGGGAAAAAAAATGACTTCAACCACGTCCTTGTAACGACAGAATGAGTCTTTCATTCGACCTCAGTATATTCTTTCATATCTTTCAGTCGATCAAAACGGACGTCCTATAAACGATGTCAAATCACAGACATACGAAGTGCTCGGTACAAAAAAGGAATTATCTCTATAAATGGTAAATCTGATTATGCAAATCTCTTGTTACGGCTGTCTCGATTCATATCCAAGCGTCAGCTATCACCTTTCTCTCTCTCTCTTTTCTCTCTCTCCCCCTCCTTCTCTCTCTCTCTCTCTCTCTCTCTTTCTCTCTACACATACACCCAAAAAACTTGTGTACTGTCTGTGATATTTGGTGTAGGCAGATAAGACAATTTCTGTACTTGCCTCTCTGTACCACAAATGCTCATGTCTCTATACTGGAGTCGCTTAACTAGACCATCTTGTCCCATGATCAGTGTGCCCTCTAAGGCTTTGCTGTTCCCGAGCACAATTTTTAACTCGTGTGCAGATACATTCTAATGTGATTCGTAATGTCAAAATTACAGAGCACGATTTAAAGTTCTCATTAAAAAAACAAAAACATGTAACGCTATCATATTTTTATTCAGCGCTACTATAGCGCACGATAACGAAACTGAAGAAAGAAGTCAATTTTATATATTTATTTTTCTTTTGGGCGGCGTATAATATTTAATGCGCGGCATGATTTCTTTTAGTGCACGGCCGTGCTGCCGCGCAGCTTAGAGGGAACATTGCCCATCACATGTAGGGCCTCGTCTATTTTTTTTTATACCTTAATCTCTTTCTCTCTCACTATCTCTCTGTATCTCTCTATATACGTACAGAATACTAGTATTAAACTAATGTTAACTGATCACCTTAGAATTAAAGATGAGTGATGAAGGGTACAAGGTCAGACGGGCCTGTCTGCCCAATCCTTCATCCTTTGATAAGGAGACATATGTTCATTCTCTTTCCCTCCCTCCCCCCCCTCACTCTCTCATACCCCTCTCTCACTTTCTACCCCTCACTCTCTCCCTCCTCACACACACACACACACACACACACACACACATGAACACTGGCTCACTTGTAGGTCGATTCGTTTTCTAGTCTGAACGTCATTTTAAATGAACTATATTACACTCAGACAGTTGCCCGGATGTTAAGGTCACCAATTCATTATTTAGGCTACTGCTGCAATGAAAAGGCCTCATACTGTGCGCTGTGGAACAGGGTAACTGTGTTTCACGTTTTCTTCTATTATTTTTCTACATGTTAATCTCCACTCCACTGCTTTTTTTTTTTTTTTCCTTTTAAGGATCCTATTGATTCTATTGTTGGGTTGAGTGTGCTCAATCGCTAAAAGTAAAAGTAACAGCAGTCTAGTTATTTAACAATTTATGACGTTTTTTTTTTATTGTAAATATTCAACCCTTTTTTTTTTTTAAAATTTACGTTTTCATTCAATGTACGGAATGTACGAGTATATTCAGCTATTTTACTTCTGTTCTGGTAGGTAGCTATAGCATTCCCTCCCCCACCCCCCTTTTTTTTTCTCCTCGGTCATCGCTGTTTCTCTTAATTCATGTATCCCATTGTCTGCTCAGTTCATGTCTATCTTCGCTGTTTCTCTTAATTCGTGTATCCCATTGTCTGCTCAGTTCATGTCTATCTTCGCTGTTTCTCTTAATTCGTGTATCCCATTGTCTGCTCAGTTCATGTCTATCTTCGCTGTTTCTCTTAATTCGTGTATCCCATTGTCTGCTCAGTTCATGTCTATCTTCGCTGTTTCTCTTAATTCGTGTATCCCATTGTCTGTTCAGTTCATGTCTATCTTCGCTGTTTCTCTTAATTCGTGTATCCCATTGTCTGCTCAGTTCATGTCTATCTTCGCTGTTTCTCTTAATTCATGTATCCCATTGTCTGTTCATGTCTATCTTCGCTGTTTCCCTTAATTCAGGTATTTCCTGTTTCTCTTAATTCCTGTATCCTCTGTTCATGTCTTATGTTTTCAGGGCAAAACTGACGCGGAGAGCGAAAGGCCCACAGACACTCAACTCCTCAAAATTATCAACAACGTATTGTTTCCACCCCTACCTCAGTCATGACACACGAAACATTTTTGATCCTTTATATTTAAAATATGAGGTCTGCCCAGGTCCTTTGCTTGAATGGGCTGTGTAGCTGCCATCTTAAGAGGACATGTGCTGTCTTTCTCTTTGTTGCATGTATATAGGTCTGCTGGGGTTAGTTCAGCTCTGGAAACAGTAGCCCAGATGAATCAGGTTCTATATACTTGAGGTGTTCGACTTCAGTGGTCTCAGGGGCCACAGCTGTATGCTGAGATCGAGCGACGGGCAGCATCTAGCTCAACTAGATTTTACCAACTTACATTTTTTTTTTTAATGAGAACAACTGAGAGATAAGAAGTAAGGATGAGATGAAAGTATTTAATTCGTTTCTAACGTATTTTAAAAATGTTTACCCACGCTCTGAAGAAAATGAAATGTTAATTTAAATCAAATAAATAAACATTTTCATAATAACCCATTGGGTCACAAAAGGAAGCCTCGCAGTTGGGCACCACTGCTGTATACACTAGGCTATTATGCACATCCAATATTTGTAGAATCAATCACGAACGAAGCTATTCTCTCTACTCTATCTCTCTCTCTCTCTCTCTCTCTCTCTCTCTCTGTTTCTCTCAAAATCCCTGCGATAGGCGTAGGTTATCATCATGTTCTTCCACAACCCTGGAAAACCATTGTGTATCTCAACAGACCATGATACCAAAACCATCAAACGTCTTTTCACTCGTCTACCTCTGTCTCTTCTACCTTCGATCTTCCCTGTTGCCATTAAGTGCTCTAGCCCGTCTCTCCTCCAAACATGGCCCCATAAATTTAGATTATCGTTTTCTGATCGGTTCTAAGGACTGTTATTGCCGGAGGTGGGGTGGAGAATTCGATCTCCACTCCAACGGCGTGCGTCTCAAACAGCCTCTGGCAGTCAAGTCAAGCTCCTGGCCTTCCCGTGGCAGAACTGTTTAAACTGACAGGAGAAGGGGCGAGGGCGAATATCTGGCGCCTGAAAACCAGATACTAAGGGTAGATGAGTGGCACGTTTGGTAGCTCATCTACCGCTGTTGGCGAGATTCTTTAGCTGCCGTGCGTGGAGCGGTGCTCTTCCCGGCCAATGAAGAAAGGTGCAAATGGGGTTGCCGCGCAGCATCACTGCGGAAAAGGTGGTAGAAAGGATAAAGCGAAGCAAACGGTCAAATCACGGCACCTCTGGTCTAGAGGTCGGCCACGTCCTGAGTGCAGTCATATCGGGTGAAATGCATGAACCGGCTTGTCCCAGAGGTTAAGACACTGCTGGCGAGACTCTTCGAATGCTGCGCGTGGATTGAAGCTCTCCCGGTCAAGGAAGTAAAGACGGAAAAGAAATAAAGGTTGCTGTGGGGCGCCGATGTGAAAAGGTGGTAGAAAGGATAAAGTGAAGTTTAATCGGTATGTCCAGTAGTATCGCTGCGAGAGCTACACATACCACGGCACCTCTGCGCTAGAGGCCGGCCACGTCCGAAATACACCTACACTGGTGAAATATGCCTAAACCGGCACACACCAGGGGTGGAACTTGATGGCTAGACATGTCATGCCACCTCCGCTCTAGAGGTGGGTCACGCCTGATATACACCCATACTGGTGAATTTTGCCTAAACCGGCTCACAAAAGGGATGAATCTTGAAGGCTATGCATGACACAGTACCTCTGCTCTAGAGGTCGGTCACATCCCAAACACGCCCATACTGGGATAATATGCCTAAACCGGCTCAACCCAGGGGTGGAAGTCACTAGTGGCGAGGATTCGTCCTCCTGGACAAAAGCTCCATCCTGGTCACAACTAGGAAGGGTAGCGGCCACGACCGCAAAATGCTGAAGTCGGAGACACTGGACCAGGGCAGTCTAGATAGGCAACCACCTCTCACTCGGCGTGGATGTTTGCGTATCCTAATCACGCTGAGGTTTTCCGGTGAGAAAGTCCAACTCTGGACTGGATGGGCAACCACCTCTCACCCGGCGGTGATACACGGGTATCTCAAAACACGTCGAGGTTTTCCGGTGAGAAGGTCCAACTCTGGCCTCTCACTCGGCGGGGATGCACTGATATCCAAAACACGTCGAGGTTTTCCAGTGAGAAAGTCCAACTCTAAACTGGTGCAACGAAAACCACGGTGTCACGCAATCCGCTTCAGAGACCCACCAAGAATACAGGCTAAAGCCCTGCGATACTCTGAACCCCTTGTGGTCCTCTCGTGGATCTCGTGTGGTCCTTTCGGGGACCACACAGGAGACCACGGGACCTAACAAGGACCACAGGCGTAAATTCAGTAGGATCACAGTGCGGTTTTGGTGGTAGAAGCGAACAAAGAAGAAGAGAAGAAGAAGAAGTTTTCTGATCTTCGTTTTAATTTTCCTTGTTTCTTGCGCCTCTTTCAGAACTTCCTCGTTCGATTTTCTCTCTGTCCTTGGTACCTTCAGCCTTCTTCTTAAGAATGACGTCTCAGCTGATCCCAGCATTGTAAGATGGTTCTAATGTGATACAATATTCAGCAAGATGATGCACAGTAAAACCCAGACTATCAACATCTAATATCTGAATACCACAACATAAAGTTTGTTATAACAAATAGGACTACTTTTAGTAGGGCACTGTTGTACTTGTACGAACTCCCTGTAACTGCGAGCTGGTGTTCTTTTCAGCCGATGCTGTGGAGGAGTTGAGGAACACCATCGTATCGGCGTGGGAGTGGATTATGGCGGCTACTTTTTCAGTCCCGAAGTACAGCTAAAAAGCAGGGGTTGTGCAATGCTTCTTTAGCAGACTCCACCGCCATGGGCACTATGGCGATCCCTGCGCCGTTAGTCTAGCTAGGCATGTTCCTTGGGGTACCAATGGAGAAGTGGGATAGGGTCTTGGTCAGCGATGGTTAGCTAAACCTGGTGCTAGCATATCATCTATGGGTCGCTGATTGCCTCATCAGACAGGCGTCTTCCAAGAAGCTGTGAAGTAGGCACTATATATATATATATATATGCTGTGAAGTAAGCACTATATATATGTATGTATGTATATATATATACGCTGGCGATGGTTGGGACATGTGCTCCGAATGACTGATAACTCACCACCAAAAAACAGCTCTAAGATGGACACCACAGGGGAACAGAAGTAAGGGTAGACCAAAAGAGACATGGAGAAAAACAACAGAAAGGATGTTGAGCAATAGAGGGCTCACCTGGGCAAGAGCAGAAAAAAAGGCAAAGGACAGGCATTTGTGGAAAACCCTTGCGGAAGCCCCATGTGCCCTGGGCACTTAAGGTTCAGATATATATATATATATATATATATATATATATATATATATATATACATATATATATATATATATTAACTGGAAGTACTTAATAAAGCGATTTTAATTTTTTTTTAAACGGATGGCAATATTTAATAAAACAGCATAAACGCTATTTCAACAATTGTGGTTGCTTAACGGAGCGTAAATTCAGCTTTCTTTTTTTACACTGAAGCTATCATAATAAAGTACAGTATTTGTCTTGTGAATTAGCTAGGATTTGGTACCTTTCTTGCTCTGATATATACATAACTTTGTCCTTTAGAATCTGTGGTCTCACCTTAGTGATTTATGAAATCTTTCTTTCACCAGTAGATGTACCGGGTCGAAATCCTTGTTTCTGGTCATTAAACATAAAATAAAGCCTTGAGAACAAAAGACGTCGTACAAAATGCACAGAAGAAGAAAGAAGAATAAGAGTGAGAAGGAGGAAGAAGAAGAAAAGGAAGAAAGAAGAAGATGAACGAGGAGGATTTTTATGTAAACAAAAATTTGCAATTAAGAATTTGTGCCTACGCCCTTCGGAAAGGGCATACACACGCAGATTAACTGTAGGAACTGCCAAGGCATTCGCAGAGCTGAAAAGGGCACCCTACAACCATCAGATACATACCACACGAGGAATCCACATGGCGCCACCAACCACGAGCTGTTCAGACATTCGGGCTGCCTGGCACAGCGAGCTCCCAGATCGCATGATTTAAGGGCATACATAAAAGAAACCTTAAACAGAAAATCAGAACACGCGGCAGGCCCAGAAAGTTCATTGAGCGAGTTTCACTAGGATGGACTTAGGGTACAGGACGAAGTCGGGGAGGCGGGAAGACAAGACATTTCTTAAGGTTTTTAGAGAAACTTAATGACAAAACACAACTTTCTGTTGAGATTTTTTTTATATTACAATCAACACACGACAAGTTCATGATGAGTGCTTCCGCTATTACCCCTATATTAACGTATTCAAACCGGAACAGATGTCGCGTGTAACTGATACTTCAGGCTTTGCCCCTATGAATGTAGTCCTGTCACTCTGAATTGACAAATCACTCAACACGTCCGCCTGACAGTCTTGTTAAGAAATTCATCCGCTGAGATTATCCGCCTAGGACTTTGGGGGGAAGGGGGAACGGACAAAAGGGGTTCCAAAAAATAGTCGTGGTTTTCAACGACAAATTCACACCTCCCTTTCTCTTGAGGGAACGAACGCTAGTGGGAGGCGGAGACATCAAATAAGCGGGCGGAGTTCAAGCCGACATCTTTGTAATTCTTTATTGGAGGTTTCAATAAGCAGTGTTACATTTCATTGTTATTTTCACGCCGTCGGTTCCCGCGTGTAATCAAAGGCGTTCTTCATTTTCCTGAAGGGCATACAAGCAGATTACAGGCTCCAAGATGTGAAACGCTTGGCTTGCTTTTGGGAAATTTGTTGTCAAGTGTATGTAGACTCTAGCGCTTTATTCAGAGCCGAAAGGAAGCAACTATGAGGAGAGGAGCTTTTCTAGAAGAAGGTGTATGGACGGGGGGATAAAAGATGTTATAAAGAGATCCGATGTGAGGGCGTCGAGCCAGAACTTTACAGCACAAGAAGCTAGATCTTGGTTCTGCGTTGCTACGTTACAGCAGAGGCAGATAAAAAAAAAAAATGAGAGTCGCGCGTCGTGGAAGTGTTCATTACGGAAGATCTTTACATAATTCGGCAAACGACTTTCTTGCGCGAAATTGTAGGGAGGTCTTTACGTACTGCTTTTCACATTAGAGAAACACTGGATATTTGAAGGAAGACGTGAATGGTGGGAGAGACAGATAGATTTCCAACAGGTAAAGTAATACCCCCGTTTCCGTGCCATTAAGACATACGGGGGCATACAGGGTTAGGTCCCGTAATTTTCAAGACATTCGGCACATGAAAATCTGATGTGGTCGGTATCACGGCTGGCGGATTTCTCTGGTACCCATTTTAAGAGGCTGGGCGGACCTCGGGGACATTTTGGTGTGTACCAGAACAAAAAAAAACAATCCCCACTGCCGGGACTTGAACTCAGTACCCCCCGGACTAGTACACCGAAGACTTACAACAGCCTGCACCAATATTTTTCATGCTTTTATAAACTTGGATCGAAGAGGGCCCGAGAAAACTCTCCATACAACCTCGTTTTAGGGATCTGTAAAATCCTTATTGTTTCTTTAACTCTTTCTTTAACATGTTAACTCTTTCCGTGCTTCACTGGAATAAATTTTGATGAGAAAATATGGTGGAAAGAAAATGGAAGCAAATTACCCTGTAATTAAAAAAAAAATATGGGTTGAAAATATGCTATTTTTAAAAATTTTTATTTCCACTTTATTTAAATAACATTCTGGGCTAAGATTAGAATAGGTGTGCAAGATCTACCAGCTGAGCTATGATTAGAATAGGTGTGCAAGATCTACCAGCTGAGCTATGATTAGAATAGACGTGCAAGATCTACCAACTGGGCTATGATTAGAATAGATGTGCAAAGATGTACCAACTAGGCTATGATTAGAACAGACGTGCAAGATCTACCAACTCGGCTATGATTAGAATAGATGTGCAAAACTATCAGACTCCAGAATTGATACATGTCCCGTAGTAATTCTCAGAGATGCAAGATCAGTACTGGAAGCTCTTCAGTGCAACAAACTACCAGACCTTAAGAATGCCTTGTCAAAAATTGGCTTACAACATGGAGTCACTTTGCAATGGACTCCCTCCCACTGTGGGATATCAGGCAATGAGAAAGCTGACCATCTGGCCAAAGAGGGCACTGAAATGGAGCAACCAGACATACCAATCACCTATAATCAGAAGAAAAGCATGATAAAAACCTACAGGAAGCCACAAACACCACCACATGATGACTATCACATGCTAAACAGAAAGGAACAAATCACCATCTTCCGTCTCCGAACAGAACACACACGACTCCGAAGTCATATGTATACAAAGTTTAAGGTTGGTACTACTAATCTATGTACATGTGCCCAGGTGCCTCAAACTGTGGAACGTATCCTCCAGAACTGCACCAACTATGAGACACAGAAATAATTACTGGCCCAGTGAAACCACTAAAGAAGATAAGCTCTACGGTTCCATACATGAATTAAAAAAAACAGTGAAATTTATCCAAGAGACAGGACTGCAGATATAGACAGACAATGCGAACGAAGAAGAAGAAGAATAGATGTGCAAGATCTACCAGCTGGGCCATCATTAGAATAGGCGTGCAAGATCTACAATCACTACCAGTCTTGGTTTGGAATGCAATAATTCCCATTATGATCAGTCTTGTCTGAACCTCGACTTTTCGCGTCCATGAGGTCCCCTCACCCCTCATACCAGTTAGTAGAATGTACGGATCTTTATTTTTCACTTGTTCTACATCTCTGTACAGTACTATCGGTGTTCGAGATGACAGCTTGCTTCTGAGTTGCCGAACCATAGTCGACCAAGACCCACCCCCCCCCAATTTTTTTCTACACCACAGCGACGTCCATGGAAACAAGACAGTAGTCTGACCGAGCGAATAGGGACCACAGTGGGAAGGCGACCCTGATTCTAAAAAATACGCCGAGGTTAAGTCAGATGTGCTGGGCCGCACGGCGCTTAATGGCCACACAAGCCAGCCAACGCTCTTTCCAAGGCCGGACGCCGTAGTAGTAGTAGCAGTAATAGTAGTAGTAGCGGTAATAGTAGTAGTAGCAGTAGAAGTAGTAGTAGCAGTAGTAGTAGCAGCAGTAGTAGTAGTAGCAGTAGTAGTAGTAGTAATAGTAGTAACAGTAGTAGTAGTAGTAGTAATAGCAGTAGTTGTAGTAGTGGCAGTAGTAGTAATAGCAGTAGTAGTAGGAGTGATAGTAATAGCAGTAGTAATAGTAGTAGTAGTAGCAGCAGCAGCAGTAGTAATAGTAGTAGCAGTAGCAGTAGCAGTAGAAGTAGTAGTAGCAGTAGCAGCAGCAGTAGTAGTAGTAATAGTAGTAGTAGTAGCAGCCACAGCAGCAGTAGTAGTAGTAATAGTAGTAGCAGCCGCAGCAACAGTAGTAGTAGTAATAGTAGTAGTAGTAGTAGCAGCAGCAGCAGCAGTAGTAGTAGTAGTAGTAGTAGCAGTAGTAGTAGTAGTAGAGGAAGAAAGATTAATGAGATTCTTTCACTGGCGCGGTTCACCACACCCCCCTCATCATCTTACAAGAGACGATGACAAAAAGACTCCGCAGCTCCATCAAGAAAAGAAAGTTATCTTTTCTTTGGTCACGTTAAACGACATAATGTCCTAGAGAGAACAATAACGGAGAGTATAAAATGTATAAACTAGGAAAAAAAAAGTAGGAACAGCTTTATTACTGAACGTTTACAACGATGCGACATTTCGGCGCTAAGCCTTCTTCATACAAACACAAACAGGACAAACAGTCACATCGTTGTAAATGTTAAGTAATAAAGCTGTTCCTACCTTTTTCCTAGTTTATACATTCTGGTATCACAGCTTTACTGCAGTGCCTGATGTATAGCTGTATACTTATACACTAATTATTGTGCGTAACGGAGAGTATAGTTCTTGAAAAAGAGACGAGGACTAACGCACGTCAGTGAAACATCATAACAAACAAACATCTATGATTCATGAACATCTTTTATTATCAAACATGACAGGTGCCATGCTTTACCAACAAATAATGCGATGCCGATCTTTTAGTGTCTATGGCAGTTTAAAATTATAAACGTGTAACTTAAAAACTGTATATAAATGTTGTTATTACATTTTAGCCTTCTTAACAAAAATCTGTTTGAATGTCTCACGGGACGATAGCAGGTTAAACTCCAGGCTGCTCCATTCTCACACAAACTATACTGTATATCAACAAACAAGTTAATACACACTGTAGTCCAGGTACTTCAAAAGTGCCTTATAAGGGTTCCAAGTTAGGGCTAAGCCAAATTAGTCCCCCCTATTTTAGTTCCTTTCTCATACATTTGGCATATGAGCAGCGAAGTAGTTAGTGCATTAGTCTCTCATGGCAAAGGTCGGTGGTTTGAATCTGGGGGGTGAGAGATGCCCCAGTCACCCAGACTGTAGAAATGGGTAACTGGATTCTTAAGGAGCTGAGAATGGAAAAGGTGATCAGACCCCATGACTCTTTGGTGTGCTGATAAGTCAAGGAAAATACAGACACCAATACCATACCCCCTTGGGTGCTGCCATGGCATCTTAGGGCTACCTTTTTACTTCATACACTCACACATGCATCTTGTAAATCCACATACATAATCTTTATCACAAGACCATATATCTCCCTCTTCATTTATGTAGTATGTATATATTAATAAATATGAACATATTAATCCAAGCATAATATCTATATACATATATGTCAACACGTGGCCCATATTTACAATAAACTACCCCACATTTATTTATATGCATGATCTGGTAAGACCCAGCATATAATTAGATGTCAAACTATGAATTACCTCAAAATTTGTTCCCATTCATAAGTAAACCAAACAATTACATCAGAAACAAAGGGAAGACAACAGCCTATCTCTAGAAACAAAGGTAAGACATCAGCCTATCTCCAGAAACAAAGGTAAGACAACAGCCTATCTCCAGAAACAAAGGTAAGACAACAGCCTATCTCTAGAAACAAAGGTAAGACAACAGCCTATCTCTAGAAACAAAGGTAAGACAACAAGTTAAGACAACAGCCTATCTCCAAAAACAATTCTGACAAACTCACATCACTTTTCAGAAAATAGACCCAATAAGTGGACTGTAAATAAACTTTTTTTATTTTTGGCTGATGACAAAGCACTTACTGCCACACCAGAGGAAGATGCACAGCAGAACATGGACAACTTAGCAAGGGGATGCAGAAGCCACAACGTGAAGATCAGTGCTGAAAAAAACACAAAAGTAATGATCATAGTGAAAGAAGAAATCTTCCTAGACAACCAGCCCTTGGAACAAGTCAGGTATTTCAAATACCTAGGTAGCTCAATATCATCCTCAGGGAAAACTGACGCTGAAATTGAGAACAGATGCAATAAAGCAAATCAGGTCGCTGGACAAATGACTCCTTTACTGAAAAACAAATACATCACAACTGAAACAGAAAACAGCGCTGTACAATTCAATCTTCCTAAATCTTTCTAAAAATGCAGAGGAAACCACTGACAACAATTATTGAGGAAAGACGCTGGCGATGGTTGGGACATGTGCTCCGAATGACTGACAACTCACTACCAAAAATAGCACTAAGATGGACACCACAGGGGAGCAGAAGTAAGGGTAGACCAAAAGAGACATGGAGAAGAACAACAGAAAGGATGTTGAGCAATAGAGGGCTCACCTGGGCAAGAGCAGAAAAAAAGGTGAAAGACAGGCATTTGTGGAAAACCCTTGCGGAAGCCCCATGTGCCCTGGGCACTTAAGGTTCAGAGAGAGAGAGAAATCTTTCTAAAGTCAAGAACAGATGATATTAAATGTCTGGTTTTAATTATCAAGAACAGATGATATTAAATGTCTAGTTTTAATTATCAAGAACAGATAATATAAATTGTGTTCCATTTCAATTATCAAGAACAGATAATATTAAATGTCTGGTTTTAATTATCAAGACCAAATGACATCAAAGGGCTGGTTTTAATTATCAAGACCAAACAAAATTACAGGGTTGGTTTTAATTATCAAGACCAAATGACATTAAAGGGCTGGTTTTAATTATCAAGAACAGATGATATTAAATTTCTGGTTTTAATCTGCTGATGACAAGAGTATGTCATACACATATAAAACATTCAACAGTCAGGTAAAGCACATTAATAACGTCAACAACATATTAAGACAACAATAATGGTCAAGAAATGTCAAAAGCAGCCACCACTGAAAACAGACGCAACTGTCAAGAACTCCTAAGAATGCAAAGGAAAGGAGGACAGGAGAAAAAACATAAATACGTAGAACAACTGTTCCACCATAAAAACTGACAAATGATATGAAAGAATACAAGAAGAACTTCCAACATGCAGAAAAAAAAAAAAAAAGAAAACATATGTTCAACTCAAATAATGACCCTCCACTAGCTGCTGTAACTGACATCAATTTCAGTCGAACCGTACTACTCAAGTTCGCTTCCTTACAGCTGTTGAAAGCAGCAGATTCACCTGTCAAAGGAGAACAATTACTGAGTTAACACATACTCCACCCAGAGCTGAGAGCACAAGCAATGTCTGAGTATACTAAGATCTGAATTTTCTTTATGGAGTTCATGGAAAAATAAGAGTATATATAGCTTTTAACCCGTAACTTCACATAACCACGTGTTAAAAATAATAAGTTTTAAAAAATATGAAATCCAAAAAGTGGCGGTGGGACAGGGATCGGTAGGATCCCAATGGTGGTGGACTGCTGAGAAGCGTTGCACTTTTCCCCAGCTTTTTTAGGTTCACTCAGGTTCTGCAAGCAAGGCCACTGTAACCCCACTTCCCATCTGACACAATGCTTGTGCTCGTGCTTCTACATCTTCTCTGCATCTTCAAAGAACTTCCACAGAGACACAACAAAGGTGGGTATAAAAATGGTAATCATGACGACAAAAAAAAAAGAACACAGTACAGTAAATCCTAACAGTCTAATTGGGGGGCGGGGGGAAATAGATGTTCTTTAATGTCAAAAAATCCATTAAAATGAATATACAACACCTCCATTATGCTACATCCTGAAACACATCAAATGGTCTGACTGTGTTACATGGCTACCACCAGGCAGAAGACCACAAAAAAACATTCATTATAGGATGACTGATGGTGATGACTGATTGTGATAACTGATGGGGATGACTGATGGTGATAACTGATGGTGATAACTAATGGTGATGACTGATGGTGATAACTAATGGTGATGACTGATGGTGATGACTGATAGCACTGACTGATGGTGATAACTGATGGTGATGACTGATGGTGATAACTTATGGCGATGACTGATGGTGATAACTGATGGTGATAACTGATGGCGATGACTGATGGCAATGACTGATGGCAATGACTGATGGTGATGACTGATGGTGATAACTAATGGTGATAACTGATGGTGATAACTGATGGTGATGACTGATGGTGATAACTAATGGTGATAACTGATGGTGATAACTGATGGTGATAACTGATGGTGAAGACTGATGGCAATGACTGATGGCAATGACTGATGGCGATGACTGATGGTGATAACTGATGGCAATGACTGATGGTGATGACTGATGGCAATGACTGATGGCGATGACTGATGGTGATAACTGATGGCAATGACTGATGGCGATGACTGATGGCAATGACTGATGGCGATGACTGATGGTGATGACTGATGGTGATGACTGATGGCAATGACTGATGGCAATGACTGATGGTGATGACTGATGGCGATGACTGATGGCAATGACTGATGGCAATGACTGATGGCAATGACTGATGGTGATGACTGATGGTGATGACTGATGGCAATGACTGATGGCAATGACTGATGGCAATGACTGATGGTGATGACTGATGGTGATGACTGATGGTGATGACTGATGGCAATGACTGATGGCAATGACTGATGGCGATGACTGATGGTGATGACTGATGGCGATGACTGATGGCGATGACTGATGGCGATGACTGATGGCGATGACTGATGGCGATAACTGATGGCGATAACTGATGGCAATGACTGATGGCAATGACTGATGGTGATGACTGATGGCAATGACTGATGGCAATGACTGATGGCAATGACTGATGGCGATGACTGATGGTGATAACTGATGGCGATGACTGATGGCAATGACTGATGGCAATGACTGATGGTGATGACTGATGGCAATGACTGATGGCAATGACTGATGGTGATGACTGATGGCAACGACTGATGGCAATGACTGATGGTGATGACTGATGGCAATGACTGATGGCAATGACTGATGGCAATGACTGATGGCAATGACTGATGGCGATGACTGATGGCGATGACTGATGGCGATGACTGATGGTGATGACTAATAGGAAACAGAAGGAGAGGCTGCCCATACGATAGATGGAGGGAGAAAATTAACAGAAACCTTAAATATCCCATAATATGTAACAAATCAGCAAGGGGGGGGGGGGAGATGATAAAATTTTTTTTAACCATTTCTTACTGTTTTTAATCTAAAACAGCCAGATTTAAATCCATATTCTTACTTTCAACTCTTCTATCACTTGATGCTGTTTTGAACTGTAAGGATTGTAAAATTATTTAATTCAAAATCCATTATACTGGGGTTTGCTAAATTTGAAATTCATTATATTGGGGTCTGTTAAATTTGAAATTCATTATATTGGGGTCTGTTAAATTTGAAATCCATTAAAAAATATCAGGGTCTGCTAAATTTGAAATCCATTATATTGGGGTCTGTTAAATTTGAAATCTGTTATAGTGGGAATCAAAGACGCTGGCGATGGTTGGGACATGTGCTCCGGATGACTGACAACTCACTACCAAAAACAGCACTAAGATCGACACCACAGGGGAACAGAAGTAAGGGTAGACCAAAAGAGACATGGAGAACAACAACAGAGAGGATGTTGAGCAATAATGGGCTCACCTGGGCAAGAGCAGAAAAAAAGACAAAAGACAGGCATTTGTGGAAAACCCTTGCGGAAGCCCCATATGCCCTGGGCACTTAAGGTTCAGAGAGAGAGAAAGAGATAGTGGGATTCCTATATGAAGGCTTTCAGCAGTGCAAAGTGATCTGCGAACACATCTCTAACAGCTTTAAGGTACAAACAGGAGTGAAGCAGGGATGTGTACTATCACCAACGTTATTTATCTCAGCAGTACACGGGTTAATGAAGAAGGCAACATCAGATAAAAGCAGAGGAAAACAATGGAGCCTTGATACAGTGCTGGAGAACCTTGACTTTGATGACAACATCTGTCTGCTGTCAAGCAGGCACAAAGATATGCAAGATAAAATAAACAAGCTAACTCAGAATACCAGCAAAACAGGTTTAAAGATCAGCGTAGGAAAGACAAAGTTAATGAAGCAAAATGTGAACAGAAATGTACTGAGAGTAGATAGTAAGTTAGTGGAGAAGGTCAATGAATTTGTATACCTTGGCAGTAGAGTAGCAGAAAATGGAGACAGCACAGAGGACATCAACAGCAGACTTACTAGAGCAAACCAGGCTTTTGTAATGCTGCAGACTATATGGAGATATAAAAAAAACTAAGCACAACAACAAAAATCAGGAAATTTAAGAGTAATGTTCTAAGTAAACTACTCTATGGAAGTGAATACTGGAAAATCACCAAAACTATAGAAAACAAGCTGAATTCTTTCCAGACTAAATGTTTACGAAGAATAAGAAAAATATTTTGGCCAAACACCATAAGAAATAATATCTTGTTAGCAGGAGAGCAGATGAAGCCACTGACAGCAATTATTGAGGAAGGACACTGGCGATGGTTGGGACATGTGCTCTAGACGACAGACAACTCACTACCAAAAATAACACTAAGATGGACATCACAGAGGAACAGAAGTGAGGGTAGACCAAAGGAGACATGGAGAAGAATGACAGAGAAGATGTTGAGAAATAGAGGGCTCACCTGGACAAAAGTGGAAAAAAAGGCAAAGGACAGGCGTTTGTGGAAAACTTTTACGGAAACACTACATGCCTCAGGCACTTAAGCTTCAGAGAGAGATATCTAGGGTCAGTTAAACTGAAGGTTTATATTTTATTAATGTTTTTATGTTGTTTATATTTCCTACAACAGACTCTATCAAAATAAATGAATGAAGTATATAACTTACAAAATAAAAATTCTCTCTGAAAATTTAAATAGAAAGAAAAAAAAACTTGATTTATTCTTTTGATTACCAGCATTACTCTAGAATTAAGTGAGAGATTCAAGGAATCTCTATGCTATCCTGCCCCCCCCCCTCCCCCAAAATCAAACACTAATGGCCATGTGAGTAAAGGAATCTGATGTATCCCATCTCTGAAGACAGATTTTCTCTGTCTTTGGAGACTTTTTTCTTTCTTTTTTTTTTTTTTTGCCTCAAAACGTATGTGTCAGGCACCCATTTCTATAGTTAGATTGGCTTGAAGGTGAGGACTGGAATCCTGAACTCAAAACAGAAAAAAAACAAAAAAACCAGAAGTTTATGAGAAAATTTAAATATAATAAACCTATGTTACATGAGGATATGTCAGCGATATCACTGTAGTAAAACAACTATTTCCATGATCTGTTCTATGGAATTAGTACTGCAAAAACTCATCGGCTAATGAAACTTCTTCTTCGTATGCACTTTGGCGATGATGCGTAATACCCTGATTTTTGTGATTCACCTTTTGGTTGGGTACCTCCAACTTCAGCACCTTTCCTTGCTAGGGCAGACTGTGGTCTTGCTCGGACTGCCATGAAGACAGCGGTGTAGGCTGGTCTGGCCAAAACTTTTTTCCAGCCTCTGGTGGCTGTACTTAAGCTCCTTCACGTCAGATCCAGCATGCAACGCCGGCTGGCCAGATGGCTTTGAGACAGTTCCACAGAGACACTCTGACTTTGGGATGAGGAATCCGATGAATGCCTCAACGATATCCATCCCCGGCCACCTATAGTCTGCTGGCTCTGTTTTTGTTTACATCGTTCTGATAGCCATTGTTGTAAAGACCCATAGGCTTGTCACATCCTGGATTCATTGGTTTAACACCAGATTTTCCTCATCTCTGCCAGTGATTCCCATGTCCCCATCCATCCACCACCCTGACTTTACATTTACAATTAGTGTTGATTGCTACAGGTTTCTGGGCCACAGAAGTAGGTCAGAGTTTTTAAGCAAACAGATCTCTGTTCCCTGTCTCACAAAGACAATGTTAAGATAAGCGTGTTCTTAACACAGTTGTTCCTAGGGGAAGCTAATGAAACAAAAGTGAAGCCACATACTTGCTCTGAGCTAGGACAAGCCACAATCAAATGATATGAAAAGACACACAAGGAAACAGATATATAAAGAAGAAAGAGAGTGATTATAACTGTGGAGAGGGGGTGGGGAGGGAGAGAGAGAGAGAGAGAAAGAGAGAGACACACACACACAGATATAGATTTTCATCAACAAAAAAAACTACAAAAGATGGAAATTGTACAATTTGTGTAGTAAATTTTCACACAAAGGCACACAAAATCTACATGTATGTATTTTTGCAGGGTACATAGATGTTTGAGCGTATGTGAGCACACAGATGTCTGAGTGTATGTATGTGAGGTGACCTCAGTGAAAAAAAACTAAAGATTCTAAACAACAGCTTACATTCAGAACACACAGCAGACATATACTAGCATAAGAACAGGCAGTAGATATAGGCTACTATCTGAAGAGACAGTGGGCATAGGTGGTCATCAGAACAGACAGCAGACTTATGCTATCATCAGAATGGACAGCAAACACAGGCTGTCATTAAAACAGACAGTAGACATACACTGTCATCAGAATGGACAGTGGACATAGGCTGTCATCAGAACAGACAGCAAACTTAGACTATTATCAGAATGGACACCAGACATGGGCTGTCATCAGAACAGACAAGCTGTCACACAAAAACACAGCAGACATGAACTGTCATCAGAACAGGCAGGCTGTCACAAAAACAGAAAGCAGACATTAGAAAACGATATACAGGGTCCGGCATAAAGCATAGCTGGATTTAACTGACGTAGTGCGCAGAAATTGAATACTGTTAAAAAAAAAAAAACATGACATCAGAGATGAAGCAGACAAATGGTTATTTTTAACAATGGCTTCTTGGTGAACACAACATCGTGCATTCAAGTTGAAACTTATTTTAAAAGTGGAGATCGTCTATTACTGTACAACAAAAGTTTCGTCGCCATTTTGAGTTGCATCCCCGTGATAATGTTCCTGATCGTAGGACAAAACAATTTTGAGGTGGGTCAAAAAATTTAAGGAAACCGCTAACTGCCTTAATAACAAGTCTATTGGTCGTCCAAGAACTCAACAGACACATGAACGAATTCAAGAAGTCCGCAATGCATTGCTGAGTAGCCCTCGGCGATCAGCTGTTAGGAACGCTTTGGCATCCGGCATCCTCTTACTGTTAATAGTAATCTTTATGTGCAGATGCTAACTGAATACTTCATCCAGACTTGGCCAATAGAAATAAGGGACTAACATGGTTTCAACAAGATGGAGCAACTACCCACACACCCCGTCAGTCCATGCCAATGCTGCGACAAGCATTTCCAAATCATCTTATTTCAAGATTTGGGGATAACCATTGGCCAGCAAGGTCACCGGATTTATCGTCCGCAGATTTCTTTTTGTGTGAGTGTCTCAAGAACACGGTATATGCTTTTCGATCACAGTCAATTGCAGACCTAAAAGATTGAATCCGATGCTGCATTCAAAATATCCCTTTGAATATGTTAAATGGTGTTATGCAGGAATTTTCCAGACGCCTGGCTGAAAGTATCAAATGTAATGGTGGTCATCTAACTGGTGTAATTTTCAAAACCTAAATATGATTGTCAGTAATAATAAAAATACCCACTTTTCTGAGTTTCATTTCATTTTTTTAAAATCAAAAACATGTATAGCGCTTATTTATTTTCCATTTTAAAAATCCAGCTATGCTTTATGCTGGACACTGTATAAACAGAAATTAATTTGTTGCCTGATGATCATATCTGCATGCATAGATTAAGAGTGGGATAAACAGAGAAGAGAAGAGGAGAGGTGAGAGAGACGGAGATAAAGAATGACATTTAGCAGTTTTTATCAGATGTACTTAATGAATGAATATCCCTCTCTCCATCATACACACAGAAACGCACAAATATTAAATATGCATATACAAAAAGGGTAACCCAGGACCAGTAATAAAAGATGCATGGCCAAAACACTCTTTCATCATCATCATCATGTTACTGTATGCAGATTTCACACATAACACTGAATCCTCCTGTTCCTATTGAGGTTCTACTGGTTATGAGCACTTGTTCACTGTTTGCTTTCATGCAGAAGACAAGGGGGGGAAGTAAGCCATAAGCACATCCACGCCTACCTGAAACTAACTAGAAAACAATTCACAAGCCAAGCCCTACATAAATCACAAGCAAACATCACTGTCCAATGCTGCAGTTCTCATACAGAGAAGAACAGGCAATAATATGAAAGAAACAAATTGAAAGAAAATGAAGGAGAAAAGAACACACACATTAAAAAAAAAACAATAAAATAAAAAGATATATGTTTACAGGGTGAGTCTACAGTGCACTGAAATGAAGTACTATGTAGCGAACACTAAGTAAAACTATAACACATTTTACTTGTTCACATCTTTACACTTAAAAGACTGTTAAGATAGAAAAATAATCTATTTTCAAACTATTTTTGATCATTTAGAATGTAATCTACTACTTTCAAATCTCTTTATTCATTTCCCACTTCCTCTGCTTTCTTTACTATTCCCATGTCTTAAGGTTCTTCCTTGGAAGCAACCACCCTCTTCAATCCTCTCTGATCCTGATGATTGCATTTATCTCCTTTTTTAAAATTACTGGTAGTTATATTTATAATAACAAATAACTTTTCCACTTACCTACAGTTATATCTACAGTTCATTATTCATTCATTCATGTCCCTGCGGAACTTTGCCTCCCTAAACAGCACTCTTGTAGGCCTCTCGGTTGTGAGCAAGATGCCCTGCTGCTGATGCATCCATTTGAAAATCATCAACGATGTCTTGCAGCCATCTTCGCCTTGGTCTTCTCTTTCTTTTTCCAATTTTTTACCCTTCCAAGATGGTCTTCTCTAAATTCCCATGATGTTTAATGTGTCCAAAATATTTAAGTTTTCTCTCTTTAATCCTCTTTACTAGCCAGCCTTCTTCAATATCAAGTTCTTGTAGTATGAATATATTTGTTCTTTTTTGTGTCCATGATATTTGAATAACTCTTCTGTAACATTTACACTCAAAGGCATTTATGTGTTTCTCAGCTGTTTTGTTAAGCGTCCAGGTCTCACAGGCATATGTTGCGATGGGAAAGATGCATGCCCTTAAAAATCTTATTTTTGTAGTTCTGTCTGTTCCTCTCCATAGATTCTTTATTTGTTTTACTTTCTGAAGAGCAATAGATGTCCTCCTTTTAATTTCCCTCATTGTATCTCCATTATTAGTTAGTAGTGATCCAAGATATATCTACAGTAACAAGTAATTTTTCCCAATTACTTACAGCTATATCTGTAGTAATAATTAACTTTGTAGTAACAAATAACTTTTCTAACTATGTTCAGAATTACACCAAAAAAAAAACCCAAAACTTTTCAATTTCAAAAAAAAAATAAAAAATTAAGATCTTGAAAAAAAGGGGGTGGGGGAGGGGTGAGTGGGTGGGGAACAAAAACTGGAAGATATCTAACATTAACAGAAAAAAACAGATCCATTCTTCATAATCATCCAACTCACAAACAACCCTTGATGATCACAGAGTTCAATCACAAACAATGGTTAGTCATGTAAGTAACTTATATAAATGTAAATAAAATACAAGGGACAGACTAAAGCTTGGCAGAAGCTACTAGAGCAAAAAAAAGAAAAAACAGAGACAAAAGTAATGACTATATATGGACGGGCTGAAAACTCACAATCAATGCAGACAAGCTTAGACAAGCATTCAGTAGTGGTTAAATATCAATATAGACATGCTTTCAGTAGTGGTTAAATATCAATAGACAGGTTTCACTAATGGTTAAATATCAATACAGACAGGTTTCACCAGCGGTTAAATATCAATACAGACATGCTTTCAGTAGCAGTTAAATATCAATACAGGCATGCTTTCAGTAGTGGTTAAATATCAATACAGGCATGCTTTCAGTAGTGGTTAAATATCAATACAGGCATGCTTTCAGTAGTGGTTAAATATCAATACAGACATGCTTTCAGTAACAGTTAAATATCAATACAGGCATGCTTTCAGTAGTGGTTAAATATCAATACAGACATGCTTTCAGTAACAGTTAAATATCAATACAGGCATGCTTTCAGTAGTGGTTAAATATCAATAAAGGCATGCTTTCAGTAGTGGTTAAATATCAATAAAGGCATGCTTTCAGTAGTGGTTAAATATCAATACAGGCATGCTTTCAGTAGTGGTTAAATATCAATACAGACATGCTTTCAGCAGCAGTTAAATATCAGTACAGGCATGCTTTCAGTAGTGGTTAAATATCAATACAGACATGCTGTCAGTAGTGGTTAAAGATCAATACAGACATGCTTTCAGTAGTGGTTAAAGATCAATACAGACATGCTTTCAGTAGCGGTTAAATATCAATACAGGCATGCTTTCAGTAGTGGTTAAATATCAATACAGGCATGCTTTAAGTAGTGGTTAAAGATTAGCACAGACATGCTTTCAGTAGTGCTTAAAGATCAGCACAGACATGCTTTCAGTAGCAGTTAAATACCAAACACCAGAAAAAAACATCTAAATACTATGTCTAAATAAGAACAAATAAAAGAACTCAAGCAGGTATATGGACAAGCTAAAAAAAAAACTTGTTAAGGATGACATAACAAACTAATGGCAAATATGAACACACGACAAAGACTGCTAAATATGAAAAACTACAAACTGTGATTAGATGAAAATAAGCTAAATAAAAGAAAAAAAAGTGCTTAGAAAAGGATGCACACTGAAATGAAGTCTCATACTTAAAGTACAATAAAAGCCATCTTTTTTCTATTCGTCACTCCATGTCATATCAATATATGATACAAGATATAAGACCAGAACTTGTGACATATCAATATATGATATAAAATATAAGACTAAAACTTGTGACATATCAATATATGATATAAAATATAAGACTAGAACTTGTGACATATCAATATATGATATAAGATATAAGACTAAAACTTGTGACATATCAATATATGATATAAGACTAGGACTTAATCAAAGGATCAAAACAAAAAAAGAAGAAAAGTGGAAATCTCCTGGCCCCATGTGTCCATGGCACTTAAGGGATGAGAGAGAGAGAGAGAGAGAGAGAGAGAGAGAGAGAGAGAGAGTTTAAGAAAGAAACATGTAAGAAAAATTATAAATAATAAAATAAAAGAGATCATACACATACACAAAACTTCAGATCATCAATAAAACTCCCTCAACCCTCCCCCTCCCCCCAAAAAAAAAGAACAAAGAAGATATCTAAACCAGGAAAACTATGAAAAGGTTATTTCAACATCTGATACTTTTTATGATGAATATGACTGTCATATGGATTACTTCAATGTTAGATTCATTACATTTAAAAATTACAGGAGCATACTGAAGACCCAGATATAAATTTTACAAGTATAAACTACAACAGAAGTTCTCAACCTTTCTATGACTACACAACCCTAAGGAACTGCTCAGTATGTTCTACGTTCCCTTTGCCAGTTGTCCAAATCACCATCAACAGCAGTCCCCATACACAGGAGCATGGATTTTAAAATAATAAGGTCTAAATAACCTTACCTCTAAATCTAAACCTAACCCTAACACAAAACTTAACCATTCCCATAACTCTATCTTCATAACAAAAACTGAGACCATTAAGTAACAAACAATGATGACATAACAAACAAAGATGAATCCTAACATCAAAGCCACTGCCTAGTATATTCTTCCCCAGCCTATTAGAGCCCTTTACTGCCGTTAAACAAGATGCATGAATAGTTTCTGGGTATAAGTATACATAAAACTAAATATATAAATATTCATAAAACTACTGCAATAAAGCTGTGATAACAAAATGTTAAGACCATATTTAAAAACAAAAGCAGGAACAGCTTTATTAATTAACAGGTGAACAGCTGTACCATTTCAGTTTACATCTTAATGATACACAATAAATAAATAAAAGACAATGTGAGAGGAAAAGAAGAGAAAATATAAATTCATATTAATTATACACAACAAATAAGAGCAGGAACAAAATTATTTTTTCCATTCTTATCAGTGAGTGAACAATAACATGGATGAGTATCAGGATATAAGACAAGGTGTAAGGACGCATACTGTCACCTGATCTACTCTCATTATACAATGAAAACATCATGACAGGCATTAAAAATGTGAAAGGAATTCACATAGCAGGACATAATATCAATAATTTGAGACATGTGGATGACACCGTTCTAACAGCAGAAAGTGAAAGCAATTTGCAGGAACTTGTTCACAAGACTATTGAAGAGAACAATAAAAGAGGCCTAGAGCTAACCTGTAACAAGACAGAAAAAAGTGGTAATATCAAAAAAAGAATAAACATGCCAAACATCATCCTTTCAGATAAGAGGACATTGACACAAGTGAACAAATTCAATTACCTCATGGAACAACAATAACAGCTGATGGCAAGTGCACAAATGATATAAAATGACAAATAAGTAAGGCACAAGGCAGATTTTTTTAATGAGAAATAAGAAGGTGTCCCTAAAAGTGAGAATAGATATTACAGTGCTATATAGTACAAGTATTGCTATATGGCTGTGAAATTTAGACAGTCAACAAAAAAAAGGCAACAAAGAAACTGGAAGCAACAGAGATGTAGTTCTGGAGAAAGATGCAACAAATATTTTGGACAGACAGAAAAACAAATGAAGAGATCTTCAAAGAAGTTTCCAAACAATGAGAACAATTTAAAATGTCTTGGACATGTCATGAGAAGGCAGAAGTTGGAGAACCTAGTAATGACTGGAAAAATGAAGAGGGAAAAGAGAAGAGAGGAAAGCCAAGAGAAAAATATCTCTGTGGACTGACCAAGTGGCATGGACAAAAAAAAAAAAAAAAGAGAAAAGCACCTGAATTAATCGGAAACACCAAGGACCGCACAAGATGAAGAACCATGATTGCTAGCACAGCACATAACAATAATAATTCCTATCTCTTTATCTTTAAGGTTTTTGTATGATTAAGGTGTATACCAAACTGTTAAACTTAGGCTATTTATCTCCTAACATCTGCCGCAAACATTACCACTACATACCTTACAGGACTCACTAGTGACATTAACAGAGCAATATACAGCAGCAGTTACTGACACTACTGTGTGAGATCTTATTTATTACACTGTACCACTCATCACACTGACCATTCAAATTAGTTACAGAAATGTTACTGAACCTGTTTATCACCTCTCCACTCTAGTTTTCATATATATATATGGGAGTGAAGATGCCCGATAAGGTAATCAGTGACCCATAGCTGATATGCTAGCGTCAGGGTTAGCGACCCATAGCTGACCAAGACCCTGTCCCACCTCTTCATGGTACCCCCAGTAACAGGCACAGCCTGGCTAATGAGACAGGGATCATCACAGTCCCCACGGTGGTGGAGTCTGTTAAAGAAGCATTGCACACCCCCTGCTTTGTAGCTGTACTCCGGGACTGAAAAAGTAGCCATCATAACCCGCTCCCATGCCTATATGATGCTGTACCCCAACACCTCTACAGCATCAGCTGCATTAACTGCATTTAAGATAACTAATATCCATCACATCATTTTCATGAAACCTCTTCCACTTGATAGCTAAAACCCCTTTACTGCAAGCCTTAAGGGACTTTCCTTTCACTTACACTCTAAAAAAAAAAAGGTTTCTCTTCACAACAGTTTGTGGAATTACTTTTATAATTACCTATACAAAAGTCTGTAGTATGCAGTTGTAAAAAAGTAATAAGAAGCCTGTAAGCCTACATGAAAGTAAAGTAAACCTCTAGAAAAATGAAAAGTTAAAGAAAGAGAAATAGCCTTTGCCTGAGTAATATAAAAACTACTGATTTCTAATAGCCTTTGCCTGGATAATACAAAAACTACTGATTTCTAATAGCCTTTGCCTGAGTAATATAAAAACTACTGATTTTTTAATAGCCTTTGCCTGAGTAATATAAAAACTACTGATTTCTAATAGCCTTTGCCTGAGTAATATAAAAACTACTGATTTTTTAATAGTCTTTGCCTGAGTAATATAAAAACTACTGATTTTTTAATAGCCTTTGCCTGAGTAATATAAAAACTACTGATTTCTAATAGCCTTTGCCTGAGTAATATAAAAACTACTGATTTTCTAATAGCCTTTGCCTGGATAATACAAAAACTACTGATTTTCTAATAGCCTTTGCCTGGATAATACAAAAACTACTGATTTTCTAATAGCCTTTGCTTGGATAATACAAAAACTACTGATTTTCTAATAGCCTTTGCCTGGATAATACAAAAACTACTGATTTCTAAAGAGACATTCTACAGACTCAGTACTGAGGTATAAGCACTGACAATTTCAAAATTAATCTCATTTCAACTTTCCCATCTGTTGTTATGTTGTCATTAGTTTTTCAGAATCAATGAAAGAAAAAGCACATTCAGCTTTTATTTATAAATAGCACACTAGGCCAGATAATGGCAGTCAATGAAGATGTGTGCCTGTGTGTGTTTTTTTTTAAAATCAAAATATGTGTATGAAGGTAGATTCTTATATATACAGTAAATAACACAGATTTCATTAACACATTTCATTTGAAGTTAAGAATACACAGACACTAGCACAAGAGGCTTTTACCACTGTTGACAGCCCTTGTCAACACATCTGCCACACACATTGCTCCCCCTACTCCAATCAATAAGACAATGCTCAGCTCCCACACTCAGCAGTTCTCATTTAACAAGCTCTGACATCACAGGTCTACTCTGGGAAATGCTGTGCTGCACTGGGTCATAAAATGACACCCAACAGCTCACAGAAATACCCAGCACTTCCCCACTTCCTTTCACCCTGTGCTTGACAGACATCAGCATGGGTGAGCTGTTGTCTTTTGCTACACACTAACTCATATCAAGTGATGCTGGAGAAAATAGTTACTGTGTAACAAGGACAAGTTCAGCTGCCTGGAGCAGAGAATCAAAGACATCCCATTTCTTTATATGCCACACTTAGAGACAATCTGTTAGACATTTTGAAAACAAAAACAAAAAAAAAAAGGCTGTGGAGTCAAGAGCCAAAAGCAGTTTTTGATGAGACAGGAGTCAGAATCAGCTGAAATGTTTACTTGCACACTGAACCTACAGCCATTCTTCTTCTACTTCTTCTTCTTCTTCAGCTTTCTAAGCCATTAAGGCTCACTGCTGCAGATAAAATTCATCTCCATTCCTCTCTATTCCCAATTCTCTCTCTTCAGTTGGCAACACCAATTTCCCTTATATCCCCTTCTATATTGTCCCTCCACCTCTGTCTTTGTCTGTTTCTCAGTCCTGTTTCCTTCATTTCTTGTCCATGCATCATTTTTGTTCTTCTTAAGCCTAGCAGATGAAGCACAGCCTGATACGATTCTCATGGTGGTGGAACCTTTCAAGAAGCCTACTAAGCCCACTCTTAAAAAAAAAAAAAACAACTTCAAAATCTACTCTCCATCTGACCTGATGCTTGTATATCACAATCTTCAAAAGACAGCTGTAAAGAGCCCCACGTCACAACCAAAAGGAAGCACCACAACAACAAAAACATCACTACAGCACCACATTACAATATAACACATGTGCTTCAAGAAATTCCACATTACAAAAACACAAAGCTGTACATATATACTTTTATAACCATACAATCATTTGTATATTTGTGTATTTTTTTTTTCTGGGGGGCAGGGGTGGAGATGCTATCCGATTAGGCAATTAGCGACCCATAGCTGATATGGCAGCATCAGGGTTAGCAAACCATAGCTGATCAAGACCCTGTCCCACCTCTCCATGGTACCCCCAGTAACAGGCCTAGCCTGGGTAATGAGGCAGGGATTGTCATAGTCCCCACGGTGGTGGAGTTTATTAAAGAAGCACTGCACACCGCCCTGCTGTTTAGCTTACTCCGGGACTGAACAAGTAGCTGCCATAACCTGCTCCCACGCCGATACAATGCTGTACCTCAACATCTCTACAGCATCGGCTGCAAAAAACACCAGCTGGTAGTTACAGGGAGATAGCATTAAGACAAGTGTTTTTTTTTCAATATGATGTAGGCCAGCTATTTTTTGCTACATAATTTTTACAGACAACATAACTGATGTGACCAATCACTGACTGCCAAGCATGCTTAAAAAAAACATAAAATCAATGGCGTACCTACGAGCGAATGAAAACCCAGACTTCTATCAGCAAACCCTGTCAGATCTGTGGGAAGCCATCATTGTAAACAGAAAAACAAAAATCACTGAGAAATCAATTGGAAGTTTTTTTTTGTTTTGTTTTTTTTTTTTAAATGTAATCAGAATTAGGATAACTTCATTTATATATTTGATCAGCATACTGACATCATCATCTTCTTCTTCAGCATTCAGTTTCGTAATGTTCAGCTTTCTAAACAAGGAGCTGGGTCACCTCCATGAATCCTGGAGGATTCATCAGGATGTCTTTGTAGAAACCCCTACAAGCTCTATGCTTATCTCTCAGGGCCATACCTGGATTCCAAGGTCCCTGTGTATGTTTCATCTAGCCATCTAAAATATACCATTATTTAATTCTGTGAGAGAAATAATGACCACCAGAGGGACAGTATAGTTATCACGGCTGATGGACCTGAAAAAAAAAAAAAAACAGACCTTGCCCTACATCTTAGTTTTTGGGGCTCCTAGTAACAGCCTCAGCCTTGCTAACAGAGTAAGGTCCCCAAGGTGGTAGAATCTGCTGACAAATTAGTTTTTTGGAGGGGTTGGGGGGAGGGGTCTGTTCTTGAGACTTCAAGAAAGCCACAAGCAACCCACTCCTACCTGTCCTGAAGCTGTGTCTTTATGACATGGTGCTGGTTGTTAAATATGGCCTGCTCACAGTATCAGGGGCAGACCAAACATAAACTTCATTCTATTCATTACCTACAATAAACACTTGATTATGAAGAATACTGATGAATTAGGTTTGTTTAGTTAAAGACATCTGGCACATCTATCTACTGCCCTGCCGACTGGCACTGGCGATAATGATTTTCTACAATTCTCTGTTCCGAGTGGTGAGTATAAGCCATGCTGCTATTCTCTGTCTTGCCAGCTTGTTAGTCTGTCCAGCATTTTCTCTTTCCGTCTACCTTGATCTCTTTAGCCTTCTTTGTAGACAGAAGGCAACAAAAAAATTAAATAAATAAATGCATAAATGACCAATCAAGAATCAGGGCAAAAAACTATATGCAGACACTATATGTAGACACTATGTCCAATACTCGGCATCAAGTGGAACGAACTTAAGAATAATGCAGAGATAAGACAGATGACTGAACAACAAGCAGTCTCATGGGTGATCAGGAAAAGGAGATGGACATATGTTGGCCACTTGATGAGAAGAAATGATCAGAGAATCCCAAAACAAGCTATCAAATGGAACACAACAGGCCAAAGAAAAAGAGGCAGACCACGAGAAACTCTGAAGAGGTCATTGTTAAGAGAGGCCAAATTAACAGGCATAAAATCCCTTGATGAGGTTGAAAGACTTGCTGAAGACAGGAAAAATTGGCGAACTACTTTGCGAGCCCTATGTGACGTTTAACGGCACGGGAAGGATATAAGAAAAGATGTCCATAGAAAAAAGAGTTAAATTTATATCTGAGGTCAAAACCAGTCTCTGAAAACTGAACAATGAAGAAAGGCAACAAATCAACGAGATGCGAATGGAACTGGTGAGCTCATACTTCTGGAAGATGTGTTCTAATAGAAAAATGGAACTTGCAGTAAAAAAATGTTCATTTAAAATGTTACTCTTGCTTGTTATGTATTTAGTATTCATGTACTAAACTGAATGTTTAGGGTGGAAGTTGAGAGATGAAGGCAGAATGTTAGACGTGCCTGTGTGCCTAATTTTCAACTTTCTGAAAGTAAAGCTTGTCCATCTGTTCCAATTCTATTTTTGTGCTAGATGGCAAAGTTAGTTAGTACGTTGTTCTCTCGTGGCTAAACGCCAGCTCGTCCTACCAGAGTTCATGTTCGAATCCCAGGTAATTCTCTTGTGATTTTTCTTTCTCTCACTAAAGTGCTATGTCTATGATTTTTTCGAGGTCTAATCCTACAAAACTGTGTTCTCTTACTTTACTGTTCCAATTCTAGAACAACAGTCAAAAAACACAACAGCCAGGATGCTCATAAGACAAGGATAAAGCCAGAGCCCTAGACAGAATGTGGCAACACATCTGCATGTACATCCTTCACTTCTTAGCAAGAACAGAGAAATGATAATGCCAACTTTTTAAAATTCCAGCGCAGGAGTTTGTCTGTTGACTTGCAGACTGATTCAAACACGATGTCTCATTTGGAAACATAAAACAATTTATTCTGCACAGCTTTATAAAATAACACATCAATAAATGTGTGAACCACTATTTTTTCACATGAATTGTTTCAATTAATAGCATGTTATGTATTTAAACTGGTCCATATGTTCAACTTGTGAAGAAATACGACAGTCTGGCAGAAATAAGAATAATTTAACTGAAAGTTAAACACACAGTTAAGCAAAGTAAAATGTAGCTAATTTTAATAACAAAACTTAAAAAAAAAAAAAAAAAGAGAATAAAGCGACCAAGCAACACTTATGTGGGAGTGTGCTGCAATAACTCTGGGACCACATAAGCTAACATAACAGGTGCATAAATATTCTGTAAGCTGTTATTTTGGGCACAGACAAGAAAACATGCTGCGATACACACTTGGGTCAAAAGCATCTCAAAGCTCATACTGTGGCACTGAGAAATAAAGTCCTTCTCTCCTCCCTTCAAGCTCAAAGACTGAGTTTCCTAATACTCACTCTATACACTCATCTGCACTTGATTCTGTCTTTCCCCCCTCTTTTTACCCTGATAAACACTTGTTATCCACATACACAAACAAGTCAATGAAAATTGCCTGAAACATTTTGCCTTCCCACACAAACGCAGCCATAGTTCACACAGTATCTCCAATATACAAAACAGCACTTGGCAAGTAAACCAACAGCTCCACTTCCAATAATTATTTGTGACAAGAAACACTAGCAACCCACCCTTTAATTTAAAGCTACTAACTGCGAGTAATTTAATATCCTATAACAATATAATTTTTTTTTCTCTTTTCATCACTACCATCATTTCACAAATGTATCTGTGAACAAGGTTTAAAAACTGAAAGAATCTAAGTCTGAAGAATGCAAGGCAGCAAAAGATGGAAACAAGCTTATCGTTATTAAATTTTTTGTTTTGGTAACCAGAAAAGAGCAGCTGGCTATGATTAACTGTGGTAATTATCTGTCTCAGCTCTGCAATTTATATTTCAATGTTAAACTACTTCTTGTCGTTAGCAACCATTCTGTACCACATTTACTAATATATTATCATGGATGGAATCATCTCTTCTCTATAATTATGTTCATTCTTCCATTTTCTCACTTCTTCTTCTTCTGCGTTCGAGGTTGTTGGTCACTTCAGATCCTGATCCGTCGACACGGCAAAGCCCATTTTATCACTGTTAATATGTCAAAGACTTGCCAATTTCTATATTCTGCATTCAAAATACTGTGGGTTTTTTTTTTTTTACATTTTTAGCTATACTTTTTGGCATCTGGTCTTCACCTGGCAATGGGCACAGAATTAGTTCTTTACAGACAGCAATTTGTAGTCAAAATTATTTTTACCTACTGAAAACAGTAAAAAATACAAGAAGAAAAAGAATAAGAAAAAAAAAATAATTCAAGATGAAAAGGATGGTTTGCTGAAAGAACAGTAAGATCATTTCAAATATATTTAAATGCATCCCAGTGTGGCACATTTGACAAAAATTGAAAAATATTTTGAGTGGAATATCAAAATTCATTAAAGTGCCCATGCAAAAATGCATCAATTTGTCTCATTAAAGCATACATCAAAGTTTGTGATGTCTGCCTGCATCTGTCAGTGGAGTTTTCTTTGTGACAGCTGCCTGTATTTATTACAACACTGAATTATGAAATAATTGTCTGCTTTTGGTAATGGTATATAAAACAAAATGAAGATAATTCTCTGCACTTAATTACAGAAAATGATTAATGATAATGATTAGCATTTGATGATAGCTTATGATTCTTTACAACAGCTGTATCTTCTTGCTGCGTTGAGTCTGTGATGACTGCTTTCAACTCTATGACTGCATTATCAGTTCCCGCATTTGATCACATCCAAATATATGACCGAACAACTGATCATTTCATTTAATTTGTTCATATTTCAGCATTTAATCACTTTCCAGTATTTCTGAAGACTTACATCTCACTTCTACAATGTTTATGTCACTCTGCTATAAGTTTAATAAAGATGGCTTCAGAATGATTACTGCCTGATTTCACTGCACATGACTTCAATAAAACACCGCTGACAGTCTCTTCATATACAAACAATTGCAGAAACAACAAAAGCTCTTCATGAATCTAACACCAGAAATTCATAAAACAAAAAAAAACAAAATCCAACAATAAAAGAATGCTGACCTTTGAATTTACTGAAGTCCAAATGGGTTTCCCTGATGGAGAAGTCGGCTTGGAAAGGTGCGATCTGTTCCCTCAGAATAAGGAGATGTTTGATAAGAAAGAGCTGCCCATCCAGGGTGCTTTGCTGCAAGTTTAAATGAATGTATGTCACACTGCCAGTATATTATAACAGGATGGCTAGTGGAATTATCTGTGAGGTAGGTAGGTAGGTAGGTAAAAACCCTGTTTACATGCCATTAAGGCATACTGGGGATATGGTGTTAGGCCAGTGCTATCAGAGACCTTCGGCACATGAAAGTCTGATGTGGTCAGTATCATGCCTGGCTGCATTTACCTTCCCAGATTTCTCTGGTACCCCTTTTTTTTAGAGGCTAGGTGGGACCTGAGGCCTTTTTTGGTGTGGTGGTACCAGAAAAAAAGTCTTGAGTCCAGCACCAACAGATTAGTAGAATGAGTACCTAACCACTCAGGCAACCAGGCCACAATTATCTGAGAACAAGTGAAATTATCTTAGAATAAGTGGAATTATCTTAGAACAAGTGAAATTATCTTAGAATAAGTGGAATTATCTTAGAACAAGTGAAATTATCTTAGAACAAGTGGAATTATCTTAGAACAAGTGGAATTATCTTAGAATAAGTGGAATTATCTTAGAACAAGTGAAATTATCTTAGAATAAGTGAAATTATCTTAGAACAAGTGAAATTATCTTAGAATAAGTGGAATTATCTTAGAACAAGTGAAATTATCTTAGAATAAGTGGAATTATCTTAGAATAAGTGAAATTATCTTAGAATAAGTGGAATTATCTTAGAATAAGTGAAATTATCTTAGAATAAGTGAAATTATCTTAGAACAAGTGAAATTATCTTAGAATAAGTGGAATTATCTTAGAATAAGTGAAATTATCTTAGAATAAGTGGAATTATCTTAGAATAAGTGGAATTATCTGTGAACCATATTCAATGCTGCAAGAGAAAGATACAGGACACAAATTATGTTCAACGTCATCTGCAGGCAGTGGAGGTGAAGTTGTGTAGTGTTAGTACCTTCTCATTTCTACACCCTCAGAGAGGCATAATGAGAACAGGATTCAGAAGATAAATGTGACTCTGCAACCTTAACCAGACTATGGGAACTGCAAATGAAACGGGGTGCAGCCAAGCAAGAACACTGTGCGGGGAGCTAAAGAAGACTAGTCAACCAACACAGGCATGATGTTGTCAGCTGATGCTGAGGGGATAAACTGAAGAGTAGATCTGAGCACTTAAGGACAATGTGTTCAAGGTGTAGTTATGGTGGTCTGTCAACTAACTCATTTCTAGGCCACAGCAATGTGAGGTGGGGGGGGGGGCATCATCTGCTTTGCTGCCCTTGTTTTGCCAGGTAAATCCTGGGAACTCGTTTCCTGAAGGTAGGCCAACCCCACTACTGGCAGGTCCAGAAAAATTCAACTCTAATGTGGAATCAAACCTGGGCACTCTTTTTTTTTTTGTCTGCATGTGAGTACACTAACTGCTACACCAATGCAGCACCTTCTTTTTTTTCTTTGCAACATTCTCCAGTATAAATGAATACTGCTTCTACCAAAGTACGTTTCAAGACTGACTGTTCGGTGATATTATTTAGGTATGGATAATAAGATAGTTCTACTGAAGATATCAGAAAATAATTAAAAATTCATAACACAAAGAAAACAAGGCATAATGTACAAAGAAAAACTAGAAATCTAGTCAAAGTCCTGAAATGTCCAAAAAAGTAATCCTTACTTTTCTTTTGACAATCCCATCTTTGGCATTCTTCAGTGACACAATGCAGGCTTGTAGTGCTTCCTGAGACAGTCCTTGGAAGGTGGTTTTCTGTTGAGGGATGTACAAACATGCAACAATAAAATAGAACAGAACAGTTGGTGAAGCAATGTAGTCAGGGAAAAAAAAAATATTTACAGACAAGAATAATGAAGGTTAACAAAACAGAGCTTCCCTCTATATATTCTCTGGCTAGTAATACTCATTCTTCTCCATTCTCCCTCAAGAGCATGGTGGTTGTGCTGTGTCATGCTTATATGCCCATAGGTCCAACACATCCAACTTTGGCTTCATGCATTTTTAGGACCAGGTTTCTCTTCCCACTGTGATCCCTACTCACTAGGTCAGACTACTGTCTCTTTCCAGGGGCACCAATGGGAGGCAGAGTAAGGTCTTGGTTGGCTATGGTTCACCAACTTTGATACAAGCAGCCAGCTATGAGTCACTGACAGCTATCTCATTCAGTCTGAGGGCATCTTCAGCCCCCCAAATAATACTCACTGAAACAGAACTACAAATTATTCTGATACATCTTACTTTGTTTCTGTGACGTTAAACATCACATAGGACTTGCGTGGTAGTTTGCCAAGTTTTCCTGTTTTCAGCAAGCTAAATCTCATCAAGGGATTTTATGCCTACTAATGTGGCTTCTCTTAACAATGTCCTCTTTATTGTTTTGGGATTCTCTGTCTGTTTCTTCTCATCCTGTGACTGATATATGCTTTTGCAATTCTAACTTCCTTTCTAGTGTCACCATCCTGGTCTATGCAGCTGCCAAGGTATGCAAATATTCTGATTCAATTCTAGTGCCATGCTGCGTGGCATACATGATCATTTCTCTCCACAATTCCCTGTCTTTAGACTTGATTATGAGATCCACCAGTGACTTTCTTCCTAGCCACACTGACAGCCCATCCAGTTACTTCTCTCTCTATCTTCCTCTGTCTCTTCTTCTTTCAATATTTTCAGTTGCCACAATGTGTTCCAATTTTCCTCTTCTCAGGAAATGTCCTATAAATCTCATTTGTCTGCCTCTGATCTTTGCTATAATTTGCTTTTTAACTCTGTCACTCTTAAGACTTCTTCATTGGTTTTCTTGGCTGTCCATGGTACCTTCAACATCCTTCTTATAAACCACATCTCCATGGCCTCCATTTCTTGCTGTACTCTCTTATTCATAGACCATGCTTCACACTCATAAAACAAAATTGGCTCGATGTAACATTTAAGTACTCGGAATCTTGTTTCCACTGATATGGATCTGTTGCACAAGATGTGTCTCACTGTCTGGAATGCTGACTTGGCCTGAGCATGTCTGTTTTTTATTTCGTTGTGACATTTCCCATCAGTTCTTATAATCGTTCCTAAGTACTTGAATCTATCAACTTGTTTCAGATTTGTTTCATCGATGGTAATGCTACATTTTGGTGGTATTCTTTTCTTTGACATGACTATCACTTCAGTATTCTTGTTATTCAGGCTGAGACCTTTACTTTTACTTTCACGAACCATGACGTCCAGAAGAGCCTGCAGCTCCCCTTCACTTTTAGCAATCAGGACTGTGTCGTCTGCATATCTTAAGTTGTCACGGTTGTACCCACCAACTGATATTCCTGGCAAGTTCTCCATATTTCTCATTATGTTTTCACTGTACAAGGAGAAGAGGTCAGGAGATAAAACACATCCTTGTCTCACTCCCAATTTATGTCTTGAAATGCTCCTATTTGGTTCTCAATCCTCATTGCTGCTGATTGCTGCCAATATATGTTTTTTGACAAGTTTCAGATCTTTCCCATGTATGTTGATGTCTTCCAGCATTCTTATAATTTCTGTGTGTCTCACTTTATCGAATTCTTTACAGCAGTCTATGAAGCATAAGTATAGGTCCATCTTTACTTCTATTGGTCTCTTCATCAATGTTCTTATTATATATATGGCATTACTTGTACCTTTTCCTTCAACAAACCCGCACTGTTCTTCAGTGATTTCTGGTTTTATTTTGGTCCTGACTCTTCTCATAACAATATGAAGTAAAATTATGGTAACATGGCGCATATGACTAATGGTTCGATGGTCTTCATATTCAACTGCACCTTGTTTCTTTGGTAGGGCAATGAAAATTGATTGCAATAGGTCTGATGGGACATAGTTACTGTTATAAATGTCATTCAACAATCTGGTAATTATTTCTATGACAAGCTCTTCTAATGCTTCCAGTTCTTTCTTGGTGATTTTATCTGGTCCTGGTGCTTTGTTGTTCTTCCACTTCTGCTTTTAATATGTGAGGCCCTTCATTATTATTTCGTATATCTATTTCGCTTCTATTGTCCTCATAGAGTTCTCTAATGTATTCGCTTCATCTTGCCATTAATTCATCTCTGTCCATTATTGTATGCCCCTCCTTTGACTTCAGACAATCAGTCTTGTGGTATGTTCTTTTGTTTGTTAACTCTTTTATTTGTTTGTACATATCTCTCGCGTTTCCATGATGGTGTGTCTCTATTTCACTACATTTCTTATTTAGCCACTCCTCCTTAGCTTTATTGCATTTGTGTCTTATTTCTTTATTTATTTTGTCATATTTATCTTTATCGTCCTTAAGACTTCTTCTCCAATCCATTGGTTGCAAAATTTCTTCTGTCATCCACCACTGTTTAGCATGTCGTTTATTTGGAGGTAGGATTTCGATAGATGTTTGCTGAATAGAGTCTTTGAGCATATTCCACTGTTCATCAATCAATTCAATCTTCTATATAGCATTATATCTATTATGTACTATGGTCCTATATTGTTCTTGTATTGCTTTATCTTTCCTAACAGCTCTCTATCTAGTTCTTTGTTTTTAGCTGCTACTTTTAATCTCTTTAGCCTGATTCTCACTTTTCCTACAACTGGGATGTGGTCACTGTTGCAGTCTGCGCTTGGTCTTGTTTTCACAGATATTAGTGAGCTCCTGAATCTTCTGTTGATCATAATGTAATCTGTCTGGTTACGTATGTTATTATTTGGGCTTTTCCATGTCCATAGTCGCCTAGGGTGTTGTTGAAACCAAATATTTCCTATTATCATTTTACTCTTTTCTGCCCAGCCAATCAACATCTCTCCTCTTTTGTTTCTGATTCCTAGTCCATACTTGCCAGTTGCTTCATTGTCTTGTTCAGTCCCTACTTTCGCGTTTAAATCACCTAGTACAAAGTTTACTTCTCATGGTTTGCACTGTTTCACTGCTATGTCCAGATTGTTGTAAAATTCTTTTATCTCATCAGCAGAGCTTTCTGAAGTTGGTGCGTATACTTGGATAAGATTTGTGTCTATTGGATGGCCCTGTAATTTAACCATTAACACTCTGCCTGATATGCACCAGAAGCCTTTCACAGTTCTTGCTGTTTTCTTATCCAATATTATGCCAACTCCATTTCTATGCTGGTTTCCCCCGGAATATATTATTTTGAAGTCTTTATGATCTCTGCTTCCTGCTCCAGTCTATCTCATTTCACATAAATCAAGGATGTTAAATTCCATTCTTTTCATTTCTTGTTCGACATTTTCCAGTTTTCCAAATTCTGTTAATGTTCTAATGTTCCATGTTGCAATTACTGTGGTGTTGCTTTTGTTCTCTTTGCGTGCAGCAGTTGGATGATGATCTAGTATCACCTGTCGCACATGATGGTCCCTACCCGATAAGGTGGTTCCATTGGAATTCCCATTAACGTCATTATGATTCAAAGAATTGTGGATTGTCATGATTTTTCTTGGGAACGTACAGTGCTGATTTCCCCTTGCCTTCCACTGGTTTGTTTACTGGTTTACTCCACTAGCCTTTGACTCTGGCCTACCCTACAAGGCAGCAGGGGGTTTGAAATCAGAGTTTTCCTTCTCCTAGATGAGCTACCAACCAAGACTAATGAGTCTCATCTACCCAAAGCATCTGGTTTTCAGGCGCCAGATACTCGCCTTTCGCCCCTTCTCCTGTCACTTTAAAAAGTTCCACCACCAGAAGACCATGAGCTGGACTTGGACTGTCAGAGGCTATTTGGGACGCACGCCTTGGTGGTATTTAATTGACGTGGAGAGCTTATCCTCCACCCTACCTCCGGCTATTACAGTCCTTAGAAATATTCTGATAACAAGATAGTAAATATCAATAACAATGTCTCAAAGGGATAATTTTCTTCTTCTTCCTCTTTGGCATCTGCCCTCAAAAGGACGCTGACTGCAGTGTGTCACAGTTACGCACCTTTTGGCTTAACACATCCAACTTCAGCCAGCCACATTTCTGGGACTGGCTTTGACTTTCCACTGTGACCCCTATTTTATTTGGCCTGACTACTGTCTGTTTCAATAGGCACTACTAGGGGCTAAGAATAGGGTCTTGACCGGCTATGGTCTGCCAACTCTAACACAAGGAGTCAGCTATGGGTCCCTCACTCAGCTTGAGTACTCCATCTTCACCTATGAAGGGAAGATTACATTTTCAGTGGCAGGTGTTAAAAAAAAGAAGGATTATCATCACTGCACTAAGAATGAAATCCAAAGGTGTTTCAGTACTCTCTACTGAAAAAACATCTCAGCATAAAGCACAAGTTCCACATCAAAGGTGAGAACCCTGACAAATAGAAGGTAAAGTAAGAGAACACAATTTTGTAGAATTAGACCTAAAAAAAAATCGTAAACAAAGCACTTTAGCGAGATGTGGGAGAAACAAAAGTCACAAGAGAATTACTTGGGACTGTATTCTCTCACTTTACCATACAAATCCCAGTTAATTCTCTTGTGATTTTTCTTCTTCTCACGTCTCACTAATGTGCTTTGTCAATTATTTTTTTTTAGGTCTAATCCTACAAAACTGTGTTCTCTTACTTTACTGTACGAAAGCCTCTTTGTTTCCTATTTATAAAAAAATGTTCCTGACAAATAGAAGGGGTAGCATTTATGGGACCATAACCCACTTCTTGCAGTCTTAACTATTCCCAAGCTAAATCAGGAGATATAAATGACTGAGGAATACACAAAGAATATATGAAAAAAAAAAGGCTAACAGTCTCATTCTTCCATATTAAACAACCCCATTCTTCCATATTAACAATCTTATTCTTCCACATATTAACAACCTCATTCTTCCACATTAACAAACTCATTCTTCTAAACAACCTCAATTGTCTACATTAAAAAATCTCATTTTTCTACGATAACAACCTCATTCTTCCATATTAACAACTTCAATTTTCTATATTAACAATCTCATTCTTTCACATTAACAATCCCATTCTTCCACATTAACAACCTCATTCTTTCATATTAACAACCCCATTCTTTCACATTAACAACCCCATTCTTTCACATTAACAATCTCATTCTTTCACATTAACAACCTCATTCTTTTACATTAACAACCCTACTCTTTCATATTAACAACCTCATTCTTTCACATTAACAATGCCATTTGTTCACATTAACAATCCCATTCTTCCACATTAACAATCCCATTCTTGCACATTAGCAACCTTATTCTCTAATAAATCTTTCTCCCATAATTAAGAAACTAAATCATCACCAGCCTGATTACCCTTGACCATAAACCACCCTTGACCATAAACTACCTTTAAACCATAAACACCATAAACCACCCTTAACCATAAACCAATTATGCAACAACTTAAACAAACAAAAATCACCAACAAAGAAGCAGACCCACATCTATACATCGGTACAGCTTAGACAAAGTGACCAGGGTCCTTCTTACAGTGGGGTACCACATTCCATGTAAATCAGCTGGGGACATTGGCATGTTACTGCTTGCTTCATCTGTACCTGAAAAACAACAAAAAAATGGCAGCCTCTATGATTACATCAAGACCAAATACACTACAGCAGATGGTGAAAGCTAAGATTCACAAATTACTAACCAACAATCAGAGGTCACCTGTCACCAGATCTCAACAAAAGCCCACCTGTCACCAGATCTCAACAAAAGCTCATCTGTCACTAGATCTCAACACATATAAACTTTATAAATAAAAAGAAATAAATTTTTGAAAGACACGTCTAAATATGATACTCAATAAAGAACATTACCTAGAAAACTGACAGTATGTGATAAACTCTGAAAGCAATAAAGTAATTATTTACATGCAAAAATATACCTGACTGATGATTCAATACTGTTTTTTCATGGCATTCTATTTTTGTCTTTTTTTTTTTATTTTAAAAACAAAAACATTTGTTTAAATATACATAACAGACTTATGAAAAACACCTGGATGAAGAAAGAAAACAGAGAAGTGAAGTGCAACCATATTAAACAAAATTTATGAAGATCAAAAAGGTATAAAAGTGAAAACAGACTGTTTGCACTGTGTGGTGAAAGGTTAGTGTGCTCTGTTAGGTGTTGGTGGAATACTATGTGGATTATGTTAGCGTGTTCTCCCAAGTGTTAGCAGAACAATGTGTGGGGACATGTTAGCACATTCTGTCAGGTGTTAGCAGAACAATGTGTGGGGACATGTTAGCATGCTCTCCCAAGTGTTAGCAGAATAATGTGTGGGGACATGTTAGCATGTTCTCCCAAGTGTTAGCAGAACAATGTGTGGGGACATGTTAGCATGTTCTCCCAAGTGTTAGCAGGACAATGTGTGGGGACATGTTAGCGTGTTCTCCCAAGTGTTAGCAGAACAATGTGTGGGGACATGTTAGCATGTTCTGCCAAGTGTTAGCAAAACAATGTGTAGGGACATTTTTTAATATTTTCCCACCACTTATGGATGTTGGGGGAGGGGGAATGAGGTATTTTTGTTGTGTACAAATGTTCATCATCTCTTATGGATAGGGCAGAGAAACATATTTTTTTGAGATGCGTAATGTCTTTTTAGAAAATGCTGAGAAACACATAAATGCCTTTGAATGTAAATGCTACAGAAGAGTTCTTCAAATATCATGGACACAAAAAAAACAACAAATATATCCATACTACAAGAACTTAATACTGAAGAAGGCTGGCTAGTAAAGAGGACTGAACAGAGAAAACTTAAATATTTTGGACATATTAAACATCATGATAACTTAGAGAAGATTTTCTTGGAAGGATACATAATGGGAAAAAGAAAGAGAAGAAGACCAAGGCGAAGATAGCTGCAAGACATCGCTGATAATCTGCAAATGAATGCATCAGCAGCAGGGCATCTTGCTTACAACCGAGAGGCCTACAGGAGTGCTGTAAGGGAGGCAAAGTTTTGCAAGGGACATGCAAATGACTGACTGAATGTCTTTTGACCCTGCCACCAGAAATTTTGTAGGTGGTATATTTTGACTGATGGTGGATATTTTGCTTTGTGTGCAATTTGGAACCATGTATTTTCTATTCAATCAATTATCCAAGATGAAAGATGTGTGCCGTGAGAATGACTTCTCCCAGACCCCCATGTAAGAATGACCATAACAGGATGGTCACATCCTAAGTGAGCCTATTACTTTGTTAAAGATTGCCCGATTAAACATCTGACACACAACTTACAGCCGAGTCATGAACCTGATCAGTTGCTTACACAGTACTAAAATGCAGACACTGCAGCAAGACGTTGAAGGAAGCAATGGACGAAATGACACACTAATTCTAAGTACTACAATATTTTGAGAGAAATTAGTAAGAGAGTTGAACCCTTGTTCACACTCTCATGGGTAATGAAACATCAAAAACTCCTGGTACTGCTGTAAGTTCAAGAGAATTAAGCTAAGGGAATAAAGGGGGAACCCAAAATTCTTACGCCCCCATGGATACAATCCAGGAATTTGAACAAGCTGTCAGAACCCACTCTCCATCCAACTCAAATGTCAGCACCTCAAAATCTACATGGCATCATCTACAATGAGCCCAGATTCAAAGTTACTGAGATATTCTACACCAAAATCATGGCGGGCCGACTATAATGGTGGGAAATCATGCTGCCACTTGGTTCAGCTAAAGACCAACATTACCAGATGGAAACTAATGCTCACTTCTGTCTAAAGGAACTTCAGTCAACTCTTCCTCTGCAACATCAGCTGCTGATCCATTTGAAACAGTTGACTCTTCAGCTGAATCTCCAGCTCCTGTCAGCATAGCAACCTCATGTGAAGTGCTTGATGCATTGGATGGTGTCCTAGAATGGCTCCCCCTTGAAGGCTTCCCCTTCTTTATGCTTTCAGCTATGCTCTGACAAGAAAGGACAAGGCTGTGTTAGTTCATAAAACCAAAAAGTTTATCAACAAAATCATTATAATTTTGGACATGTGTTCTATCTCCTGGCACTGGAGAAACTAAAGTTACTGGCTGCTGATGATGTTGTGAAGATACTGCAGCACAGATACTGTATCAGATGGCTTCCTTTAGTTCCCTGAGCAAAAATTATTCTTCTACCTTTAGTTGAATATGCTTGACCATTTAGATGAATACCATGATGAATCGTGCCATTAGCAGGACACTAATATCGGTCATTGTCAATTATCTCCTGTGTACAAATATAGAGGAAACAAAATCTGGTTTCTCTACAAGCTCAGCTATGGCAAAAGGTAACCCTGTCATATCTTAAAGGCACATAGGAGTATGGTGTAAGTGCCTGTATTTTCCTTGACCTGTCAGCAGACTAGAAAGTGATTTGTCAGCATCACCCCTGACCACCTTTTCCTCCCCAGCTCCAGAAGAAGCTGGGTACCCATGAGTGAATATCAATTCTACCCCAGTCTGCCAAATTCAGACATCACAACTACCTGTGTACTTGGTTGGAACATCCTTGGAGAGACATCATTACTGAGTAGTGTGGCCAGCTGGAACTGAAAACATGCATTGCAATGCTAGAAACAAAAGACTGGTTATCAGTGCTGGTGAACCAGAGCTGGGCCAAGACCCTGTCTCATCTCTCTGTTTGTACTTCTAGCAGAAGGCTCAATCTGGGTTAACAGGGCAGGGCCCACAATAGGTCCCAATGGTGGCGAGGTCTGCCCAGAAGTTTACATTTTGGGGTCCATTCTAGGACTTCAAGTCATTGTAACTCACTCCCAGTTCAACATGATGCTGTGTGTTCCAGCATCCTCACCGCACTGGCTACTGAGAACATAATGCTGACAGTACCAGAGAGATAAAGCAACAAAGACCAGCTTTTAAGTTCACTAGCTCTGATCACTAACATCATCTCTCTAATGCAGTCAACTTCACTCCAAGCAGGCATGTTAACAACCTTATTAAAGAAATCTGCAGAATACTGTTCTGCAAAATCTAAGAGCGACCATGCATCAGCATGCAGCATGTGTTAAATTTAGAAATAAAGTGCTTACCCAGGCTTAACTTACCTGGTGAAGGGAAATTATGAAAGTGCTCAGAGACAAAGGATATGCATGGAAGGAAGCAGAGAATAAATCCAAGAACAGGGAAGACTGGAGAGCCTTTATCCATGGCCTATGCTTTTAAAGGAGTGAAAGGCAATGATGATGATGATGGTACTTACCTCCATCATCTCTAGCTTCTCTGGGTAGGCCAAGTCCCCAGCTGCAGCGCTGTACTGTAAAATGTCAGAGTTGATGTAGATGTATGTTCTATATACAAGTCTTTCTTGGACGTCCATTAGCATCTGTTGGCAAATAGACTCGAATGCTGCCAGCTCCTGAGCTGTTGAACAATATTTAGACATATAAAGGCACTGACTGCCATGTGCTTGCTAGGGGTTTGTACATATCAGATTGTAGGACAGGATCATGAAAAAACTGTTCTAATCATGCAAAGCAGGGTCGAATAAGCCATTCTCTGAGGAGACCAGATGCAACCATCTTAGCAAATCCATAAAGCCATTTCAAAAAGGGAAGACACTAACCATATTGTCAAAAAAATCAATAAATTTTAAAAACTAATGCACTTCACATAAGCACCACTGGGAAGTGACAGTCTAGTAAGGGAAGAAGTGGTAGATTCTAGACAATTTATGTTTTACAAAAAAAAAGTGCAATGCAATATATCAGTGAAGATTTCTTCTTTCTTCTTCTTCTTCTTCACGTCACTTCTCATATGTTAATCCAGTTTCAGAAATGAGTATTACTGTGGTGGTAAGAGATCTTATATTACCAAATAACTTATTAAAAAAGAGGAGCCAGTGTGGACCCCAGCTACAGTCTGATGGTAGCATGTAGACATCACTCTTGTAATAAGCATTTAGAAGTCATTGGTAAATGATGACCTAATAGATGAACAAAGATTCCTCCTTGGGAGACTAAAAAACACGAAATCTATGTGCAAAGTGTGGCTAACAAGCAAATGAACTCTCTTCTTATGCCAAAATTAACAGCTGGTAAAAAAAAACAGAGAAGCCAGACATGGAAGAAACATTTGGGTGGAGTCAAAGTTTGCAGAAATGTACCTCTTATGAAATGACTGAAGCCAAAACAAAATTGAATGCTGGGAAACATATGAGGCCTACCAAAGTCTCCAGTTGAACCTGCTACAAAATTGGGTATCAGGAATGCTCTGTGTTGGAGAAACAATCTGAAAATGGATATAACATCTAACTCTCTGCTGTCTCACTTTTAAAATCTTAGCACAACAGAAGATGCAACTTACGGTTCTGTCTGATATGCTCTTCCATCATCTCCACCTTGAGAATGCTGCACAACTCTGACAAGGTCTCCAGATGGTTGATGTGGATGATAAGTGGTCTGAACACATCATACAGGCTGTTACAGATCCTCTCCAACATTAAGCTGTGGCAGAAAATTATTTATTTTAAAGCAGCAAATTATACTACCACACACATAATGAATGAATGAAGCAAAGTATGTAAATTTATCAACTGCTGAGACACCACCAAGCTACAATATTTCACTAAGAACAGGGCTATGCAGACTTCTGAGCCACCTCTCTTGCTTCAAACTATCACAAATGAGTATCTCCGTGGCTCTGGTATCCAGATGCCGGAACATATCCTGCAGATCTGTTCAAACACCCAAACCTTCGACCACATATCTGGCCCGAGGGAGAGGAACTGAAAGAAAAGCCATGAGACTCACGGTCAACCTTGGAGAAGACAGTGGACTTCATCAGGGTGACAGGGCAGCAGATTTAGCATGACCAAACTTCCTCAAATGCGAAAGATGTAAATTTATCGTCACCATTTAACCCACCAAGTCCAAATTCCTATTCAACCTGGATAAATAAATCAGTCCATTTTGTGAAATTTTGGCAGTGCTGGATCTGTAGGCAGTTTTTTAAACACAGCTATTTCAAATATTGATAAGTAAATAATTACTACTAACTAATAATAATGGAGATACAATGAGGGAAATTAAAAGGAGGACATCTATTGCTCTTCAGAAAGTAAAACAACTAAAGAATCTGTGGAGAAGAATAGACAGAACTACAAAAATAAGATTTTTAAGGGCATGCATATTTCCCATCGCAACATATGCCTGTGAGACCTGGACACTTAACCAAAAAGCTGAGAAACACATAAATGCCTTTGAATGTAAATGCTACAGAAGCATTCTTCACATATCATGGACACAATAAAAGAACAAATATATCCATACTACAAGAACTTAATATTGAAGAAGGCTGGCTAGTAAAGAGGATTAAATAAAGAAAACTTAAATATTTTGGACACATTAAACGTTAAGATAATCCAGAGAAGACCATCTTGGAAGGGTACATAATGGGAAAAAAAGAGAGGAAGACCAAGGCGAAGATGGCTGCAAGACATCGCTGATGATCTGCAAATGGATGCATCAGCAGCACGCCATCTTGCATAGAACAGAGAGGTCTACAAGAGTGCTGTTATGGAGGCAAAGTTCCCCAAGAAACATGCAAATGAATGACTGAATGAAATAATTACACTATTTTTAAAAACAAAAATGTTCAAAATGATAACCAACTGATTAAAGTATTTTTTTAAACTATCTGGGCCTATGATCAAGAATAGGCTCACTGAGGCACTCTTTCATTTCAGACAACCAGCGGCGCATTCCACAGTTCCATCAATTTTCTCAGCGTGCTTGGCGATTTTGTTCTGGATGAAATACTATCCTCAGGTGAAGGAAGTTAAACTTTACATTACTTCCATCATCTGAGAACTTTCGAACAACAAGATCAAATAAATTTAGAAGTATATTAACAAATTAATGGGTTGTTTTTTTTTATCTGTCATACATACAGACTTGGTATTCCAAAATGAAATTAAAACAAACCAGAGACAATCTAAAGCACCCTGAATTGAAGACCTCAGAATGTGGTAATATTTCAGTGAGACAAATGGATTCCCTACTTTCACCGTGTTGCACATTCTCTTTTTTCATGCTCTAGATCATTCAGGTGTTTTCAGTAAATGAAATTCTTCGGCACATCCCGCAAGTTATTTATTTTTTTTTTTAGTTTTCAAAAAAACTAGTGCATTTTAAAAATACTACTTCTTCACTGCATGTGAAGAGCATGTTTCTTCTGGACAGGAAGTTCTCCGATATGAGCTTACAATAATCCTTCCAAAAATCGGCTGTCTCTGCTGGAAGGGTTAATCTAAATAAATAAACCATTGTGTGTCAAAATAAATGTTACTTACTCCAACTGTGTTGTTGGTTTAGCAAAAAAGTTGAAATACAGCTGGTATTCATCTTCACATACATGGACCATGAAAGCACATCCACTTCTCATCTGTTGTTAACACAAAGAACGATATGATGTTGTGAGTGTCAAATTCTGCAACATTTTTCTTTAAATTTATGTACAGAAAGTCGCTGACTTACAAAAGTGGATCACCTACTTAGGTAGGGCAGATAAGTAAAATCCCCTTTTCCATGCCATTAAGGCACTCTGGGGATACAGTGTTAGGCATGTGTTTCCATGAAAGCATGATGTGGTCAATATCACATCTGGCCGCATTTACCTTCCAAGATTTCTCCAGTACCCTCTTTTGGAGAATGGGTGAACAATGGGGCATTTTTGGTGTGGTGGTACCAGGAAAAAAAGTCCCCATTGTTGTGACTTGAAACTGGTCCACCGGATTAGTGGACCGAACGCCTAACCACTCAGCCACCCAGCCGCCAACAAAACCATGCTTTATTATATACTTTTTATGCTATTTTACATTACCAGTTTGTTCTGTAAGCATCCACAGATTGTTTGCGCATGTCGTAAATTTTTTTACATAAGTCCAGATCTACATGCGTCAGAGCTATAAAACTCGGGATCTGTCTGTACCACTAAGTTCTGAGTAGTGCTATTGCTGCTGTGTATATTCTGTGGTATAAAAATGTATAAACTAGGAAAAAAGTAGGAACAGCTTTATTATTTAACGAATACAAAGTCGTAAATGATGGAACTCCATTTGACAGAGTTAAGTTAGTACTGCCTTTCCACCCACATGGTCAGATGGTTAAGAAAATTCTTTATCGTCATCTGCCGCTAATCCAGCTGACCCCGACACTCGTGACATTTTCTCTGATCCACCCCTGTTGGCATACAAACGTGAGCCACACCTTAAGGACATCCTCGTCCACAGCCACTTGAAGCAGAGCCTTACATATGTTAGCACCAGAAAATGTGCGTTACCTGCCCGGTAGTCTGGGAAACGAAAACAATCACCTTTCCCAAAACTATCCTCACTCTTCATGAAGGATTCACATGCGAGTCCTGTAATGTGATACATGTCATCGTTTGCAAAAGATGCAAGATAACGTATATTGGTGAGACTGGCCTCAGATTAGGGGACCGCATGCAAAAACATCTGTATGACATTGCCCAGCATGCTTTAAAACCAGTCCCAAATCATTTCAATGGCCCCAACCACAGAGGCAAATCTGATTTTCTGGTAACAGCCATCAAACAATGTCACGCAGATGATACAAGCCGCCTGGTGCTTGAGAACTGCTGCATTCAAAATTATGGGACACTGGAGCCACATGGGTTAAACTCACTGTTCAGCTACACTTAACATTCTCTTCAATCATTATAGTACCTCTCCACTAAGCTCCCCCCCTTCTTACTTGTCAAACCTCCTCACAGCATCACTTTGCAATCCTTCTTCCCTAATCATCTATTTAAACTTCTCCTGGCTAGGTCAACAGTGTATCACTCTATCTCCCCTCCACCACCCCCAGTTACAACCCATTGACCACATATAACAGGTCTCCATTTAAACAATCTCCACATTCTACTAAATCCATTCCTGACACACACCGCCAGACAAGCCACACCTTACAATTTACAGCTAAGTACTCTATTTAATTTTTAAATTTTTTTTTCTTTTTAATAGCATTCATGTGAATCTATTCTTTATCTCCTCTCTCTATTTTTTCGTCTTGTATGTTTTTGTATGATTAAGGCTCACACAGAAATGTCACAACTTTGTAGTCATTAAGTAATAAAGCTGTTCCTACATTTTTCCTAGTTTATACATTCAGACTGTATTGTGGCCTTCACATCTTAGTGAAAACAAGCAATGGGTTTGAATAATATTGGTGGGCACTCAAAGTTTTCTAGTTCTTTGCATAGCTTAGGTCTGCTCACAGCACCAAAAGTCAACAAAAGCAATGAAGGGGGAACACCTCTTATTTTCTATATTTTTCTGAAATGTGAAGATCATTAGATTATATCCTGTATGATTAAGGCTCATGCCGAAACGTCACAACTTTGTAGTCATTAAGTAATAAAGCTGTTCCTACATTTTTCCTAGTTTATACATTCTGGTATCACAGCTTTACTGCAGTGCTTCGCGTATAGTTCTATACTTATACACTAATTATTGTGTAGACTAACAGTAAGTACATCTGGTTGCTCTGAAATCAAAAGTGGATTTAAGCAAGATCATCTTTGTTGCTACTTTCTCTCACAAAACTTAATTTAACATGACTCTTTTTTTTTAAATTTAACATCACTCACTTACTTTACTATGGCTCACTGGTTAATATGACTCATTGCCAAACTAAAAACAACTAAGACCCTAATCCTGAAGCTTTTGTTTGATGATGATGTAACCCCTGCAGCTCACAATGAGGCTGCTCTGTGGTTGGTGATTAAGAGCCTCTCACTTGCTTATTTTCAAAGAACCACAACCTCCATTACTGTTCACTTTAATTCATCATGTCATTGCAACATAAGTTTTACACATCTGTAATATGTATTATTCCTAGAACTACCTGGAAAAGGGAAATATGACAATGCTCCGGGACAAGTGATACACATGGAAGGAAGCAGAGAATAACAAATCCAAGAACAGGGATGACTGGAGAACCTTTATCCATGGCCCATGCTCCCAAGGGAGTTAAAGGCAAATGACGATGATGAATATGTAATATTAACACATTCACTTCCTATAAATACTTGACTCACAAGAGCACAATGATCCCGCACATGTTTGGAAGCCAGATCTGTCACAGTGGTAGAGATGCTGGGGCCCAGTAGGGTTTCTCTCTGAATGAAGTAGTACTGATGGCATTCAGCGAGGGCTTGACTGTACCTAATGACAAGAGCACCATTACAATTTATCAAGATGTTATGGCTGTTCGAAAAATAGGTCATATGTAGTAAAATGATCATGTGATGAGAACACAGATGTGATGTTGATGTTATGAGCTGGGAAGATGCTAAAGGAGCAACTGGTGCAAGATTAACAAAAAACTAGGAAATTCCTCAAACTCACAAGTCAGTTTTATAAATATTCTAATATTACTGACATGCACAAAATAAAAAGCCATTGTATAATGCAACAACCATTACTATTTACATCCTAAGGGAAAAATAAAGAAAGGTTGACCTAAGGCTAACTGGTGGAGAACTGCTGAAGCAGAAATGATTAGTATGCACCACAGCTGGGGCACAATACGAAGGCTGGCCACATATCGTGAGAAGTGGAAATAATTTGTTGTTGCTCTGCAAAACACCACAGGATGTAAAGGACAGTGACTGCTTAGTCAATCACCAACAAGGACACAGAATGACATGAAATAAAAGCCACGGAGAATAAAGTGAGGAACTATGACTTATGAAACAAAAATATAAAATCAACTACAGCATAATTCTGAGAATGGTAAAACCCAAATAATCACCATTTCAAAGACCATGTTTCACACTTGTTTATATAATAATTGATGAATGAGCAACTACATTCTGCAGCATAAATGGAATCTACAGTGTCTGAACACACTTTGTAGGCCAGAGATGGATGGCCAGAGAATAAACAAACATGAACTAGAGAAATAAACATAAATGAATTAGAGAATAAATAAACATGAAATAGAGAATAAATAAACACAGAGAATAAACATGAACTAGAGAATAAACAAACATAAACTAAAGAATAAACAAACATGAATTTGAGAATAAATTCCATTTACAAGAACTTATTACTGAAGAAGGTTGGTTAGTAAAGAAGATTAAACATATACAATTTAAGTATTCTGGACTATCAAACATTATGAGAGTTTAGAGAAGACAATCTTGGTAGGGTACATAATGGGGAAAAGAAAGAGAGGAAGACCAAGGCAAAGATAGCAACAAGACACTGTTGATAATCTGAAAATAGATGCATCAGCAGCAGGGCATCTTGCTTACAACCGAGAGGCAAAGTTCTGCAAGGGACATGCAAATGACAGACTGACTGATTACATTACTATACCATAAGCTGTAGACATAATAATTTTTAACACAAGGGGTCTCTGAAACCAGGAAATTATTTTCTGGATTTCCCCAGGTTAAGAGGAAAGGCTGGGAATGGCTGGATGATGCTATGAAAACACCTGTTAAAGTAAGAAAAATGAAAATAGAAAAAAAAACCCCAATAGAAAAGTTATTCTCTACTTCATCAGATTCATGAAGTGAGAGAAAACAAAAAACACTGTGGAAACTTCGAACACACATTCATCAAAACACAATTATGATGTATCACTTTTGGCAATCTTCTGTGTAATGAGAAGATTTTGCTTTTAGAGAGTACAATTAATAAACATATTATGGGGGTTCCTATAAAGACCTTCTGCTGACAGCAGGATTCGTGAAGGCAACCCAACTCCCTATTTAGAAAGCTGAGCATACAAAATTGAATGAAGAAAAAGAAGTCAGTGGAGGAGGAGGAGCAGCAGCAGCATCATCAGCATATTATGTATTTTCAGTAAACAGATTTGCAGCTGAAATCTGTGGACTCAATTACCAACATATAACTTGCGAGTGACCCAAATATAAGCTGTTGCTGATTTCAACAAGTTAAGATAAGGCATCTGATGATCATAAATGGCTGTTAAGCAAAGCAACAGTATAAAACTTAAGGAGATTTAGATTCTCTTTCTCTCTGAAGGTCCCTGCCAACAGGCATAGGACATCATGTCCTTCCACAACCCTCAATCCCTTGTACATCTCAACAGCCTTATCACTGAACATTTCCTGTGCCAGGATGCCAAGCCTTCAAACAGCTTTTCTCTCTGTCTACCTCTGTTTCTTCTAACTTCAGTCTTCCCTGTTGTCATTAAGTGCTCTTGCTTGCCTCTCTTCCAAACATGGCCCATAAATCTAGAATGCCGTTTTGCTATCTTCGTTATAATTTTCCTTGTTTCTTGTGCCTCTTTCAGAACTTCCTTTTGTCCGATTTTCTCGCTGTTCATGGTACCTTCAGCATTCTTCTTAAGAACCACATTTCAACTGGTTCCAGTCTTAATTGCATCTCTTTACCGACTGTTCAAGCTTCGCATCCATAGAACAGAACTGGTTCAGTGTAATACAAGTAATATACCACTCCCTCCCTGACTCTCATAGATACTTACTTGTTGCAAAGTATGGATTTAGGTCACACAATTTTTTTTGGGGGGGGGGGGGGCTGCAGAACTTCAAAAATATACTGTAGATAAAATTCTTCAAGCTTGGCTTTCAAACCTGGAAAGTCTTATCTTCAAAACAGAAGACAACCATTAATATTCAGAGCAAGGTTTATATTACTGTGATGATTATTTGCAAACAAGACTCTTAATAGACAAATAAAAGCTCTACTGATACATACTCATTGTCTTTGTCAGCCCTGATCTCCAGCTGTTCTGTCATTGCTTTCACTCTGGGTGCATTCGCACGAAACTTCCCATAAAATAATGTGAATCCATTGTCTGCCATCACTGGGGCATCCTTTGAAGAAACAGATTTCAGAGTTTAGTAATTTAATGGGTTTTTTTTTTCTAATAATGAAACGAACAGCACATAAAAATAACACAAAGATCAAGAAATTAATTCAATCTATAAATAACTTACACAAACCTTTCTAAGCCAACCTTTAATTAATGGCTGAACCTACTTAAGATTTAAACCTGCATTTTTTTATAATATAAAGTAATTGCTGTTGATAAATTTTTAAATATTTATCATAACAAGCTGTTCACTGGTCACAAATATTAGTTGTTAAGGCAGATAATCAACTTTATGTCACAGCATAAACTTCTTAATGAACATGCTCTTCACTGATACACTTAAAGAACATGTTCTTAAGGAACATGCTCGTCAGCATAATCAGCATAAACCTCTTAACAAACATGGGCTTCACTACAGATACCTTATTGAGCAAAGATATCTGCATAAACCATATAATAATGGGTACAACATAAACCTCTTAACAAACATGGGCTTCACTACAGATCTCTTATTGAGCAAAGATATCTGCATAAACCATATAATAATGGGTACAACATAAACCTCTTAACAAAAATGGGCATCAGTACAGACCTCTTAGTGAGAAAAGCATCTGCATAAACCATTTAATGATAATGGGTACAACATTACAAACACGGTTACCAGCATAAACTCTTAATGAACAAGGGTACCAGCATAAATCCTTCTATGAACATGTATTTCAATTTTAACCTCTCAATGAACAATTTTGAAACAAAAATTCCAACTAAACCAACTCAAGCCTTTGAGGAATCTAAACAACAAAAGAATCAGCTTGCAGAATTATTCAACCATTCCATTCAATCCATGGAATATTCTTTGCAGTAAAAAAATGAACATATGTCAAATGCTGATGTAATATACACCATAACACGTGAGAGCAAGTGAATAAGGATAGAAAAACACAAAACAAACTAAAAAAACAAAAACCTGTGGTGAACAAAATATGAGACATTCCTTGCTCTAAAACAGGAAAACACAGTACTCGCACCAGAAATAAAAAACTCATCTATCCATCCATGTCCTTGGCTGGCGATTGTCTGAGCAATCACCACCAAGTACGTTTTGTGGTGTCTTGTGGGGCAGCAAATACATCATCTCCAAATCTCATGGTTTGCGCCAAGCTTTTTGAACTATTTATTCCTCGAAATGAAAACCCACCCATTCATACAAAGGAAACTTGTCAACATTACCATCATGCAATGCTGTGTTCTGACAAAATGATAGCAACAAAGCAAACTTTATATACTATATATATTTATCAATACTGCATTCTCTCATTTTTCTCCTCTCCTCTATCTTACAGAGGTTTTTCAAGCTAACATGTGAACATAAATTATGAAAAAACATAGGTTTTAACCATACCTTCTTTGGCTGAACCTGCTGGGTAGCTGTTAGAAGTATGTTATTTATATGACCCTTGATAAGACTGAGGGCTCGGCCAAGACACTGACGGAAACGAACAAGATATACATCACATTCCTTGTACCGAGGCTGGAAAAAAGATGTGACAAAAAAAAAAGGTTCTGACAGACTGCATTTTTTAAATGAACGTGTTCATTCAGTAAGTTTTGATCTTTCTCACTCCTGGGTTTTAGACTTCTCATTCTTTTTTTTTCCTCCATCGTACCAGTTTGTACATCTTTTTTTTTTTTTTCAGCTGCTCTGCATCTCTATGTAGTATATCAGTGATGGAAGGGTTCAGTGACATCAGCTAGTTCCTGGACATCTTCCTGTACTAGGTAGTCCAGTTTGATGATGTAGCAAAATTTCTTATTCTTCTCTGTTGCAGTGTGTGGCCCATCCATGATAAATTTGTATTTATTCAGCATCTTAGATCTTAATCCTTTCTGTGCCGTTAAACGTCACATAGGGCTCGCATAGTTGTTTGCCAAGTTTTCCTGTTTTCGGCGAGTTTTTCAACTTCATCATGGGATGTTAAGCCCACTAAACTGGCTTCTCTTAACAATGTCCTCTTTAGAGTTTCACGTGGTCGACCTCTTTTTCTTCGGCCTGTTGTGCTCCACTTGATAGCTTGTTTTGGTATTCTCCAATTGTTTCTTCTCATCACATGGCCTACGTATGTCCATCTTCTTTTATTTATCTTCTTTATTTTATCCAGCATACAGCTATTATATTAAATCTGATTACTAATGCAAGAAGTAAAAAGGCTTCAGCCTCTAAAAATGGGTACCAGAGAAATCTGGGAAGGTAAATGCCACTAGGCATGATACTGACTGCATCACACCTTCATATGCCAAAGGTCTTGGAAATGTGAGCCTAACACCATATCCCCAATATACCTAAATGGCATGGAAATGAGATTTTACCTTTACCTTTATATAAAAAAAAATGCAGATAACTCTAGAAAACCCATCATCATCACTGTCAACATCCCATGCAATCATAACACTAGAGACTCTTTCTCACCCTGACAGCACACATTAACAAGCAACTTCTGGTTCGTCTCTAGACAATATATATGAATCAAAATCTTTCCTCTAAAACTCTCTGGATGAAAAAAAAAAAAAAAACTTCCTGGGTCACCAAGATGGCGGCATGCCTTAGCAAATGGCCAGGAAATCTGTAGTATGTTTTTATTTACAGTCAACAGTATTTTCTTTATTTACAATCTCAACAGTATTTTTTAAATATTCATGCAGATACGCTGTCTTCAGGTGGGAGTGTGATGGTTAGGTGTCTTGTTTAGCAAAACCGTGCAGCTAGGGTGCCTTCCAAAAGAACAACTAAGCTCAAGAGGTGCCTACATGCCACAGAGTCTTGAACATGGAGGAGTATGACCCAAAGATCTTTCCCATTAACAAAGATTCTTGCTGGTGAAACACGGTATGTGCACCTGTGCTGAGATCCTTTACTAACTGAACTGGTCTGCGCACAGCAACAGCAGCCACATAATATGGGTGTAATCAGTCTTCTGCCTTCTTCTTCACTGTTCACTCAGACATCGACACTAATCTCTCTCACAAATGTCTCAGGTTTTCAGCATTGCCGTAGAGCTTCTCTTATAGGGAATGAGAAACATATTAGCCAAAACTTTGGGGGGGCCGGGATCTGGCCGGGTCCTTTGTCTGAGTGAGCTGTGTGGTGTAATCATTCACTGTACACTGAAGGAGATATTGAAGAGCGACAGGCAAACCTATGGAGTCTATGGATGATGGTCCTTCCTAACTCCCTATACCCCACTGCTCAGGGAATCAATGGAAGGCATGACATCACAGGAGGAACCAAAACTCATGAGCAAATTCAGACAATCACCGTTTATTCATTAAGTAAATGCCTCCTTAGCCAAAGACATTCCCACAGCATTTCTAGTGTTTTTCTTTAAATTTTGTGTTAACACAAAATACATATACCACTGAACCACAATTTATGTTACACTAGACTTCCATTCCATATTTGTAAATTAGTATGCTGAAAAAAAAAAAAAGGAATACTATTTGTTTTACAGTAATCATCACTGGCAGGGTAGTAATAAACACAAATATATTAGACAATATGAACTAAAGAGAATCAATAAAATAAAGATATCAATCAGTCAGCCGTTTGCATGTCCCTTATGAAACTTTGCTTCCCTGACAGCTCTCCAGTATGCCTCTTGGATGTAAGCAAGATGCCCTGCTGCTGATGCATTTGTGAAGATATAATCAATAATAAATAAAGAGATAATCAACAATATTCGGCTATATTAATTGTATCCAAATTTTTCTTCAGTTGCATTCTGTGCTAGTACTGAAAGATATATAGGGTGGTTTTCACAAAACCAATCCCAGCCATAAAATAAATGGCTTCTTCTTTGAACATTTTCAGACGTCAGCTTGGATATCTTTACAGAATGCTGCCATTTGCTTCAGACTGTCAAGGTCACCATACAGCTTGTCATGGATTGGTACATGTGACAGCCAAAAATGCTGTCTCAGTTACTCAAATGAAGGGCAGCCCTGTAACACATACTGGGCTGTCATTCTGTCGGTACCACGGGTGCCTTCACTCACTGTGCTTATCTTGAGCCTGTCAAACATGCGGTGTCTCAGTCTGTTCTGACATGTTCTAAGTCTTAGCTGGTAATAACATAATGTATATTTGAGGACCCCATGCAAGAGGAGGAAAGGGTATGTATTCATAACATATATTTCTTTTGGCAAAAAAGCGCTCTTGAGTTCCGTGCGTGGGGAGAAAGGTTTTCGCTCCCTTCCTAGACAGCGAGAATTAAGGTGGTTCGAGGAAGAAGCAAGTGGTTTGTCCGTCTAGCAAAGCCTATAAACGGCTAGTCAGCCAGGTTCATGATAATGCGTCAGTGGTGTACTATGGTGTTGTCGACCAATGGTCTCGAAATTGTCCCATCTCGCAAAAAGTATCGAGTCTGCAGTATGTAATGTGCATTGGTTGTCAGTGCCACGCTTTCTTCTCGTTCATTAGTGCAGAGAGAGCCGGCCGCTGCTGGTGGTTCAAGGAAATGAAATGCCACTGGGGTCGAAAGGGATCCGCTCTGAGCAGAGCGCTGCCTCCCTTGCCCATGTCGCTCTGCTGGCAAATATCCAACTAGTGTTCAATGAAGAAAGCTATCTGGCTGATCATGCTGGCGAGATTCTTCGGCTGCCGCACGTGCAGTGAAATTCCTCCTGGCCAATGAAGAAAAATGCGATTAGGGTTGCCGTGTGGCACTGCTGTGAAAAAGGTGATGGAAAGGATTACGTAAAGATTAATCAGTATGGCCAGTAGACTCGCGGTGAGGGCTACTCATACCATGACACCTCTGCTCTAGAAGCCGGCCATGTCCTATATACACCCATACTGGGGAACTATGCCTAAACCGGCTTAACCCAGGGGTGAAACTTGATGGTTACACATATCACGGTACCTCTGCTCTAGAGGCCGGTCACTACTGCACCTATACTGGGATAATACGCCTAAACCGGCTTAACCCAGGGGTGAAACTCACTAGTGGTGAGGATTCATCTTCCTCGACAAAAGCTCTGTCCCAGTCACCACCAGGAAGGGTAAAGGCCACGACCACAAATGCTGAAATCGGAGACACTGGACCAGTGTAGGCTAGATAGGCAACAACCTCTCACCCAGCAGGGATATATTATATCCAAATCACGTTGAGGTTTTCCGGTGAGAAAGTCCAACTCTAGACTGGATGGACAACTACCTCTCACCCAGTGGGGATATACTGATATCCAAAACACGTCGATGTTTTCCGGTGAGAAAGTCCAACTCTAGACTAAACTGATGCAATAAAAACCACAGTATCACGCAATGCCGCTTCTGTGACCCACTGAGAATATAGGCCCAAGCCCCACGATGCTCTGAGCCTCCATCCTAAATGAGACTATGGTGAGGACCACAGGAGTAAATTCAGTAGGATCATGGGCCGATCTTGGTGGTAGAAGCGAATGAAGAAGAAGAAGAAGATAACATATATCTACAGAGGATGAAAGACAGAGGCGTGAGGAGGGGGGAAAGAAGAGCCAAGTGGCTGATTGGTAGAATTCGATGTTGCCTGAACCAACAGCTGACTGACACAATAAGTGTTCATACTCTTTGGTGGTTACTAAAACAGAGAGCAGAGCATGTACAGTTGTGCCCCAAATGCAATGATGCTAATTCCTAGATTCAAAAAGATATATGAGTTACATTTGGTATAGTAAATAAACAGTTTTTGTAACTTAAATGGGCTTTAAATTAACCAATTTACACATTTATCAGCATTTTTATCTCTTCACGGTATATGTTTGGAAGACATCACCATCAGCCTCGAAGCATTTTTTTCCACTCACACAAAGCAACAAAACCACAAACATTACCAGCCAAGCTCTCACCTGGAATCCCCAGGGAAAGAGGAAACAAGGAACACCTAGAACACCCAGAGAAGGAGTCTCGAAGGAGACGTTTAAAAAAAAAAAAAAAAAAGACTGACTACAGTTTGAGATGGTGAGAAGAAACAGTCCAGAATAGAAATAAATGAAGACCCCTTATTGATGGTGTGTGCCCCAGACAGGTGTAAAGAAGGCAAGGAAGAGAGAAAGCAATAAAGCTGTTGTTCAACTGAATATGGCATGACTCACACACAGGCAGACTTGCACTGAACTGAAAGGGCTTTCTAAATTCTAGCTATCTGCAACCTGAGAGCAATAAATAGTGCCCAGCACAGACATACAAAATATAACATGCAAACTGTATTCTGCAGCTGGGGTAGGTTTTATGTGCAACGACTTGAATCTTGTCCATAGCCTGCTTGTTTGTTCCTATTATTACTGTAACTTTTGCTTTCACAAAAGGCAAAGAAAGGTGCTATTATACTATCGCTATTACGTTTTAACACTTTGTTGACCAAATACGGGAAAATCCGTATTTCTGGTTTCCGTGCGTTGTTGACCGAAAGGCGGATTTGCCGTATTCGATGGTCGTCTTATTTAAACTGTTTCTAGTGTGTTATTTAAAGTAATTTTTGGCTGTCTGTATTTTTACTGCAAAGTTAATATAATAAAATATTGTTTTTAATCTTCGTAACTTTAAAAAAAATAGAAATCTCGCGGTTTCAGCTGTCGAAAACACGTGTTTCGCGAGATTTCGCAAGTCGACATTTTTTCGAAATGGCGGAGCATGCTTCTCTCGAAGATACTGCTGTTGGCGCTGAAATGTGCTATGATTTGTTATCAGATTGCCCTAGTGATGATGAAAAATCACTATTTAATGATTCTTCTAATGAAAATGATGTGTGTGAAAGTGATTCCTATGACGGCGATCGGATTAAAAATACGATAACTAGACACAGCGTTGCTGCGTCAGATAGTGAAACTTCTGATGACAGTGACTCTGAATCAGTGTCAAGATATAATGTTCCAGTTGCAGGTATTTTACATATTTCGTGTGATATAGTTGGCAGTGATATAGGTGTGTGGAGTAACACTGATTCTACACCAGTTCTTGAACATTTTCTAGGAAATCCTGGTGTTTCAGTGAACGTAAACAAACCAGACAGCATAGAGGAAATTTCCAGTATGATGTTTGGGAATGATTTTTTTGAACTGTTGGCTCATCATGAAAATTTATACCGTGCACAGACCCAACATATGCACAAACCTACTACCTTTTTGTCTGAAAACATAACACCTGCAGACATGAAAAAATTCCTTGGGTTAATCATTTTGATGGGCCAGACTATGAAGCCACACTGGAGAGAGTACTGGTCAACAGACCCTCTTCTGGAAACTCCAATATTTTCCAAAACAATGAGCAGAGGTAAATTTGAGCATCTTCTGACCTTTCTGCATTTCTCTGATAACTCTCAGATACTTCCAGAAACAGGCAGAATTGGCAAAATAAAACCTCTGCTGGATTATTTTTTGCCTAAGTTTCAGGAGCTGTATAAACCAAAACAGCAGCTTTCGCTTGACGAAGGAATGATTCCTTGGAGAGGAAGACTGAAATTTAGGACATATAATCCTTCAAAGTTAACAAAGTATGGGATCCTTGTGAGACTGGTGTGTGAGAGTGACACAGGCTACATACTAAACATGGAAATATATACAGGAGAAGGAAAGAAGCTACAAGAAACAGTCCTATCTGTTCTGAGCCCCTATCTTGGAATGTGGCATCATGTATACCAAGACAACTATTACAACAGTGTGTCAATGGCTGAAGTTCTACTGCAGAACAAAACCAGAGTCTGTGGAACAATTAGAGAAAACAGAGGACTGCCAAAAAGTTTGAAAGCTGCTTCCAAACAAATAAAGAAAAGTGAAAGCACATTTTGTCGGAAAGACCAAACACTGCTTCAGGTCTGGAAAGACAAAAGAGTTGTTCGCATGATATCAACAATGCACAATTCAAGAATAGTTGCTACTGAGAAGACAGATAGAAAAACTGGACAGCCACTGATGAAACCAATTTGCATTGTTGATTACAACAAGCACATGAAGGGAGTAGACAGGGCTGATCAGTATCTTTCGTACTACAACATCTTGAGGAAGACGGTGAAATGGAACAAAAAAGTAGGATTCTATCTCATCAATTGTGCATTGTTTAACTCATACATAATCTACAGAGCCTTAAATAAGAACAAGAAGACCTATAAGCAGTATCTGGTTGAAGTGGCAAGAGTCTGGCTCTCTGAAACCACTTCTACTGCTCAAGAAATCTTGGAAGCAGGTGTTGAGAATGAACCCCCTACCAAACAGCTCAAAAGGGCTCCAAGCAAGGATCCTCCAGGAAGATTATCTGGAATAGTAAAGGATCATGTCCTGGTGAAGCTTGAGGGTCAAGGCACTAAAAAACCACCATCTAGGAAGTGCAGAGTGTGCTCAGTCAATGGGAAAAGGAGTGAAACAAGATTTATTTGTAAAAGTTGTCAAGTTCCACTGCATCCAGATAATTGTTTCACAAGATATCACACACTCAAGAAGTACTAGAGGGTCTTGGGAGTCTGTCTACCAAGTTGGATTACATTCCCTAAAGGGTGAGTAGAGATATGCATGTTTTTCTAAGTTCACTCAAAAAAGTTCATTTTTCAGAAAAATGGCTGGGAACTGGGGGTTTTTCAGGGTAAATAACTGTGGTCAGCAAAGTGTTAAGAAACTATCAGTTTCATTAACATTCAAAATACTGCTACACTGAAGACAGAATATACAAACAAACCAGGACTGTACCTTGGAACAAACCACACCCAGTTGTGCCAATCAAAAAATGAAAGAATCAACCAGGAGAGAACCTGCTCGACATTTTACACAAACAGTTAATAATTAACATCTTCAAAACTGTCTTATAAGACAAAAAGAGCCATTAATATTGTTAAATTGTTTTTAAAAAAATGGTATGAGCATACTGTAAAGTGTAAAAATGAGTTCTGCACGACTTACATTACTTTTGAGATACAGAATGCACTCATCCATCCGAGACAGCAGTGGTATAAAAGTCTCACTTGTGACGGGTAAGTTCTGACGGCTCAGTTTCTGCCAATTTGGAAAAAGTATGACAATATATATTTTTCAGATTACAAACATAAAATATATCGGTAAAAAAAAAATATTAACAGATTACCTTCTCTGCACTTCAGGCAAAGTCATAACAGCTCCAGTCTTCTCCTGTGAAAGAAGAATCTTATTATAGTTCACATGTTCTAATCAGAACCCTGATAAATGGTAGACGACAAGCAGGAGTAAACCTGAGACCAATATCAGGATGGTGACAGGATTAGAATTCCAAAAGCAAGCATTGACCTTCAAGAATTTTGAGAACATATGGAACTCAAAAGTTCTAAGCACAAAAACCAAGTTAACATTATTCAATTCAAATGTGATATCCACCCTCATTTATGCATGCGAAAGCTGGAAATCATCTAAAGAAACAGACAAGAAATTAAACTCTTTTGAAAACAAATGCCTAAGGAAAATATTTGGTATAAAGTGGAACGAATTTTAGAACAACTCAAAGATAAGACAGATGAGCAAACAACCTGTCTCATGGGTGATCAAAAAAAAAGAAGATGGACATATGTAGGCCATGTGATGAGAAGAAACATTCAGAGAATACCAAAACAAGCTATCAAGTGGAGCACAACAGGCCGAAGAAAAAGAGGTCGACCACATGAAACTCTAAACAGGACATTGTTAAGAGAAGCCAGTTTAGTGGGCATAACATCCCTTGATGAAGTTGAAAAACTTGCAGAAGACAAGAAATCTTGGTGAACTACTATGTGACGTTTAACGGCATGGGAAGGATGTAAGATGAGACCAACAGACAGACTATGCCCCTATTTCAGCAAAATGCAACTAAATAAACAAATAAATAAAAAGAAAATACCAAAAGCAATGTAATCAAGGTGCAAAATTTAAAATCTGACAGAATAAAAAGCATCTATTTAGAAAAATAAATGTATGTAGTAACCTGTTTTAAATGGCGGTTTTCCAAGAAAAAAAGTATTATTCACTTCCATACTAAATGTGTTTATAGTTTAGAAAATAAAGGTGAATTTTCTTTTTATTGCATTTCCTTTTTTTGTTTTGTTTTTTGTAACAATGCAGTTCCAGTTCCATGAAGATTTTGTTATAAACTTCAACCTGTGCTACTATTTTCCCTCTTTCTTTTATCATGAAAGCATTGACATTGTACACATAGTACATACTATCTTAATTTTTTTTTTAATTAGCATTTGAAGTGCTTTTCAGTTCAAGTGAAATGTGTCATTTCTGGTTTTAACTTATGTCACACTCTCTCTCCTTCTCTCGCTTTCTCTCTCTCTCTCTATCTCTTGTCCCCTCAAGGGCACAAGACAACACACACAGGGCTGCTGGTAGCAAAATATTTCAACTTTTGTTGGTACTCTGCTATCTTTTTGGCTGTCTTCCATGTCAGTCCTTGTTCAGCCAACATTTTCTCTGCCACGTCTCTTTGGGGCTGTCCCATGCCTCTTTTACCCAGCAGAGCTCACACTGAAGCTGTTCATGATAAGGATTCATCCCTCATTCTCATAATTAGCCAATCCACTGCCACCTTCTCCTTTCAGTCACTGGCAACAATGGTGTCATGTCTGCCTCTCTTAACAAGATGTCATTTCCTATGGTACAAGGTCAGAACACCCATTTTATCTTATGCTGACACTTGGTTTGGAACATTCTTGGATTAATGATCTTTAAAAAGTTGTTGATTCCTTAGATAATGATGATGTCTTGTAGCTCATATTTTGTAGCCATTTTTTAAAATAAATCACGAGTCATCAAAAAATGTATAGGAGACTACTAACTCTTTCTATGACAAAGTCACAAGCATCTCCTGTGTGTGAGGGAAGAGAAGAAGCAGTACTCAAACTAAATGAGACAGTGGTCAATAACTTTAACTGTCTGAGATCCGCTTTAACTCAGTGGATCAATCACCTCCTCTCCGACCAGGCAACCCAGTTTCAATGTCCACTCACCACTGTAGCAGTTAAACCGCAGCTCACAAAAAAAACTCCCAGGGGTTCACCCAGCCCTCAAGAAAAAAATGGGCACCTGAGCTGATGCTCTGGGAAGAAAAGGGAATGACGCCACTAGCTACTGAGTTCATGCTGATGGTGATACAAGTTGGTAGTTTCTGCTCAACTGCTGACTAGGCAGCAGAGCACTTATGATTTGACCATGAGCAATGACACTGGTTCACAACTCATACCTTTACCTTTAGCTGTCTGCAACAGGACTGGCGAACTACAGCTGGCCAAGACCTTGTACTACTTCCCAGTGTTATCCTGGAAGAAGTCTGGCTGAATGGATATGGATTATAATGGTGAACCCAATCCTAAAAATACATCATATCCATTGGGCAGAAGAGGCATAATGGCAGCACAACATAACCAACGCCCTTTTTATGTTGATTGCTTTTTAACAAAATAAGAATAAGAATTTCCTATATGATCATATCAGGTCTGAATTTACTACAACAAAGTATTGACAAAACATTATGACATCACCATACATTAGCAGATCAAGACTTGGAACTTGACTGTTTATTTTAAAAATACACACATTCTAAGCCCACCGGACAATACTTACAGCAGGACAATACTTACAGCAGATATACTATCAAGCTCATTGAAATAAGACAGCTTGTTATTGATATTTTCAGCCAGGTCCATCAAGTGCGTCTGTGAAGGAAATCATTAAGCAAAGCTGTAATACACCTAAAACAAAATAATAACACTTTTATGTAAAACACTAATCAGCTTTTACAGATGTGTATCAGAGGCTAACAACAAAGATAAAATAACAGCTGAAACTATTTCAGAATAAGAAAAGCACATGACATATCTAAGTGACTGAAAGCATACTGACATACTTCTAAACACTAGTACGAGACTCTATAAACACAGCATTCACACATACCTGAATTATGCCTGCAGACAAAAGTGTGAATAAAATATATCACTCTGGGCCCCCAATCCAGCTGCAAATACATCATTAACTCTATCACTCCTGAATTACTTTCACTACTCTGCCAAAATAAATTTTTATGAGAAATTTTTGCAGCAAGAAACTGGAAGGAAGTTACTCTATAATTTAAAAATATGGAGCAATCTAAATTGTCCTACTTTTCTTTTTTATTTACACATTGCCTAAATATTACTCTGAGCATTGATTCACATAGTTGCCTAAATATTACTCTGAGCATTGACTCACACAGTTGCCTAAATATTACTCTGAGCATTGATTCACACAGACATGTAAGATCTGCCAGTCCTACCAGTGTTGTTTCAGAGTGAAAGAGTTAAACTGCATATTAAACAACTGGTGACAACAGTCTATCACAAATAACAATTCCCTTAAAAATGAATGGAAAAAAAAAAAAAAAAATCATTTCTGTACAGCTAGTGTGGGGGTTCAAAGTTTACTGGCCTGCATATACATGTGACACAGAGGCCCATGAAAACTCACTTAACAATAAATACAATAATCACTTATTCCAAAATAGTGACTTGGTATCAATATCAGCAAAAATGGGCAGTGTAAGCCTAGAACCAAAATTAAAGGACTCAAGAATGTCCTCAGCCTCACCTGTTCTGCCAGTAAGTGTTCACACTCCTCGTGAAGGGCATTGGTCTTAGTAGACACACGTATGTACTGATTATGCAGCTGCTGCAGGTAATCTAACGCAGTGTTCACCTCTGTTAGCACACTGCTACATTGCTCTCTGTACTTCCTTAACTCATCTGTGTACTCACTGCATCATGAGAAACAGCACTGGTAATATCAGCTTTACTGACTGCATGAAGAATAGTACTGTTAACATCAGTTTTAGTGGCTGTATAAACTATTAACTTTACTGGCTGCATGAGGAACAGAACTATTAATTTTACTGGATGCATGAGAAACAGAACTATTAATTTTACTGGATGCATGAGAAACAGAACTATTAACTTTACTGGCTGCATGAGAAACAGAACTATTAACTTTACTGGATGCATGAGAAACAGAACTATTAACTTTACTGGCTGCATGAGAAACAGAACTATTAACTTTACTGGCTGCATGAGAAACAGAACTATTAACTATACTGGCTGCATGAGAAACAGAACTATTAATTTTACTGGATGCATGAGAAAATGAACTATTAACTTTACTAGATGCATGAGAAATAGCACAGATAATTTTAACTTTACTGGATGCATGAGAAATATACCTATGAACTTTACTGACTGTATGAGAAATAGAGCTATTAACTTTACTGGATGCATAAGAAATAGCACTGATTATTTTAACTTTACTGGATGCATGAGAAATACGGCTTGTAGTATTGATAATATTAACTTTACTGGATGTATGAGAAACAGCACTTAACATTAACATTCTCTTTTTACACATACTTTCTAGGCCAGACTTTTTTTTTTTTAAATTTTACCACAGTTATCAACACTACACTAAAGACAGATCCACATACACTCTGTAGTCTCCACCTATGAAGACAGATGTCAGAGCATTGTGCATGAACTTTACAGCACTGATGAGAGTCCCAAGTAAAATAAACGGGCAGAGACAGAACCTACTACTTTCAGTTTAAGGCATCAAGATGATACTGATTCACTAACTCCTGATCCTACATTATTTCAATAAAACCAACAAATGAACAAAACAGGATCCCATAAAATGAAACAAAGATTTCAATGACAACTTCAGGAAAGGAAGGCTAGAGAAGTGTCCTTCACAATACAAAAGCTATCAGAAGGACAAGGTTTGGAATATCCTGCAAAATGGCAAGAAGATATACAGACTGTGAGTGGAGCCACATCCTAGAAACTCAGTTTATTTTCCGACTCTGCCCATATACTTGTTGTTAATACTATTAATCTCCGGCAGCTGATTCATTTGCTTGTTTGCAAGTAGTCCTCATAATTTTTCTGTGGTAATAAAATGTAAATGTGTTTGCACCCACCAAGTTACTTACAAAGAGGCTAAGACCGTTGTAAGCAAAATCAATACAGACAACAGTGGGGCAAAAAAAAAGGGGTAAATATAGACAATGCTTCTGATCCCAATCCAATCCATCAGCTACAGAGACACCAAGACCATCCTGTTCTGTTTAAGAACAGAACACTGCAGATGCTGAGCCACCTCCACCAACTCAAGATTTTTCACACGGATGATTGCCCCTGTGGGGACGGAGCAGCACTAATCCTTGAGCACGAGTTCCAGGAATGCCCAACATTCACCCACGAAGCTAGACTTTGCTACAGAGGATGGGTCTGAGACAGAAGCTGTGGGGCTGCTGCTAGGACCTGGATAGAATTGTGGACTTCAACATGACCTGGCTTCCAATTTAGCATGACCCGGCTTCCAATTTAGCATGACCTGGCTTCCAATTTAGCATGACTCAGCTTCCAATTTAGCATGACCTGGCACTTGAGCACAGAAGAAGAAAAAGTAATCTAAAACATGTACATGATCCCCAGAGTTTCAACAGTTTGCCTTCTGTTATTAATCATTTGAGAAAAAGGCTCTTTATTCCCAAACATAATATATAAAGTCAGGCTTAAAAAGTGTTTTCTTATTTAGTAAAACTCTTAAGTTTTAACTGTCTGATCAAGAAGCTTAGTGTTATTTCTGCAGCTAATGATGAACACTACTGCTTACTGATATGCTCAAAAGTGAGAACATTAAAATGAACAGACCTCCACCTCAAACCAAAGAAAAAAGAAAACTAATAATGTACACACCTGTACAGAACCCCATCATCATGGTCCAGAGATTCTTCCAGCTCAGAGAACCATGAGAAAAACTGAAAGTAGAAAAAAAAAGAAAGTGCACAGAATATAGCATACTAGATGTAACCCAGTAAAATATGATGGGAAAAGAAATGAAAAATATGAATTTTGCTTTGTTACCTTTGCAAGTCTTTTGACTGGAGAAAATAATTTGAGGTAATTAAACCCACGTCTCAGTACAATTTCCCGTGCCGTTATCTGAAAAATTTTACTCTTGCTTAAATTTAAAGAAAAAATAAACATTTTTTTTTCTGCCTACACTAATGACCTTATTAGAATTGGTGTATTTTACAGAGGAGGAAAAAAAAAATGAAGCAAAAAATGAGCAGTAGCAAATATTTTAATGCAGGGGTTTCCCAAGGATAAAAAGAATATTCCAAGGGTTCTGTGGGGGCAAAAAAAGGTTGAGAAAGACTGCTCTAATGTAATATTCTTCCATACAGAAATGGTATTACATATCAAGAAAGGATAATAACCAAAGCATAGGCTTAGAAAATCACTGCAAAATATTACAACTGTCCATTACCTGCTGTGCATTTTCAATTTTGTTGCCTTCTGGAAGCTTTGTTTCTGTGATAAAACTAGACAGTGATGACACATCTCCGCTCTTGTCTTGAGTTGTGGCTCGCAAGGGAGTCAGTGAAGGCGAGTCATCTTCTGGTAGCTAAAACAAGACACGAGAAGGTGAGAAAAACATGTCAGGTTCAAGCAGAGCAAAAAGTATGTATAATTAAGCTCAGAAAGGGATGCCTGTGTCTGAAATGATGGTGTGCTGTCTTCTCGTGATTATGTCACTACTTGTCCTACTACAGTCAGGGATTCGATTCACCATCATCCTCTTACCAGTTTTCTTTCCCTTGCATCTACTGTTTTTCATCACACATACTTTCCTACCCATAAACCTTTTTGTTTCAGACTCACTAACAATTTGAATTCTGTGATCATTAGATATTAGTGAACAATCTGATGGTATTAAACTGTGGCAGCAGCCTTATTCATTAAATAAATATAAACTGTGGGGACAGCTTTATTTATTAAGACAGCACACTATTACCAAGTCCTTCAACTTCTTCTTCTTCTGCATTCAGTTTCGTAATGCTCAGCATTCTAAACAGGGAGCTGGGTGACCTCCATGAATGCTGCTGTCAGCAGGAGGTCTTCATAGCAACCCCAGAGTTTCTCCTCCGTGCTCCTCTCTCTGCACCATGCCTGAGCTCTGAGGTCTCTGTATATGGACCAAGTGAGCAGTATGTGTCCGTTCTTTTGGCGAAAAAGAGCTCTCGAGTTCCGTGCGTGGGGAGAAAGGCTTTCGCTCCCTTCCCAGATGGCGAGAGTTAAGGTGCTTCAATGCAGAAGTGAGTGGTTTGTCTGTCAAGTGAAGCCTATAAACGGCTAGCCAGCCAGGTTCGTGCTAACGCGTCTGTGGTGTATTATGGTTTTGTTGACCGATGGTCTCGAAATTGGCCATCTCTCGCAAAGAGTATCGGGTCTGCAGTATGTAATGTGCATTGGTTGTCAGTGCCAGGCTTTCTTCTCATTCGTTAGAGCAGAGAGAATGGAAAGTATAAAGTGAAGCTTAGTCAGTATGTCCAGTGGTCTCGCGACGAGAGCTACTCATACCCTGGCACATCTGCTCTAGAGGCCGGCCACATCCGATATACACCCATACTGGTAAAATATGCCTAAACTGGCTTAAACCAGGGGTGAAACTTGATGGCTACGCATGTCACGGGACCTCCGCTCTAGAGGTCAGTCACGTCCTAAACATCCTCATACTGGGATAATATGCCTAAACCAGCTCACTCAGGGGTGAAACTCACTAGTGGTGAGGATATGTCCTCCTGGACAAAAGCTCTGTCCTGGTCACAACTAGAAAGGGTAGCAGCCACAACTACAAAATGCTGAAGTCGGAGATACTGGACCAGTGCAGTCTAGATAGGCAACCACCTCTCACCCGGTGGGAATATATGCGTATCCTAATCATGCTGAGGTTTTCCAGTGAGAAAGTCAAACGCTGGATTGAATGGGCAACCACTCTCACCAGGTGGGGATACATATGTATTCCAAAACACATCGAGGTTTTCCGGTGAGAAAGTCCAACTCTAGGCTGGATGGGTAACCACCTCTCACCCAGCGGGGATACATTGATATCCAAAACATGTCGAGGTTTTCCGGTGAGAAAGTCCAACTCTAGATTAAACTGGTGCAACGAAAACCACGGTGTCACGCATTCCCGCTTCTGAGACCCACCAAGACTACAGGCTCAAGCCCTGTGATACTCGGAACCTCTTGTGGTCTTCTCGTGGATCTCGTGTGGTCCTTTCAGGGACCACAGGGGGACCACGGGACCTATCGGGACCACAGGAGTAAATTCAAGAGGATCATGGGGCGGTCTTGGTAGTAGAAGCGAAAGAAGTATGTGTTTAGCATGAGGGGACCATTTTGGCACATGCAATGGGCTGCTGGCGCCGCCTTTCTTGCTGAGATGAAATGATCAAAATGAGAAGGTGAAAATGGTCTTTTTTTAAAAAAAAAGCCATGTCGGGTGTGCCGGGTCAAAAGTCAAATGGCACAAGATATCGCACCCCAATCGCAAACTGTGACACTGACACAACGCCCTTTTGAAGGCACACGTTAAAGATAAAACACTGAATACAACCTGCCGGCTGTCCATGGTACTACTGTAACTATGGTCTACCTCAACATAATTACTGAAATCGTGTAATAAATAACCCATTTTACATTTCTAAAAAAGTGTCAATAAGTGCTTTGAAATAAAAAAGAGATCATGCAAACAAAAATATAAACAATACGTATATGTTTATAAAACTTACATTTTTAGGTAATGGACGTTGCGAAGCGAGGATGCTAATATCGTGTATTATATCTCTCTGATCTGTAGATAATGGAGCTTTGGGGTCGAGTTTTGCCTCCCAGGAAGACACTTTTTCGTGAATAACTCTTGGATCAACAGATCGGTACTGCAGCGACACGTCTGCCATTTTGATACAAAACAGACACTTAAAAATATTTCTTCCGACCAACGAAACAAAACTATGATTCCGTTACCCACAGAGAATGAACATAAAAGTTCCATGAGAAGAGATCTGCAAAGCTTTTAGAAATGTAGTTACTCCAATCGTGGATTATGTAACTTCAGCAGATTTCAAAGACTTACATAAAACTGTGGGTTTTTTATGGACAACCATCTTCAGAGCCCATCGCATGCGCTTTCTCCATCAATCTGTCAGTCATTTGCATGTCCCTTGCCGAACTTCGCCTTCCTAACAGCTCTCCTGTAGGCCTCTCAGTTGTAAGCAAGATCCCCTGCTGCTGAGGTATCCATTTACAGATTATCAACAATGTCTTGCAGCCATCTTCGCCTTGGTCTTCCTCTCTTTTTCCCACTATGTATCCTTCCAATACGGTCTTCTCTAAATTCTCATGATGTTTAATGTGTCTAAAACATTTAAGTTTTCTCTGTTTAATCCTCTTTACTAGCGAACATTCGTCAATATTAAGCTCTTGTAGTATAGATGTATTTGTTCTTTCTTGTGTCCATGATATCTGAAGAACTCTTCTGTAGCATTTACATTCAAAGGCATTTATGTGTTTCTCAGATGTTTTGTTAAGTGTCCAGGTCTCACAGGCATATGTTGCGATGGGAAAGATGCATGCCCTTACAAATATTATTTTCTGTTCTTCTCCACAGCTTTTTTAGTTGTTTTACTTTCTGAAGAGCGATATATGTCCTTCTTTTAATTTCCTTCATTGTATCTCCATTATTAGTTAGTATTGATCCAAGACATGGTTCCAGTAAAGAAAACACAAAAGAATAGATGGATCACAGCAGGTACACTAGAACTGATAAAACAATGTAGAGAAATGAAGACGCAATGGAAAGTGACAAACAACAACAAAGATAAATATAAAACTTTAACAAAAGAAGTACATAAGAAAAGTCAAAAAACAATACATACAAGATTGTTGTGAAAGACAATACATACAAGATTGTTGTGAAAGAATAGAAGAACATCAGAAGTGTGGAAGAGATAGTGAAATGTTTAAAGAAATGAAGACATTGACGAGAAATGTCACACCTAAGCTAAATGTAATTTGTGATGAGATGGGGAATACCCTGACAGAGACAGAGGAAATTCTAGAAAGATGGAAGGAATATTGCAAAAGAATGTATGAAACAACCGACTGTGGAAGCAGAAATCAACAGTGTGAATTATTATTGGAGGAGAAAGAACCCGAACCGACAATGGAAGAAGTTTTATGGGCAATAAAGAATCTGAAAAATGGTAAATCACCAGGATGTGATGAGATAACAGCTGAATTTATTAAAGCAGGAGGAAAGGAGTGTGCAACAATCTATCATGCACTATGTAAAAAGATATGGCATTCAGGTGTTTGGCCAAAAGAATGGAAAAGAACTGTATTCATACCACTGCCAAAAAAGGGTAACCTAAAATTATGCACCAACTACAGAACTGTTGCCCTGATTAGTCATGCCAGTAAAATTCTGTTAAAAATCATAATGGGTAGACTTCGAAAGAAAATAGAAGAAGAAGTCAATATGGTCCAAGCTGGTTTCAGGCAAGGAAGAGGATCAAGAGATCATATATTCAATCTAAGATCAATAATAGAGAAATGCAGAGAGTTTAATGTGAATCTATATTTATCCTTTATAGACTACTCAAAGGCATTTGATTGTGTACAACACCAGAAACTTTGGGAAATAATGGAAAAAATGGGATTTCCAACACATTTGATACAATTAACATCACTGCTGTATCTAGACCAACAAGCAGCAGTAAGAATAAATGGTGAAACAACAACTTGGTTTGACATAAAACAAGGGGTTCGTCAGGGGTGCATATTGTCACCCTACTTATTTAACTTGTATACTGAAAATATAATGAGGAATGTTAGAGAAGATGTAGACAAAGAATATTACGATGCCATAACAGTTGGAGGTTATGAAATACCAGAGATCAGATATGCTGATGACACAGTATTGCTGTCCACAACACAAAAAGGAATGGAAAAACTAATTATGTCAGTCCGCAAGAACAGAGAAGAGCAGAACCTCTATCTTAATGCAAAGAAAACTAAATTGATGACAACTGACAAAACAAACAAGGCAACTGAAATATGTATCAGTGAGGAAAAACTGGAAGAAGTGGAGAGTTTTGAATATCTTGGATCGCTACTAACTAATAATGGAGATACAATGAGGGAAATTAAAAGGAGGACATCTATCGCTCTTCAGAAAGTAAAACAAATAAAGAATCTGTGGAGAGGAGCAGACAGAACCACAAAAATAAGTTTTTTAAGGGCATGCATCTTTCCCATCGCAACATATGCCTGTGAGACCTGGACACTTAACAAAACAGCTGAGAAACACATAAATGCCTTTGAATGTAAGTGCTACAGAAGAGTTCTCCAAATATCGTGGACACAAAAAAGAACAAATATATCTATACTACAAGAGCTTAATATTGAAGAAGGCTGGCTAGTGAAGAGGATTAAAGAGAGAAAACTTAAATATTTTGGACACATTAAACGTCATGATAATTTAGAGAAGACCGTATTGGAAGGATACATAATGGGAAAAAGAAAAAGAGGAAGACCAAGACGAAGATGGCTGCAAGACATCGTTGACGATCTGGAAATGGATGCAACAGCAGCAGGCCATCTTGCTCACAACCGAGAGGCCTACAGGAGTGCTGTTTGGGAGGCAAAGTTCCGCAAGGGACATGCAAATGACCCTTTCTCCATCAACGACTGAAAAATTTCGAATATTTAATAAATAGAATAGCGTGCGTAGTGCACCTCTCTCTCTCTCTCTCTCTCTGAACCTTAAGTGCCTAGAATGAGAACAAGGGAGAGAAAAAAAAAGCTCGCGAGTTCAATTCTCTAATGCACCGTTGAGCTTCTTTTTTTTTTCTTTCCTATTTGATCTGTTGTCGTACCATTTGCTATTGGAATATTCATGTCTGACAATTTTCTAAGAATACATTCAGTTAACACTGAGCCTGTGGTGACTTCTACGGAAATAAAACCAATAAAGTGCTCATGAATATATCACTTTGATCTATATCTCATGAATATATCACTTTGATCTACATTAACATTTAATTAATTTCATTTCTTCGATCCTGCAGCCATTTGAGCTTGCGCTTGAAACGATGGCAAAATATCTATCTTATTATCTTATACCCTTACCGTGCCGTTAAACGTCACATAGGGCTCGCAAAGTAATTGGCCAATTTTTCCTGTCTTCGACGAGTCTTTCAACCTCATCAAGGGATTTTATGCCTGTTAATTTAGCCTCTCTTAACAATGTCCTCTTTAGAGTTTCACGCTGTCTGCCTCTTTTTCTTTGGCCTGTTGTGTTCCACTTGATAGTTTGTTTTGCGATTCTCTGATTGTTTCTTCTCATCAAGTGACCAACATATGTCCATCTCCTTTTCCTGATCACCCATGAGACTGGTTGTTGTTTGCTCATCTGTCTTATCTCTGCATTGTTCTTGAATTCGTTCCACTTGATGCCGAATATTTTCCTTATGCATTTGTTTTCAAAAGAGTCTTATTTCTTGTGTATTTCTTTAGTTGTTTTCCAGCTTTCGCATGCATAAATGAGGGTGGATATTACATTTGAATTGAATAGTCTTAACTTGGTTTTTGTGCTTATAACTTTTGAATTCCATATGTTCTCAAGATTCTTGAAGATCGATGGTGCTTTTGCAATTCTTCTTCTTCTTCTTCGTTCGCACTGTCTGTCTATATCTGCAGTCCTGTCTCTTGGATAAATTTCACTGTTTTTTGTAATTCATGTATGGAACCGTAGAGCTTATCTTCTTTAGTGGTTTCACTGGGCCAGTAATTATTTCTCAGTGTCTCGTAGTTGATGCAGTTCTGGAGGATATGTTCCACAGTTTGGGGCACCTGGGCACATGTACATAGATTAGTAGTACCAACCTTAAACTTTGTATACATATGACTTCGGAGTCGGCTGTGTCCTGTTCGGAGACGGAAGATGGTGACTTGTTCCTTTCTGTTTAGCATGTGATAGTCATCATGTGGTGGTGTTTGTGGCTTCCTGTAGGTTTTTATCATGCTTTTCTTCTGATTATAGTGACTGGTATGTCTGGTTGCTCCATTTCAGTGCCCTCTTTGGCCAGATGGTCAGCTTTCTCATTGCCTGGTATCCCACAGTGGGAGGGAATCCATTGCAAAGTGACTCCATGTTGTAAGCCAATTTTTGACAAGGCATCCTTAAGGTCTGGTAGTTTGTTGCACTGAAGAGCTTCCAGTACTGATCTTGCATCTGTGAGAATTACTACAGGACATATATCAATTCTGGAGTCTGATAGTTTTTCAACTGCAGCAATAATTGCCCTAACTCTGCATCAAAGTTGTTGCAGTATTTACCAGTGGGTATGGAAATCTTGTCAATGGTGTTGTTTGGATATTCAATATATGCTCCTGCCCCTCCATTCTTTATGGCATTATGTGCAGATCCATCTGTATACACACGTATCCAGGTGTCACATGGATATTTGTCATCTAGAACACTAAGTGTGGCTGTTGATCTTACAAGACTGCTCTGCATCTCACCATTCTGCACACCTTTCACTTCAGTCTGAATAGTTATTTGTGTATAATCTGCTTCTTTCCATGGTGTATGCTCTGGTACAGATGATAATGGAGCACTACAGTTGGAAGGTCAGGTATCAGCTTACGCATACGCTTGGCCTGATGAATGAAGCTGCTTCTTTTAAGCCGTCCTAATGCCAAGTTATTGAATCTCTCCTTCAGGGGATGGCTTACAGAGCTAAGGAATTTTTCTCCCATGGTCATGACCTTTGTGTCTCTACGTTCCTTTAGCGGTTGAACACCAACTATTTTCTGCATTTCTACTATTGGTGTGGACCTCATGGCACCTGTGATAATCCGTAGTGACTGATTTTGAACCTTGTCTAGATTATGCAGCGTAGTGTCTGATGCTGTGCACCAAGATGTTGAGCCATATTCTAAATGTGGTAGAATACTTTGCTGATATACATTCTTGAGGATTCTTTCACTAGCTCCCCAGGTGGTTCCACTCAATTTTCTTAATATGGCTAGTTTTCTTCTGGCTTTTGCTTCTGCACTGTTGATGTGTTGCTTCCAGGTCAGTTTTGAGTCAAGAGTCACTCCTAAGTAAGTGGGTTGGTTGTCCATCCTTAAGGGTATTTCATTTACAAAGATCTTACCTGCTTTCTGTTTAGATGAGAGGGTGAACAGAGTGGTACTTGATTTCTCTGTGTTGATACTTACACACCATTTGTTTGTCCATGATGTCAAGATGTCTGCTGCTCTTTGGAGTCTCTGTGTAGCAACTGTCGCATATTCATCTGTACACCACATGACCAGATCATCTGCATACAGTGCCGCTTTGATTCCATAGGGAAGTTCTTTGACCAGGTCATTAATGAACACAAGGAATAGTGTAGGCGAAAGGACTCCTCCTTGTGGTACACCGTGTCGCAGAAGTACTTTCTGGCTTTTGTGTCCATCCATTACTACTCTAGCTCTTCTATTATGTAAATAGGACTTTATCCAGTTGTACAGTCTTCCATTCACATTGCAGTTTCTTAGTTTCCACAGCAGACCTTTTTTCCATACTTTATCAAAGGCTTTCTTCAGGTCTATCCACGCTGCTAGTACAAGGTTTTTCTCTTGGAATGCATCCTCAATCTCTTGAGAGAGATTTTTGCAATTCTAATTCTAACTTCCTTTTTGGTGTCACCATCCTGGTCTATGTAGCTGCCAAGGTATGCAAACTGATTGACTTCTTCAATATCTGCCCCTTCTATGTGTATTTTTCCATTTTGATTAATGGGAATTTTCATTATTTTTGTTTTGTCCTTGTTAATTTCAAGTACTATTTTGCTACAGGTCTTCTTTATTTGTACTGAGTTTGTATATAATGTGTTTTCGATGCTTGGATGTTCAGGCAAGTATTCCTGGTGAAATCTTTGAGCGCTGGACACTATATGAGATGGCGTGTAACTGTTTTGTGGTTATTACCACACGGCTGACATTTTGGGAAGCTCCTTCGGGATTTATCCGATATATATGTGCGTTCAGCGGTATGTGCCTTGATATTAGTTGAAAAATGATGGTGTGCTCTCGTCTATTTAGTGTGTTTATGGCATCTTTCGCACTCAGATTTGTTTGCAAACAGTATTCATTTCAATGTGACTTACATCTGAAGTACAGGGTGTAACTAATCAGTTCATTTTGAATCCTTTTTCTAAGATAATATTGGGCCAATCAACGATTAAGGTGATCAATAATACATTTAAATGTGCTCTTAACAAATATTTTTATATTCTTTTAATATTTTTCACTCCCATTTTTGTTTGGTTAGCTGAGTGGTTAGGCGCTCGGTATATTAGTCTGGTGGTACCGGGTTCAATCCCAGCAGTACACACCGAAACAAGGCCCCGGGGTTCACACAGGCTCTTAAAATGGGTACCAGAGAAATCTGGGAAGGTAAATCGGTCAGGTGTGATACTGACCACATCACACTTTCATGTACCGAAGGTTATGGAAAATACGGGCCTAACATCGTATTCCCTAATATACCTTTAATGATATGGAAACATTAATTTTACCTCTCACCCAAAACTAACTAATGAAGAATGTATGAGAAGAGCTGGAGAGATAAAAAACAAACTTGTAAAAAAATAAGAGAGAGACAATGTACTTTCATAGGACATGCAATGAGAAGAGGGGGCATTGAAAATATTATAGCAACAGGAAAAATAGAAAGAAGAAGATCAAGTGGAAGACCAAGAGAAATGATACTGGACAGTCTAAAGGGATGGTGTGAGAGGAGATCACCAACTGAGCTGATGGCCTGTATGAAGGATCGTGTACTCTGGAGAAGCATAATACCCAACGCCAGTCGGCACGGCATGTGATGATGATGTCCCATTTTTGTCACTCCCGAAGTCTGCAGTTGCGTGCAAATGCACGTATTGTGCTATTGGTAGAGCCGGTTCAACTTTTTTTATTGACGGTTATGTAACAATAGCATGCAAAACAAAAGACGGTTACATGACGATAACTTGCAGACGTCGGACGTCCCCCTGAGAGAGCACATAGATCTTCAATCCTAGTACAGTCCGTCAAAAATAATTTCAGAATAATTGGGGTTTTTTTTTTTTTGGAACAGCTACAGTGTATTGTTTACCTCGTCAGTTCAGTTCAGCATTGTAAGTCAAGATGATTTCTTATTGTTCTAATATCAAATGACAGTTGATATGATTGTTACAAACATGACTAAATGTACAGCGCATTTTTATTATCCAGTGTATTTTAAAACACATTTAACCATGTATGTTTTTTTCATATCAAAGAATATTCAGTAACTGTTAAATAAAATATTGACATGGAAAGCAGAATTCATTCATTTGCATGTCCCTTGCGGAACTTTGCCTCCCAAACAGCACTCCTCTGGGCCTCTCGGTTGTGAGCAAGATGGCCTGCTGCTGCATCCATTTGCAGATCGTCAACGATGTCTTGCAGCCATCTTCGTTTTAGTCTTCCTCTTTTTCTTTTTTCCCATTATGCATCCTTCCAATATGGTCTTCTCTAAATTATCATGACGTTTAATGTGTCCAAAATATTTAAGTTTTCTCTCTTTAATCCTCTTTACTAGCCAGCCTTCTTCAATATTAAGCTCTTGTAGTATAGATATATTTGTTCTTTTTTCTTTTTTATGTCCACGATATTTGGAGAACTCTTCTGTAGCATTTACATTCAAAGGCATTTATATGTTTCTCAGCTGTTTTGTTAAGTGTCCAGGTCTCACAGGCATATGTTGCGATGGGAAAGATGCATGCCCTTAAAAATCTTATTTTTGTGGTTCTGTCTGCTCCTCTCCACAGATTCTTTATTTGTTTTACTTTCTTCATAGCAGAATTCATAGTTTTCCGAAATCATGACTTGATGGTGATAAAGCATTATTTGTGCAAATGGTCTTATATACTGCACTGCAAAATGTAAAATTTGGAAACGACCATCATCCGGTTTGTGTACTAGCCTTGTGCTGTCTGTTCAAGCCAGCACGTAAACGAAAGAAGATAAATCTCCTAGAAAATGAGATGTCTAAGAAAAGCATCACAAACATTGAATACATTAGAAATGTCCAGGGTCTCGTCCACACTTTTCAACCCCAGTATAAGTTTATATCATAGTAAATCATCACCCAGAAAGGATTTTCACCATAAACATTCTTTTGCAATTGTAAAATTCCACCCTTTACACTTGAACACTCAAGGAAGCCACCTTTCTCCCTGTTAGAATCACTGGAGTGGGTCAAGATTCACAAAGATCAAACATTACCCCAAAGGGGGAAAGGGGGGGGGCACCAAAGGACAAAATATTTTTAGAGATATTGTGACACTTATGGCTGACTGACAGATGATACACATATGTGACAGTTGTCATTTAAAGCTGATAACACCATAGAGCAGCAGTCTCTTAAATGAAAAGTACTGTGGCAGTGTTTCAGACTGATATTCCAATATATGGCACTTGAGGTACATGTAGTAGAATGAAAAGGGAAGAAACTGGTGTTTAAAAGAATAAAATAAAATAATATCTGTATTGTTAATTTTATATTTAGCAAAAGTTTTCAGCAGATTTTTCTCTGTTCTTTTTCATGCAAGAAGATATGCGTATAAGAATGAGGGAAAGAAAGTGATGCTAAGAAAGGCAAACAAGAACAAAATCTATATAAGAAACATATCAGAAACATTGTTAAGTTTTAGTGAGGTAAATAATGATTTCAATGAGTTAGATACTCCCACTTTTCTTCAGAGCAGGAGTAAAATACGCTAAAGTTGAGTTGTTATTCTAAACCTTTGGCTCAGACTTCTTCATAAATGTTATATTTCTACTTACTTACTTCACCCAAAATTCACTCCAGATCTAACTCCACAGACCAGGTTCACATAGCTCGCAAGAGGTGCAAATTTTTAAACACCACCTGCTGGACTGCACCACATTGAATGATCTTAGGAAGAACCTGATATCACCAAACTCATCCATCACTAACATTTATGTATGGAGATACAGAGCAAAGCACTGTGCATGAGCCCAGTTGCTTCCAGCTTGCAAAAGTTGCATTTAAAATTAAAAAATTGTACAGTTTTGTTTTTCCTTTGACTTTTTAACTTCCTATGGATCACTTAAGTGGCTTTTAAAATAAAATAACTACAGTTATATAGTTTTGTTCTGTAGTCAGAAGTTCATAATTTTAAATGCCACAAATGGCAAAAACAGGGGTGTTTCATTTCCTGGTAAAATAGCATAGTAATGATTTTTTGTATTACTAAAATTGCTAATGTCTTGGGTGATGTTTGGTAGATACGGTAAAGGTAAAATCCCCGTTCCTATGCCATTAAGGCATATTAGGGATCTGATGTTGAGCCATTATTTCCAAGACCATCAGCACATGGAAATGTGATGTGGTCAGCATTACGCCTGACCAGATGTTGTTTTGTAGGGTAGGGGTCAGTGGCTGTGCATTTTGATTATTTCATTTTATGTGTTTTTTTTTTCAATTAAAAACAAAACATTTCTTGGCTTTTTTAAAAAAAAATGAATGGTGCCATTTTCTACTGTTTCAGGGCTATGGGTGATGGAAACTTGTATTATGCTGTAGTTGAAAATGACGTTGACAGGCTCACTGAACTCCTTGAGCAGGGAGGAAATGTAGATGAGTTTTATGAGGACACAATGAACATCAGCTCAAAATCATTGCTTCATGTCTGCTGTGGGAAAGGCCATGTTGAATGCTTGAAGTAAGGTGGATTGCTGTGCCATGACTCCTGTTTCTGAATGAAGTGACAGAAGTCTTTTGGAAGAGCAAGCATGCGTCCATCTTTGTGCATGCTGTTGATGCAGTTAACACTTTGTGACAAAGTATGTAGTTTCCCTGTAATGTCTTTTCTTTCATATTTTTTTTGTTCACTTTCTTACACATAACATTATGACAATGAGAAGGAAACAGTTCATCATTTTTCTACTGATATGCCCAAACTTAAATAAACTGTGCACCCAAGACACCCCATTTTCAAAATTACCGTTTCTTAAAAACACACTCACATGTAGAAAACTCTCTATTGTAATCATGACTTCCAGAGGTCTTGTGAGTTGGTTTTTTTTTTTCCTGTTCCATCTCGGAATTGAACTTGTGATCTTCCAATGTTGCTGCACTTCAAAGTGCATCTTAATGATTTAACTAAGGAGGGCCAGTATTAGTTGTCACCAAACAAAATTATTTAAGTTCTCAGTGCTTGTTTCACATGCTCCACAGCCAGCATGAGGCTTCTTCTGCTGTTTCTGCCTTTGCTCTTTCTTGTCCCTTTATGCCCAGATGATTACATAGGTCATATGCACACAATGTAGCTAATTCACCACTAGCACATACGCACACAAAACATGAAGCTTCTACCTATCAAGATAAGTACAGAGAACCTAAGTAGACTGCTTTTCTGTAGATTTTTTAAAATACTTTTTCCTGTTTTAATAATGATATTCTTCATTAACTCTTTAGCTTCTTCTTCTTCTTCGTTCGCACTGTCTGTCTATATCTGCAGTCCTGTCTCTTGGATAAATTTCACTGTTTTTTGTAACTCATGTATGGAACTGTAGAGCTTATCTTCTTTAGTGGTTTCACTGGGCCAGTAATTATTTCTCAGTGTCTCGTAGTTGATGCAGTTCTGGAGGATATGTTCTACGGTTTGGGGCACCTGGGCACATGTACATAGATTAGTAGTACCAACCTTAAACTTTGTATACATATGACTTCGGAGTCGGCTGTGTCCTGTTCGGAGACGGAAGATGGTGACTTGTTCCTTTCTGTTTAGCATGTGATAGTCATCATGTGGTGGTGTTTGTGGCTTCCTGTAGGTTTTTATCATGCTTTTCTTCTGATTATAGGTGACTGGTATGTCTGGTTGCTCCATTTCAGTGCCCTCTTTGGCCAGATGGTCAGCTTTCTCATTGCCTGGTATCCCACAGTGGGAGGGAATCCATTGCAAAGTGACTCCATGTTGTAAGCCAATTTTTGACAAGGCATCCTTAAGGTCTGGTAGTTTGTTGCACTGAAGAGCCTCCAGTACTGATCTTGCATCTGTGAGAATTACTACAGGACATGTATCAGTTCTGGAGTCTGATAGTTTTTCAACTGCAGCAATAATCGCCCTAACTTCTGCATCAAAGCTGTTGCAGTATTTACCAGTGGGTATGGAAATCTTGTCAATGGTGTTGTTTGGATATTCAATATATGCTCCTGCCCCACCATTCTTAATGGCATTATGTGCAGATCCATCTGTATACACACGTATCCAGGTGTCACATGGATATTTGTCATCTAGAACACTAAGTGTGGCTGTTGATCTTACAAGACTGCTCTGCATCTCACCATTCTGCACACCTTTCACTTCAGTCTGAATAGTTATTTGTGTATAATCTGCTTCTTTCCATGGTGTATGCTCTGGTACAGATGATAATGGAGTGACTACAGTTGGAAGGTCAGGTATCAGCTTACGCATACGCTTGGCCTGATGAATGAAGCTGCTTCTTTTAAGCCGTCCTAATGCCAAGTTATTGAATCTCTCCTTCAGGGGATGGCTTACAGAGCTAAGGAATTTTTCTCCCATGGTCATGACCTTTGTGTCTCTACGTTCCTTTAGCGGTTGAACACCAACTATTTTCTGCATTTCTACTATTGGTGTGGACCTCATGGCACCTGTGATAATCCGTAGTGACTGATTTTGAACCTTGTCTAGATTATGCAGCGTAGTGTTTGATGCTGTGCACCAAGATGTTGAGCCATATTCTAAATGTGGTAGAATACTTTGCTGATATACATTCTTGAGGATTCTTTCACTAGCTCCCCATGTAGTCCCACTCAATTTTCTTAATATGGCTAGTTTTCTTCTGGCTTTTGCTTCTGCACTGTTGATGTGTTGCTTCCAAGTCAGTTTTGAGTCAAGAGTCACTCCTAAGTAAGTGGGTTGGTTGTCCATCCTTAAGGGTATTTCATTTACAAAGATCTTACCTGCTTTCTGTTTAGATGAGAGGGTGAACAGAGTGGTGCTTGATTTCTCTGTATTGATACTTACACACCATTTGTTTGTCCATGATGTCAAGATGTCTGCTGCTCTTTGGAGTCTCTGTGTAGCAACTGTCGCATATTCATCTGTACACCACATGACCAGATCATCTGCATACAGTGCCGCTTTGATTCCATAGGGAAGTTCCTTGACCAGGTCATTAATGAATACAAGGAATAGTGTAGGCGAAAGGACTCCTCCTTGTGGTACACCGTGTCGCAGAAGTACTTTCTGGCTTTTGTGTCCATCCATTACTACTCTAGCTCTTCTATTGTGTAAATAGGACTTTATCCAGTTGTACAGTCTTCCATTCACATTGCAGTTTCTTAGTTTCCACAGCAGACCTTTTTTCCATACTTTATCAAAGGCTTTCTTCAGGTCTATCCACGCTGCTAGTACAAGGTTTTTCTCTTGGAATGCATCCTCAATCTCTTGAGAGAGATAGGTCACTTGATCTTCCGTACTGTAGTACTGCCTAAATCCTGCTTGTTGTGGAACGAGAAGGTTTTCACTTTCTAGGTACCATTTTAGCCTCAGGTCAATGATGCGTTCCATCGTTTTGCATAGGCAGCTAGTGAGACTGATTGGCCTGTAGCTGGAGGCAGTATCACTGTTTTTCCCTGGTTTTAGCAGTGGTACCATGCTTGCTTCCTTCCAGATTTGAGGTAACTTACCTGTGCTCCAGCACATATTGAAAATATCCAACAGCTTTCCCATTGCTGCCATTCCCAGGTTCTTGATCATTTCATTGGACACTCCATCTGGTCCTGGTGATTTCCTTGGTTTCAGTTTACTAACTGCTAGGTCTAACTCACTGCGTGTGATTGGTGCATCCATGACCTCCACTTTTCTGACTTGTTCCTCCTCTTTCTGTGGCTCGATGCGCACTGTACGCTCCTTCTCTGGATGGATATCAATGTTGCAGTCCTGTGCAAACATGCGAGCAAAGTGATCTGCTACCTGCTTACCTGTAAGAGTTTTCCCATCCTCTATTAGTGTAATCTTTGTACTTCTTCCAGTACTCTCATCATTTAACTGTTTGATTAGTTTCCATAGTTTCCTTCCATCCTTTTCAAAGTTTCTTATCTTATATCTTATATCCTTCCCGTGCCGTTAGACGTCACATAGGGCTCGCAAAGTAGTTCGCCAATTTTTCCTGTCTTCGGCGAGTCTTTCAACCTCATCAAAGGATTTTATGCCTGTTAACTTGGCCTCTCTTAATAATGTTCTCTTCAGAGTTTCACGCGGTCTGCCCCTTTTTCTTCGGCCTGTTGTTTAGGGACTCTGTTTTCTCTCTCCAACTTTCCCGTCTGGCTTGCAGCTTTGCTCTCTGAAATTTGGCCTTAGAATGTTGGTAATTATTGTGGTGTTCTTGGCATGGTCTATTTTCTGCTTGCTTTCGAGCTGCTTCCATGTCATCATGGAGTTTTCCCAGCTCACTAGACCAGTATGGTTTATAGTCCCTGCGAGCTCCTCTGGGAATGGTTTCATGAGCGGCCTGAAGGATACAAGCATTGAATTCCTTCACTATGCTGTTAATATCCTTACCTTCTATGGACAGCTGTCCCACCAGGATACCTGTACGATGTCTGTACATTGTCCAGTTTGCTTTTTTATAGTTCCATCTGGGGAGAGGGTTACTGGTGTTAAGGAGTTCATTTTCTATTGTCAGGAAGACTGGTCGATGGTCGCTACCTCCAAGTTGTTTTCCAACTTCACGTGTAATGTTCCACTTCAGATCTGGAGAGTGGAATGCCAGATCTGGTGTTGATTTTGTACGCCAAGCCCTTGAGTAAAATGTTGGGGCATCCATTGGCTGGTTGATCAGGAGAAGTCCATTATCATCCTACCAGCTCTCAACTTCCTCTCCTCTCTTGTCTATGTGGTCATAGCCCCAGCTCTGGGAATGGCTATTAAAATCACCACAGACCATCAGTCTCTCTTTGTGTGGGATTGTTCCTAAAGCAAGTGGGCGGTCATTAGGACAGTAATAGTTAAGGAGGTGGAAATCTGTATTACTACTTTTTAGATGGATCATCTGGTATTCGGCTCCTTCCATGTACACTCCCACCTGACATGCGCTGATGTTATTCTTAACAAGTGTGAGTACTCCTCCTTTTCTTCTGTCCTGTCGGTCTGATCTAAAACACTTTTAGCCTCTGATTTTAAAGGCGGCATCTTTGGTTAGGTGTGTCTCCTGTATGCAGCATATACTTACCTGCTCTGCAAAAAGTATGTTCTCTAGTTCAACCTTTTTGCTATAGCCATCTCTAACACTGCTGACACCCTCAGCATTCCACTGCATTATTTTAAGTTCTTGCTTTTTGGCTGTTTTCTTCTGTTGTATTTTTTGGCCAGTAGCTCTACTCTCATGTCTCCTGACTCCACAAGACGAACTGAGAGGACCTCCAGTAGCATTGGGTGGACCCTTTCGAGGCAGGGGGCCTGCACTGCACCTGCCTGGTTAGTCTTCACAGGGTGAGCACCATGTTTGAAAACTGCAGATAGAGACATTTCATTAGCGATAATGCGTGTTACCCTGATTTTTGCTTTTTGGCTGGGTAACTCCGACTTCAGCACCTTTCCTTGCTAGGGCAGACTGTGGTCTTGCTCGGACTGCCATGAAGACAGTGTGGCTGGCCTGGCCAAAACTTTGTTTTCCAGCCTCTGGTGGCTGTACTTAAGCGCCTTCTCCATGTCAGATGGTTTGAGACAGTTCCACAAAGACACTCTGACTCTGAGATGAGGAATCTGATGAGTGCTTCAACGATATCCATTCCCCGCCACCTATAGTCTACTGGCTCTGTTTTGTTTACATCATTCTGATAGCCATTGTTGTAAAGACCCGTAGGCTTGTCACGTCCTGGATTCATTGGTTTCACACCAGACTTCCCTCATCCCCGCCAGAGATCTCCATGTCCCCATCCGTCCACCAACCTGACATCACATTTTGCAAAAATAACAATTACAATTACAATTAGTGTTGATTGCTACAAGTTTCTGGGCTACAGAGGTAGGTCAGAGTTTTTAAGCAAACAGATCCATGTTCCCTGTCTCACAAACACTATGTTAAGATAAGTGTGCTCTTAACACAGTTGTTCCCAGGGGAAACTCTTTAGCTGATTCTTATGTAGTTTTATATAGAATTAACCCATTATTAACAAAAACCAGTGTTCACAAGGCACAGCCATGCTACTTGCACATCATATTGTGCAGTTTAGTACCATCTAGCAGGGTTGTGCGAAGAATGTGTCAGCATGCCAAACTAAGAAATGGCTACCAAATCCAAGGAAGGCAGCAGGCATTCAACTTACCCACTCTCGGCACGGGGAGGTAGTGACGAAAAATAACAATACGAGACTCTTTTGAGGTCCCATAATTGGAATGAGTACACTTTTACATATAACAACCATTGAAACACATTAAATAACTTTGTTGTTCCTTGTTGATTATTCAGTATTTTGATATAAATAGGAATAAATTTAAAAAACCTATGTTTTGCAGAATTTAGGTTCTGAACACATTATTTTAAAATTATATTACAAATTATCAAATGTATATTCTGGTAACACAGAAAGTCCAGTAGTTTGAAGAACAAAACGAAGAAATAACTGGAGTATAAAACATATTATCTAAAATTATTGATATGAGTAATCACCTATTATTGATCTGAGTCTTTAGTGAATTAATGGGACTCTTGTCCTTGCTTCTCCTTATTTAATTGTTCAGTATCAGACGTGTATTTGGTCACTTTCAGCTTCATGCAGGTTCCATAAAGCACAGGTGTAGGCATCTTCTCCGTGGGCTCCGAAACGCTTTCATTTGTGTGAAAATTTGTAGGTTGTATAGTATTACCTCCAGTGCCTAACAGCTTTCGTTCTGAAGGGATGTAAAAATAGGAATAGCTTTAAAGAATTGCATGCTTCTATTTAATAAAAAAAATTCAGATTTTTTTTAGGAGATCATCATTACTGTATTTCAGTTCAGACAGCGTGCCTTTGTAAATTGTTCTGCATGCCAGACTTGGCACACTTGCCATTGGTTGCTAACCCCTGTTATAGTATATGTGAATGAAAAAACCATAACATTTGTTGCAGTTATGTTTATATTAGATTTTTACTAACATACTAGTTGTAACCTGTTAAAATGTGATGAAAGAAGAAAGGAAAACTGTAAGCTTTCTTCAACTATTCAGTTTCTTTGTCACATGTTTCAGAAAAGGCTCTGTCTCATAATAATTTGCTGTCAGAGAAGAATAAAAAAAAATTACTAAGCTTATACAGAAGTTATAAACAGAGACAGACCAAGACAACGATGGCATGACAACCTGGAAGAAGACCTACGAGCCCTTAAAGTGGACATTTGGCAGACTAAGAACAGGGAGGAATGAAGACAGGTATCCTCTGCTGCAGTGAGCCCCAGTGGCTCAGAAAGCTGAATGAATGACTGAATGAATACTAGAATACTTCCTTGACCGAATGTATATCGATGAATATCTGCAATCGATGCTTGTAGGCCATGAACAGATAAGCTGATTTAAGGATTTTATCTTCTTCACAGAGTTATTGGACTGTATGGATATCGAATCTTTCTTTATATTGTATTGGTTTCTTAGAATTAGTACATAACAGACACATCTTTCAGAATGTGTGAACATTAACTCATTCCAAACATTTATGCAGTTTTGTTTGAATTAGTTCTACACCAGCACATCTTAATTTGTCTTGTTCTATACTGGTTATAGTTCTACACTAACACATTTTAATTTGTCTTGTTTTTGTCTTATTCTGCACTGGTTATAGTTCTACACCAACGCATTTTAGTTTGTCTTGTTCTGAGCTGGCTATAGTTATACACCAACCTCTAACAAATTCAGCAGTTCATCTCAGGTTTTCAGTATCATCATAGAGCTTCTCCTGTAGAGGACTTGGGGATGGCCAGGGTCTTTGCCTGAGTGGGTTTTGTAGCTGGCAACTCACAAGCATGTGATTTGGTGTCTGGTGCTCTTTGCTGTGGGTGCATAGGTCTGTTGGGCCAATTTTCAGCTGGTATGTCTCAGCCTGCAGTGTCCTGCTCTAAGTTGGAAGATTATCACTTGGTCATTTTTTGAGTTTATAGTATTCATCATGCCAAACACCGTAAGAAATAGCATCTTATTGGCAGAAATGCAGATGAAGCCACTGACAGCAGTTATTGAGGAAAGACGCTGACGATGGTTGGGACATGTGCTCCAAATGACTGACAACTCACTACCAAAAATAACCAGTGTCATGCAATGCCGCTTCTGTGACCCACCAAGAGTGTAGGCCCAAACCCCACTATGCTCTGAGCCTCCATGCTAAATGAGACCGAGAACCTCAGGAGTAAATTCAATAGGATCACGGGGCGATCCTGATGGTAGAAGCAAATGAAGAAGACTACCAAAAATAGCACTAAGATGGACACCACAGGGGAACACAAGTAAGGGTAGACCAAAAGAGACATGGAGAAGAACAACAGAGAGGATGTTGAGCAATAGAGGGCTCACTGGGCAAGAGTGGAAAAAAAGGCAAAGGACAGGCATTTGTGGGAAAACCTTGTGGAAACCCCATGTGCCCTAGGTTCAGAGAGAGAGGGAGAGAGTATTCATCATCTTTTTGCTTTGGGGTGAGAGAGCTTGTGTGTCCCCATAACCCAAAGAACTTTGCTGAAAGGAGCAGCAGGTCCTAGCAGGATCACCCAAGCCAGTCAGATCTAAGGTTAGGGCCCAGACAAAGCACACCTCAGACTCTGCTGCCTTGCTGGATGGCTTGGGACAGTCAAAGGCTATGGAACCAAAACCTCCAAAAAAAAAACACATTAAAAAGAAGACAAATGTTCTAGGCTCAGAACTAAATGTAATGCAGATGTGCAAAGAATTTTAGTACAACACAACTTATGCTCACATGACATTACTACATTAATATGAATTCTTACTTGGGTTTGTAACTGATGTGATATCAGATAAAATTACTATGGATGAGAACTCACTTTCAGTAAAAAAAAGAAAATTAACATTAATTTAAATAAAGTCTGTAACTGTATCTCTGTTAGTGTAACTTTGTCTCTCAGTATTAGTAAAGTATTGTGAATAAAACTTCCAGATGTGTGTTATGGATCTGCTGATTAAAATTTGTTGTATGATGGTGGCTGTAATTTGTGCATTTAATGTGAAACAGGGTGTTGATCCAACACGGAGCTCAACTTGATGTAAGAGACAAATGGGGGCAAACACCTCTCATGTACAGTGTGACCATACAGTTCCCAGAGGTGGCTAAGGTACATTTCTTTGTTGTCACAGTAGTCTACTAGGAACAACTGTATTAAGTACACACTTATCTTAACATAGTCTTTGTGAGGCAGGGAACATAGATGTTTGCTTAAAAACTCTGACCTACTTCTGAAATCCAGAAACCTGTAGCAGTCAACACTAATTGTAATTGTTATTTTTGTAAAATGCAATGTCAGGTTGGTGGATGGATGGGGACATGGAGATTACTGGCAGGGATGAGGAAAATCTGGTGTGAAACCAATGAATCCAGGACGTGACAAGCCTATGGGTCTTTACAACAATGGCTATCAGAATGATGTAAACAAAACAGACCCAGCAGACTATAGGTGGCGGGGAATGGATATCGTTGAAACACTCATCAGATTCCTCATCCCAAAGTCAGAGTGTCTCTGTGGAACTGTCTCAAAATCGTCTGGCCAGCCAGCCTTGCATGCTGGATCTTACGTGAAAAACTGACATAAGTACAGCAGCCAGCTTCTGGAAAACAAACTTTTGGCCAGACCAGCCTACACCGCTGTCTTCATGGCAGTCCGAGCAAGACCACAGTCCGCCCTAGCAAGGAAAGGTGCTGAAGTCGGAGGTATCCTGCCAAAAGACGCATCACAAAAATCAGGGTACTATGCATCATCGCCAGTGTGCGTATGAAGAAGTCACAGTGGTAATCCCTTTTATACTAAATTGGATAGTCACACTAGAGGCTGTGGTAATACTTTGTTCATTTGATATTATCACAGTAGTAACTAAGTTAATGCTTTACGCAGTATCATGTATATTATTATTATCTGCCATGCTGGATAGCATTGGTGATCATGCTTCTCCATCTTGTGTGGTCCTTGGTGTTTCTGATTAATTCAGATGATTTTCTTTTTTTTTCCAATCCACTTAAATATTTTTTTCCATGGCCTTCCTCTCCTTCTTTTTTCCCTTCAGTTTTCCAGTCATTACTAGGTTCTCCAACTTCTGTCTTCTCATGACATGTCCAAGAAATTTTGAGTATCTTTCTTATCATGCTATCCAGTTTTCTTTGTTCTGTAACTTTTTTGAGGACCTCTTTGTTTTTCTGTCTGCCCAGGGTATTTTGCATCCTTTGCAAAACATCTCTGTTGCTTTCAGTTTCTTTGTCATTTGTTGTTTGCTGACTGTCCACACACAAATAACAATATTGGCTCTATATAGAACTGTAATACTCTTCACTTTTAGGCACATTTTCTATATAGTCATAGCAGTAATGTTTTATTAAGCATTTAATACAGTCATAGTGTTTGCTGTGATAGTTGCTTTGTACATTAGGTAGATAAAAGAGATAATGACTGCAGTTCTTCTTCTTCTTCTTCGAGGCTGTTGGTCACTTCAGATCCTGATCCTTGTCGACATGGCAAAGCCCGCAGTCCTCTCTAGATCCTGATAGGAGCCCCAAAGCTTTTGCCCCAAGCTTGTGTCCTCTGGCCATGTCTCATGCCTCAGGTCTGCATGGTTTGGGCACTCTTGTAGGATATGTTCTGGAGCCTGGACTCCACTGCCACATGGACACTCGTCTGTGTGAGACATTTTGAGTCGATGAAGGAACGACTGCAGTAAAACTGGTTCTGTTAATACAAGTATAGTACAGTTTTACAAAGCGATAGAAGGAATGAGAAAAGTGAGGGAAAAAAACACAAAAAATGAAGAACATACAACACCCAATATTTCGGCATGAGCCTTTTTCAAGGATTACATACAAAAACAAACACACAAGAAATAAAAGAATGAAAATGAAGAACTTAGCTTTGTGGCATCCCTCCTTGTACACAATACAACAGAATGTGCCCTAAAGACAAGGCTGGGAGACCACAAAGGAAAACACATTGAACCAATTGGATGTCAGAGGTGTTACAATGTGAATTCCATGCAGGAAAAAGCAGATATCCTGTCTTCACTGGCTGCAGAATAGGACTTGAAATTAACAAGAATAAAACAAAAATAATGAAAATTCCCATTAATCAGAATGGAAAAATACATGTAGAATGGACAGCTGTTGAAGAAGTCAATCAATTTGCATACCTTGGCAGCTACATAGACCAGGGTGGTGACACCAGAAAGGAAGTTAGAATTAGAATTGCAAAAGCACCATCGATCTTCAAGAACCTTGAGAACATATGGCATTCAAAAGTTATAAGCACAAAAACCAAGTTAAGACTGTTCAATTCAAATGTAATATCTACCCTCATTTATGCATGCGAAAGCTGGAAAACAACTAAGGAAAGAGACAATAAATTAGACTCTTTTGAAAACAAATGCCTGAGGAAAATACTCGGCATCAAGTGGAACAAATTCAAGAACAATGCAGAGATAAGACAGATGAGCAAACAACAACCAGTCTCATGGGTGATCAGGAAAAGGAGATGGATGTATGTTGGTCACATGATGAGAAGAAACAATTAGAGAATCCCAAAACAAGCTATCAAGTGGAACACAACAGGTCGGAGAAAAAGAGGCAGACCACAGGAAACTCTAAAGAGGACATTGCTAAGAGAGGCCAAATCAATAGGCATAAAATCCTTTGATGAGGTTGAAAAGCTTGCCGAAAACAGGAAAAATTGGCGAACCACCGTGTGAGCCCTATGTGATGTTAAACAGCATGGAAAGGATATAAGGTAAGTCAGAGAGGTGGCTAATCGAACACTTTGTACATTTGTTCAGTATAGCCACAAAGCTGACCAAGGAAATACTGTGTACATTTGTTCAGTGAAGACACAGAAGGAGCTTTGTACACTTGTTCAGTAAAGACATTAAATTTTTACAAGGAGGAGGCCAAAAGGCTAAGTCTATATATCTTCATATTTTTATCTGTTGTTTTGTGTGTGTGATCCTTGAAAAAGGCTTTTGCCAAAATATTGGATTGCTGTATGTCCTTCATTTATATGTTCTCACCTTGCTTTCTGCCATTCTTGTTACTGCCCACTGTCTTTTGTAAAAATGTACCACACACCCATCTGTTTTCAGTAAAGACATAGAAGGGGCTTTGTACATTTGTTTAATAAAGACACAGAAAGGGGGTTTATACATTTGCTCAGTAAAGTCACAAAAGGGGCTTTGAACATTTGTTCAGTAAAGTCACAGAAGGGGTTTTTGTACACTTGTTCGGCAAAGACAGAGGAGATCCACATATTGAACAATATTTAATATTTTAAAACTGCACAAGGACTTTATAGTGACCCTGTGTTTATGTCTCACCAGGTGTTGTTAGATGCTGATGCAGAATTAGTTAGTGGTCAAGACAGATATGGTAAAGCACCTCTGCACTGTGCAGTTGATGCGGGCAGTGAGGAGCTGGTACGCCTGCTACTACAGTATGGAGCCGACATTAATATTAGATGCCATGATGGGATGACACCATTGATGATGTGCTGTACATCTGACAGAGATGGCAAGAAGGCAGATGTGATGGAGGTGTTGCTGGAAGCAGGTGCCATGATTGATTTGAAAGACTTCCGAGGAAAGAGGACACCATTACATGTTAGTAGTGAGCGTTTTTATTTTTTTTACTTAATCATTTCAATCTTATTCAGACTTCTTTACATGTTCTGCCCCTCAGTGCTATGAACTCATCATGAATCTCAGTCTTGAATGTGATATGTTAATGCCCCTTTTCCAGTTTAGTATACACATATGTCCATATAAAGTCCTCTTAAAATATGCGTGGTTGAGTAATGAAAATTAGTTTTGAGGTCTTAAAAGTTGGAAGGTCTTTATAAGAGTGCCTTAAAAAGAAAATATCATCATTCCACTTTATGACAATTCACGTTACAGTAACCCCCCTGTGACTGTTTCATTCAGCTGCCCTTGAACATAGTGTATTTTGGATATATTGTTGATGTGTGCCGTATTTTCAGCCATATAAGATACACCAACATATAAGATGCATCTATAATTTGCAGGGAATACTTTGGGAAAAATCCCACAAATTTCCATGAACTTCTTGGCTTATCCAAGATTGTATATGCTGCTGGATATTCTCCCATAGAACTTCTTGAGCAAAACATGCAACAAACCTTATAAATGCTGGTATGCGGAAAATATCTGGAAACAAAGTTAGACTGTTGAACAGTTTGGTGGTGGCCATTGGTTTTTTTTTAAAAAATCTTACAAATATTTTAATCTCATTTTGGTTTGCAATCACAATTTAATCATTTATAATCATATATATATATTGCATTCTCTTGTTGTCAGGAGACTAGTGTGTTAAACATGGGCATTTAGGTTTTAGTCTAGTACCAGAAACCTCTACTCCAAGAACCACCTAAATCAACCACTGGGGTAAAGGAAACACTGCTTAAATCAACCACTGGGATAAAGAAAACACTACTTAAATCAACCACTGGGGTAAGGGAAACACTACTTAAATCAACCACTGGGATAAAGGAAACACTGCTTAAATCAGCCACTGGGATAAAGGAAATACTATTTAAATCAGCCACTGGGATAAAGGAAACACTACTTAAATCAACCACTGGGGTAAAGGAAACACTACTTAAATCAACCACTGGGGTAAAGGAAACACTACTTAAATTAACCACTGCAGTAAAGGAAACACTACTTAAATCAACCACTGGGGTAAAGGAAACACTGTTTAAATCAACCACTGCAGTAAAGGAAACACTACTTAAATCAACCACTGGGGTAAAGGAAACACTACTTAAATCAACCACTGCAGTAAAGGAAACACTACTTAAATCAACCACTGCAGTAAAGGAAACACTACTTAAATCAACCACTGCAGTAAAGGAAACACTGCTTAAATCAACCACTGCAGTAAAGGAAACACTACTTAAATCAACCACTGCAGTAAAGGAAACACTACTTAAATCAACCACTGTGGTAAAGGAAACACTACTTAACCACTGGAGTAAAAGAAATAGAGTGATTCATGGGGAGTTTTTCTTTTTTTTTAAAAGTCCACCTTAATGTAGTGAGAAATATGGTGTTGTATTTTAGGACCCTGCCTATGTTTCAGGTAATATGCGAAATATTTCACATGGTGAAATAATATGCCTCGTTTCATCTCCAAACTGCAGGTGGCAGCAGTGTCGGGAAATGTCCGTGCTGTTGAGTTACTGATTGCTGCTGGAGCTGATACTAATGAAATAGACAAGACGCTTCGAACTCCTTTAACCCTTGCCATCTTTGCTGGGGTACGAGGTCCTGAAGTTGGTGAAAACTTCATGAAAATTATTACTATGTTGGTGTCTGCTGGTGCAGAGCTGAATGTGAATGTCAGTGAGAGTTGCAACCCTTTGATGTCTGCTGCCCTACTCAAGTCTGAAGGAATGATCCGTTACTTTCTGTCCCTGGGTGCAGACCCTAATATCAAATGTAAGTGTTTATATTGTAGCTTAATGAGAACAATATGCACAAACATGCATATTGATGTAGCATATTGGAACACTCTTAGAAAAAAATTTAAGATGGCTTAGTAAACAATGGTGGTTCAGACTGCTTTGAAACACATCTTCGTATGCACACTAGCGATGATGGCGGTACTCTGATTTTTGCGGTGCGGCTTTTGGCTGGGTACCTCTGGCTTCAGCACCTTTCCTTGCTAGAGCAGACTGTGGTCTTGCTTGGACTGTCATGATGACACTTGCTGGTCTGGCCAAAACTTTGTTTTCCAGAAGCTAGTGGCTGTACTTTAAGCCCTTTCTCCGTGTCAGATCCAGCATGCAATGCTGGCTGGCCAGACGGCTCTAGGATGACGAATCTGATGAGTGCCTCAACAATATCCATTCCCCGCCACCTGTAGTCTGCTGGGTCTGTTTTGTTTACATCATTCTGATGGCCATTGTTGTAAAGACCCATAGGCTTGTCACATCCTGGATTCATTGGTTTCACACCAGATTTTCCTCATCCCTGCTAGCAATTCTCCATGTCCCCATCCATCCACCAACCTGACATAACATTTTACAAAAATAACAATTGCAATTAGTATTGACTGCTACAGATTTCTGTGCCATAGAAGTAGGTCAGAGTTTTTGAGCAAACAGATCTCTGTTTCCTGTCTTACAAAGACTATGTTAAGTGTGTTCTTAACACAGTTGTTCCCAGGGGAGAAACAAAATGTCATTTCAGGTAACATTTTTTTTTATTAGTTCACACAAGTTGAGATCATTTGGCTGATTTGGCAATCTTGGAGGAAGGGCAGGCAATGGATTCTGCAATTATTATCGATGCGTTTATAATATACTTACGAAATAAAAGATTTCATTTACAGTTGTGAATAACACCAGTGTCAAGAATTAAGGAACTAGGGTTGAAACTTTCTGAGACATTATCGTTGTTGTCAGTCAGCATAGGTTGGGTATTAGTCATTGTATGTATGTCAGCAGAGCACACATGGATGTGGCTAGAGAACAAAAATGAACTTTCAGACTTCTAATGACATCAGTTCATTCATAACAAATTCTTCAGTATCAAAGAGAAGAGCTGAGAGTTTCTGTGTATAAAACATTCATTTCATTGAAATTTGTTTCTTTTTTTTTTTTTAAATATTCAGTTCCATCAGGAGTTACTCCAGCTCTTGTTGCTGCCAGCACAGGAGATCTGCCTAGCCTCAAAGCACTGATTTACTATAACTCCAATCTAATGATGAAGGGGAACGTCTACAAACGACGGAGAAGAGTTGAGCTCATTCTAGATCCTTTTGAACTCGCTTACATGGAAGGCCACTTGGATTCCTGTGTGCTTATGGCAAATGCAGGCTATTGCTTGCACAGAAAAACACAGCTATTTACAGATGATTTAAAAGTTCTCCAAAGTGGGTCAGTGAGTACACACAGTCCAGCCTCAAATCAAGTGTCCTTAGCTTTAGCCAATCCAGAAAATGTTCCTAGGAATTACAGAAACATACTAGACTGGATGATAGAACAGGCCCGCAATCCAAGGTCTCTGAACAATGAGGCAATATTTGTTATTAGAGCTTGTCTCAGATGTCGCTTGGTTGAAGGGGTGGATTCTCTGCCATTACCTTCATCTGTTAAAAGATCTATTTTGTTAATACATATACTTACGTGATAAAGATCTGTTTTACAGAAAATCCACTTCATCACAACAACCCATGACATCAGATTGTTCACGGCTTGCCCACAGACATTTCTTATATAGTCAAGAATGATGACAGTATTTTATGTATGTCACTTTTGATCAAATGACAGTTGAAATAATGTTAATAACATTCATTCATTTGAATCATCATCATCACTCCTTTGTACTCACAATGGAGCATAATGCATCAATAAAGGTTTCCCAGCTAATCCAGTCTTGATCAAGTCAGGATACCTCAAACAATGCCTTTCTTGCTTCCTTTAGTTCTTCCTGTACTGAGCATCTCCATATGAATTATACAAAGCTTTTATAAGTACAGGAAAAATAGCACCCCTATTTTTCAATAGTCCCAGGTAGATTTGTACCATGTGTGAACCAGCACCCAATTTCCAGTTTTAAAAAACCCTTCGTCTCAGTCTCTCAGTTTCTGGTGCACAGCATCCCCTGTGGCATTATGTTGTGTCTGCACCCATTTGTAGACTTGAGCCCTGTGCATGTACCCATTGCCATACAGCACTTATATTTCAGTGTTGTGTCTGAGGGGTTGAGACCTTTGCTGGATCACAGATACTGGTGCTAACAGTCATGGATTTCTACATGTTCTTTCAGAAATTTTATCTGCATTTTCTGATTTTCATTCACTCATATACATTGTAACAGATATTTTGGTTGAGGAGCCAAGGTATTTATATCATCTGCAGTCCAGACAGAAATATCAACATCTTACATCCTTCCTGTGCCGTTAAATGTCACATAAGGCTTGCATGGTAGTTCGCCAAGTTTTCCTGTTTTTGACGAACTTTTCAACCTCATCAAGGGATTTTATGCCCACTAATTTGGCCTCTCTTAACAGTGTCCTCTTTAGAGTTTGATGTGGTCGACCTCTTTTTCTTCAGCCTTTTGTGTAGCTTGTTTTGGGATTCTCTGACTGTTTCTTCTCATCACATGACCAACATATGCCCATCTCCTTTTTCTGATCACCCATGAGTCAGGTTACTGTTCACTCATCTGCCTTATCTCTACGTTGTTCTTGAATTCGTACCACTTTATACTATGTATTTTCCTTAGGTATTTGTTTTCAAGAGTAATTTCTTGTCTGTTTCTTTAGTTTTTCAGCACATGCATAAATGAGAATGGATATTACATTTGAATAATCTTAGCTTGGTTTTTGTGCTATAACTTTGAGTGCCATATATTCTCAGGATTTTTTAAGGTCAATGCTACTTTTGCAATTCTAACTTCCTTTCTGGTGTCACAATCCTGGTCTATGTAGCTGCTGAGGTATGTAAACTAGTGTACTTCTTTAACAGCTTTTCCTTCTACATATATTTTTCCTTCTTGATTAATAGAAAGTTTATTATTTTTGTTTATAACAAAATAACACTCAGCCATAAACCTATATAATCCTTCTGGATGCAACTGCGTATGTTACAGCCTAACCTTGCCTACTAAATTAACACAACAAAATCAAAGCTTTAGAAATGAGATTTCTGAAAATGATGGCACTATCATGCAAGAGCCAAGTAACAGATGACACATTGTATTGATGTGTAACACTTTTCCAAGAGAGATCTTTTGTGGCACTGATATTAAAAGAATAAATATGTTTTTTTATTTCATCTCCGTCATACTTGAAAAGACTATGCTTCTCGCCACTGTTCTTTCTGAGCTGTGCTCAGTACAGAATTATACATTTTTGGAGCTGTGCAAAAAAAAAAAAAATAAAAAGAAACTGCTACTTGTATTTTCCAATTCTCAGATGTTACTCCATGCTATAATTGCAATCAAGAAAAATGCAGTAATGGTATGTTTTTCCTTTACTGTTTCTTTCTTGTTCAGATATGACTTTCGGATCAGATGTTTCAACTGGTCTTTTATTGTGTTGTTTTGGTAGTACTGTAGCAGAATTGTGACAGAGAATAGAGGGTAATTAAAATAAACTGGCAGATGAATTTCCACTGCTGAAACGTACAGCATATCTATCTGTTATTAAATGTACAGGCCGTTACAGTGTCTGTGTGTATGTTGTTACTACACACAATATTTTTTTGCACATGAACTGAACATTTTGCACACAGAGACAAACCCTTAGAGGCAGCATTGCTTCTCAGCATCATTCTTTACAAATAAGTCATCTGTCTAGAGTTAAAAAATAAATATCATTGTTTGATATGAGAAAGTGATGCCAAGACCTGTGCCACACCTGGACATAACCAAAACACAAAGGAAGAGTAACAGATGAAAAGATGTACCAACTTAAAGATGTTCATCATTACTAAGCATTACTTTGTTAAATGTTATCAGACACTAATGTATGAGATGCTTTATAGAAAATGAATGAAATGAAACTAACCAGACCTTTATATGCATAACAGTGGGGTGAAGATGCTGTCCAATGAGGCAATCAGCGACCCACAGCTGATATGCTAGCGTCAGGGTTAGCAAGCCATAACTGACCAAGACCCTGTCCCATCTCTCCATTGGTGCTTCCAGTAACAGGCCTAGCCTGGCTAACAGGGCAGGTGATCGCCATAGTCCCCATGGTGGTGGAGTCTCTAAAGAAGCCATAACTGACCAAGACCCTGTCCCATCTCTCCATTGGTGCTTCCAGTAACAGGCCTAGCCTGGCTAACAGGGCAGGTGATCGCCATAGTCCCCATGGTGGTGGAGTCTCTAAAGAAGTGTTGCACACCCCCTGCTTTTTAGCTGTACTCCAGGACTGAAAAAATAGCTGCCATTACTGGCTCTCATGCCAATACGATGATGTACCTCAACACCATCAGCTGCAAAGAACACCAGCTCATAGTTACAGGGAGACACAAGACAAGACATGACTGTGCATAACAAGAGTCAGCAATATACTGTTACTTAGGTGATCTTATACAGCAACAATTTACAAAACATTCCATAACAAACAAATGCAGCCAGATTCATAATCACATACAGTTAAATAAATGAACGACAATGTCACCATATGTATCATATATATTTTAATTGTCTTATTTTTTTCTTCTGTAATTCCCACCCTAGCCCAAATGCTCTATAAAAAAAAAATGGGAGAAATAATTCCCATAACGCATTCTCTCATTTTTCACGTATCAAGCAGAATGTTGTAGTAATAAACGTTCTGTAGAACACTGTTATCAGCTGCACAAAAATCATCCAAAATCATTTTGCTGAGCATGAAACTTTGGTGAAATAGACAACACACTAAAGAATGTGAAACTTCATATTCCTTTACCATGTCCAGCTCCTTGACATCATCAGCACATGTTAACACAGACAAGATGATGAATGATAAAATGATGCAGAAGTGGTCCGGCTTAGTCTGAATCATCCTTCTTGTGTTTCTTCTTCTTCTTCTTTTTCTTCTCAGAAGAGACCTGAAAATAAAGTTGCAATGACTGTTCACACAACCCAGGAGACATAAATCATGTAAATATTTTTACATATATCTGATTACTCAAAAATAAGAAAACAAAACTCTTAAATGTAATCTAAAATTATAGTTGGGCCAGCACATGAGACAAAGAAAAAAAAACCCTGTGCCTTTCACTCTTTGCTGGAGCGTCAATGAGGAAGTGAATTTCAATTGCTAAATAAAAATCTAACATCTACGAGGGGTGATTGATGAGTTCTCAGCATAAAGTAAAACGGATTATTTGTGGACAATTTTTGGGGGTTTATTTCTCAACACAGTCCCCTTGCAAGTTTATGCACTTAGTCCAGCGATCCTGGAGCATACAGATCCGTTCTTTGTTAAAGACAGCATCTTGTGCCAGAAGAAAGTGGTCTACAGCATGAATGACATCATCTGAAGCAAATTTGCAACCACTGAGCTCCTTTTTGAGTTTGGTAAACAGGTAATAGTCTGAAGGGGTCAAATCTGGGGAATAAGGAGGATGTTCAAGAAGCTGGAAGCCACATTCATGAATGGCAGCCATTGCCACCACCGACTTGTGAACTGGAGCATTGTCTTGATGAAAGATGACTCCTCTTGTCAATTTCCCTCCACGCTTTTGCTTCACTTTGACCCGCAGTTGCTTCACAAGATTAGCGTAATAGGCCCCGGTGACCATTCTGCCCTTCTGAAGATAGCCTACCACTAGCACACCTACTGAATTCCAAAAGATGGAATCCATCACTTTGCCTGCAGGCAGAACCACCCTTTTGCTTTCTTTGGAGATGGGGATCCATGATGTTTCTACTGCTTCTTTGGTTTCTGGTTGAAAATGATTAACCCAAGTCTCATCCATAGTCACAAATTACTGAAGAAACTTTTCAGGATCTGCAAAAAAATGGCCAAGATTGTCTCTTGACTTTTTGAGGCGCTGTCGTTGTGATCAGCTCCAAAAAGTTTCAGGACCCATCAAGCAGAGATTTGAAGATCATTATGAATAATGGCATGAACATGTTCCTGGGAGATGCCAACTCAGTAGCAATGTACCACTCAGTTAGATGTAGATCCTTCCATTATCATGTCATGGATTCTGCCAGTGGTTTTATCGGTGATTACCGTTCTTGGTCTTCCTGGGCGGGGATCATCTTCCAGACTCTCACTTCCATGTTTGAACTGAACTGCACATTTCTTCACTGTGCTGTAAGAAGGGGCAGTCTCTCCTAGAGTCTCCACCATATCCTCATGGATCTCCTTTGATGATAAGCCCTTGATGCAGAGGTAGCAAATGACTGCTTGATGATAAATTTTATCCATTTTCTCAATTTCTGCCACCCCTTACCACTACAGTAGCCTGTAAAAAAAACTGCTTGAAGATAATTTCTTTAAATTTGATGTTTAATCTTACATTAACCTGATCTACAAATGCACCTAATATCTACTGTGCATTTCAAGTATTTGTACCTTATGTCGAGAACTTATCAATCACCCCTCATAACTACGAAGTAACACACTGGCTCCCAATGTGGGGTTCTGTGCAGCAAATGTAGATTTAAAAATTGATTTTCTTTTTGTACATCACATTTTTAACGTTCCCGTCCGTGCCACACAAAAAGCGCGGGTCCTGATCTGTATAGTGGGCATAGTTGTAAAATGGAATGGAAAACAGTATTTACATGTACTTCTGTGTACTTATTATGTTTCAAAGTATAACTAAATGTATGAAAATTTCATAAATGCAGAGTTTTTTTAGGAAAAAAGAAGTAATGTGGTGTTTTTAGACAATGATTGTGCCCAGTTCACTATCGGCTAGGTCTAGATATGCACTACTTACCATCTGAGATGTCTAGATCTATTTGTCAATCTCATATTGTGATTCTATGTTGCATTCTCACTAAATTAATGTCTGAAATAACCTACTAACTATTTCTCCAGTCGTCTAATATGTCTAAATCTACTTAGGATACATTCAAGAGCAGTAGGGTGGTCACAGGCCATGTCCATACCCCTATCTACATAGTCAAAAATTGAAAAATTTCGATGTTTCTCTTCCTTTTTCTCACTCAGCATCACTCGTAACTAAGGACTCTCCACCATTTTGAAAAGTGTCACCGGAAACGCGAACGAAATATGTACAATCTAAATGTTACACCGGTTGGTTTTATTGAAACAAATGAAATGTCACTATAACGACTATGGCATGCAACTCAGTAATCGGAAATCCTCACTATAGCGACTATGGCATGGGAAGAGTTAAGGGCATGCATCTTTCTCGTCGCTACATATGCCTGTGAGACCTGGACACTTAACAAAACAGCTGAGAAACACATAAATGCCTTTGAATGTAAATGCTACAGAAGAGTTCTTCAAATATGGACGCAAAAAAAAAGAACAAATATATCCATACTACAAGAACTTAATATTGAAGAAGGTTGGCTAGTAAAGAGGATTAAACAGAGAACATTTAAATATTTTGGTCATCTTAAACGTCATGAGAAGACCGCCTTGGAACAGTGCATAATGGGAAACAGAAATAGAGGAATATCAAGGCGAAGATAGCTGCAAGACCTCGTTGATAATCTGGAAATGGATGCATCAGCAGCAGGGCATCTTGCTTACAACTGAGAGGCCTACAGGAGAGCTGTTAGGGAGGCAAAGTTCCGCAAGAGACATGCAAATGACTTTGATGACTGTCAGCACAAAGAGCTCAAATATCAAGTGGCAGGTGAACGAATGGGATCACAATGAATATCACTGGCTTCGTGGGTACTGACCCGAAAATAAAAAGGCTGGGAACCAATGAGGTAGCATATAATAATACTGACAATGAGACTCTGTGCAACAATACTGAGAGTTGTACAACTTGAAATGGACAATAATCTTTATTAGAAGAGAATTGCTGTCAATGACCGACTAATTCAAGACATGCAGGATAACTAATAACCACATCCAACAAAGTTATCTGCCCTACCTCAGCACTGCTACCATTCTCCTCCCCTTCAGCATCCTTCTGTTTGTCTTTCTTCTTCTTCTTCTTTTTCTTTCTCTCTTCTGATGCATCTCCGGCAGGGGTGGTCACTTCTTCTGTAATGTCGGCCTGAGATGTGTTGATTGTCTTCTTGTTGTCGCTGTCAGAACTGCTGTTCTCCCTTGGGCGTTTGCGTTTCTTTTCTTTTGTTGGTGTCCTGAAATATGCAGACCTCACTATTAAATCTTGTGGAATATTCGCGAGTCATCATCCTGTGCCTCATATACTCATAGTTCATTAACTATCACTGGCTGTGTTACAGTTTGTCTTACTTTTCTTTATTTACTTAGTAATCTCAGAAATTTGCAGATGACGAGAAGAGTAATGCCATGGTTTTTTTTAACTGCTCTATGTCTGGAACTGAATATTTTGGCCAAATACCGTGAGAAATTACAGCTTGCCGACAGAAATGCACATGAAGCCACTGACTTTGATTATTGAGGAGATATCGGCGATGGTTGGGACATACGACTTGTGACCCATTACTAAAAAATAGCACTGAGATAGGGAACCCTTGAGAAGCTCAATGTGCCTTGGGCAACTAAAGGAGAGAGATCCCTGGAACTATGACCAAGATGTTCTTTGTAGCTAATGCTGTGAAGGTGTTGAGGCAAACACATCATGATGAACTGTGGCACAGTGTGAAAAAAGAAAGGTGAAAGACTGGCATTTGTGGAAAACCCTTGCAGTGGCCCCATGTGTCTTGGGCACCTAAAAGCTCTGAGATAGAGAGATCTCCCTGTAATTGCAAGCAAAATGTCCGTAGTAGCTAACAGAGTGAAGATGTTGAGGAACACACATCATGCTGAATGAGAAGTGGGTTATGCTGGAAATTTTTTGCAGACCCAGAGTGTAGCTAAAGATGTAGTGAGGTGCAAAGCTTCTCTGCCAGTGTCCACTGTCATGGGGACCACAGCAATCCCTGCCACATTAACCAAGCTGAGCCTATTACTGGTGGCACCAAGGGAGTGGTGGGACAGGGTCTTGATTTACAGACCCTCACAGGCAGTCAACTATTATCATTGACTGCCACTTCAAACTCTGCAATGGTTCTATATTCACAGATTTATACAGTTTCATAACTACAACTTTCTGCTTTCTTTTCAGTTAGGCTGAGCTTATTCGTAGTACAGTGTATGACCTACACTGCGACTGCGCATGTCCTACAGCCCTTGAACCCATGCCAATAACACTGGATTTGAGGGGACAGTGTTTCAAGTGAATTTCTTGAGCTCCTTTTCCTAATCCCTGCCCCTGAGTCAAGCCGGGGCAGACAGTGGGAGCAGGGTCCTAAACAAATTTGGGGTGTGACGTTTACTCCGTCCAGGACAGATAGTCGAGCCAGAGTCCTAACCAAATTCGGGGCGGATCATTTACTCCTTTTTACAAAAGATCAGTGGGCATGCGAAACTGCATTTTTGTAAAAGTTAAAAGTATAATTTTTCTTAATAAAAAGAGAAATAAATAGTGTCATAATCTAAAATATAACTTTAAAATGTTAAAAAAAAAAAAAAATTTGCCACCCATGGTGACTGAACCCATGCTCCCCTTGTTACTAGACTCGCTCTTTTAACAACTGAGCTAGCCGGACGGTTGAAAGAATAATCACATATGTAATATATAATCCCGGCAGTGGCAATGTAGGTCATACGCTGTACTATGAATAAGCACTCGCTTTCAATTAATCCACCTCCATTTTTAAAAAAAAAAATCACTGCATCTCTTGTAGGAGAACTGCTACTACATCTCCATGCTAAAATGTGCAAGATTTCTCAAACTTTCTACTTTGAAACATGATTCTGATGGGGAAAAAAAAAAAAAGGTTTATGTATGGAGTTATACGTCAGAGATGTAAATATACTGTATAAACATATCCATAAACTTGCCCAATATTTTTTTCTTCCCCATCACAAAAAAAAAAAAAAAATCTTGCACTAATATTGTTTTACAATGGATATATTAGAGAGCAATAGCTTTATCTATTTTCAGAAAATTTAGTACTGGAAAAGTAAAACATGTCCTATGAATGTAAATGTATACTGAAACTGAATGTTAAAACACAGAGTTCAAGATTTGGATTTACTACCTGTTTTAAAAAAAAAAAAAGGAAAAAAAAAATCCAACTTACTGTGTGTCTGGGGTGGCAGCCGCAATGTCTGCTACTTTTCTATCCAAGCTGTGAAAAATATTTTTAAAAATTGACATTTCAAAAGTCATACTCTAAAACCATACATTAACATTAGTGGTTCTCAACCTGGGAGTCCATGGACCAGCAAATGGATTGGGCACTGAGCACTAGAAAGAAAAAAAACTTGTGTTCACTGCTTTATTTTTAGTGAAGGGTCCACAGCTGCCTTCAGCCCAGAAAGGTGGTCCACAGCCCCCACTTCCCCTCCCAAAAAAAAAAAAAGGTTAAGAATCACTTAATTATTTGAACTTTACAATGCTGAATACTAGCCCCAGTGAACTGCAAAATGTCCCCATACAGGACTATACTGCACTGCTGCTTGGATTGATAAACATATAAAATGACTCAACAGCCTATTCTCTGGACCAGTCTTACTTATATGGAAGCTGATGAGCATGTGTGTGCAAACATATTTACGTGTGAAATATGAATAAGACTTCCACACTGCACTAGCATATCAGAAAAATCTTAGGGCACCCCACCCCCCACTCTTTGTTTTACTGAGAGTTACGAATGCTTTTTTTGTTTTCAATCTGTTTCTGAACATCCCATTACTATAGTGGTAGAGCTCCCTGTTGCCATGAGCCAGAAACTCTCGGCTCCTAATGCCAAAATAATATACCTGGCTGTCCTATAATACAACTACAATAGTTGTTCATCCAAATTTGGCATGATGGACTGGAAACAGAAGCATCATTTTTAAATGTTTTGTCTTGTTTTCCATCTCCCTGTAACTGTGAGCTGTTGTTCTCTGCAGCTGATGCTGTAGTGATGTTGAGGCACAGCACTGTATCGACATGGGAGTGGGTTATGGCGGCTACTTTTTCAGTCCCGGAGTATAGGGGGTGTGCAATGCTTCTTTAGCAGACTCCACCACCGTGGGGACAATGGCAATCCCTGTCCCGTTAGCCAGGCTAGGCCTGTTACTGGGGTATCACACAGAGGTGGGACAGGGTCTTGGTCAGCTATGGGTCGCTGATTGCTTCAATAGACATCTTCACCCCATCATTTTTAAATAAAACATTTTAAAAAAAAAAAGTTCTCAGATATCATACTCCATAATCGGTATCCACTTTACTGTTCTCCATCAACAATGCTGGGTTATATCTGATTAACCTCACAGCTGTGGGTTTCTTCCATACTTACTTAAAATCTTCAATAGATGCATTCCAGTTCTTTGGAGTTTTCTCATTTGGCTTTCCATATTTGTTCAGCAAACCCTGTTGTATCATCCTCTTCTTTGTGCTTGCCTGAATAAAGTCAGAGTAGAACAATGAGAAGGAAATTACAAACCTGCATACATATTTTGTGGTTTGTATCAAACTCCCATGGTTTCTTTTAGAACTATGAAGTTTGTTTTTTTTTTTTTTTATTCAAATAATTTGACATTTTCACATGTTGGGTTATTGGATACTATAATGGGGCTAGCTCTACTGCTGGTCTGGGGAAAAACCTCATTACACTTGGGACTGCCCATACATGTTTGACTTTTGACATCAGGTTGTCCTTCAATGTTTTTAAGAGAAATGACTCAGATGTTATTTTGGTTGTGTATTGCATGTGATCTAGCATTTAGCTAGGTTTTGCACCCACTGCCCTTGCCTACACATAACTCCGTGACTCATGTGTGGCGGGTACTTTGGAGGAAATTACTCTGCAACTGTTCCTCGGGTTGCTGCTTGATGGATCTGTGCAAGTCCTATTTGTCCATTTTGATCAGGCCGTCCAGCTAGTCAGCCTTGCCATTTACGTCAAATCTGGCACAACCCAGACAGTATATCTATGTGATGTTTTTATACACACACACACACACAGAGCTCATCTATTTTACTCTAGCACTATCAATGTAACTATTTCACTCTAAAACAACACTGGCACTGCTGCTAGATCTTGTAAGCCTATGAGAATCAACAATCACAGTAATATTCTGGCAAATTTTGAATAAAATGAAAAGTAGCATATTTCTAAACTAATCCATAAAATTACAGAACAGTTTCTTTTAGTCAAAAATTTTTTCATCATATTTATTCTTGCAGGCCAGGATTGAATCAATTTTTTTGTGTGGTCAATTAAAAAAAAACTCAATTAATTAAATAGTCATTTTAAGATATATATATATATATATATATATATATATATATATAAAATGTATATGTGTGTGTGTGTGTGTTTTGTTTTATTATCAATATTATTTTTGCATTCACTGTCTTCAATTAAGATATAGTTTGATATGTATGAGACTAATGTTCATGTGAATGTGCTGATAAAATGTATGCACTACAGTCACATGACGTGTATTCTGATGCAGCTTGTCTTCACGTGAGACATTTTACAATTTCAGTGGCAGTTCCTCCCCCCCCCCCCATTAACTGTGTGCTAGCTTGAATATAGTGGCCATCTGAGTGGTGAAGCAGTTGGTGCACTAGTCTCTCATGACGAAAGTCCAGGGTTTGAGTCCACCTAGATGTGTGCTGCCTCCCCCCAAACTGTAAAAGTGGGAACTTGACATCTTCTGGACCTGGGGGAAGGAAAGGCGGCCAGGCGTGATGTATGCCGACAGGTCAAGAAAAATATGGACACTAACACCATATCCCTTATGTGCCTCCATGGCATAAAAAGTGTCATCTTTACCTACCTTGGTTACAATATTGTCTGAAACTCCAGTTTGCTTATACAGATACCGTACAACACAACAAATAAAAAAAACTTTTCCTGAAATAATACTTCCTTACCTTTGGTCCTAGTCCCCACTTTCTTGGGTATGTGTCTCTTTCCATGATGACTCTCTTCAATTTTGCACAAATGCCATGGTCACATGTTGACATGACAGCTGTTGTCATCTGAGCAATGGCTGTATGAAAAAAAAAATTGTGTAACAATCTTAGTCTAAACATTTAACTGCTGATTAACTAAAAAGAAAAAAAGAACATTTCCATTATGATATGAAAAGAAGTACACAGGTTGCGAGATTATAAAATGATAATCTTGTACTATTTCACAAACTATATACTTCCAATGGCATTTTATTGGGCCACTGGTGATTTCATAAGATGGTGTTTTACTGGGCCATTGGTGATTTCATAAGATGGTGTTTTACTGGGCCATTGGTGATTTCATAAGATGGTGTTTTACTGGGCCATTGGTGATTTCATAAGACTGTTGGGGAAAACGGAAATGAAAGACACATGAGGCAATTCATGGAGTTACACTGTGCTTCATTTGAACCCATGTCTTCATGCCCCTCATATCTGTCTCTGGCTTGGCATATTTTCAAGACTGCGTTCATCATCTCACTTAGATCCCCACTTACTCTGTCAGACTGGTCTGCTTCGAGAGAGACACTGGTGGTAGGCAGATTAAGACTCTGGTCTGCTATGGGGGGTGTCAGCCTTGACAACAAGCACACCACATTATTTAGCATGAGAGCTGCATCTGCATAACAAGCTGTGAGACTAATAGGATTTTACCTCTTTCAGTTGACCTATTGAAAAGATAAAAAGGCTGCACTGCCCTAGAGTTTGTCTGTCTCTGGGGGGGGGGGGCCCTCAGATTTAAATACTGAACTTTAACAAAGATGAAAACATTACTTGCTGAAGAGTTTAAATGTTTATGAACAAAAAAACAAAAAAACCAAAAAACCATCTCAGCTTCATTAAAAAAAATTGACTGATTTCATTTCTTAAAGTTTTAACATAACCAAAGCCACTACAGTATCATATACTGGGTTTTGTTTTTGTAATAAATAAAGGAAAACTTAAAGAAAACTTGCCCAATGCAACTGCCTCTCCTTTAGTAGTTACAATGACAATCTCCAGCCCAATTTCGATGTTATCCTCATACCTCAAAACACCTGGCAGGAGTACCTGGGCACCATGACAGAGAGCATTGACCTAAACAATGAAAGTGAAACAGCATTAACATCAACAACAAAACTAAAGCAATCAGCTCAACTAACAAAAGTGAAACTATCATTTACTTAAGCAACCAAAAAAAAAAAAAAAATGCAACCAACAGCACTGACATAAAAACAGCATTCACCTACATAACAAAAGTTTAACAAAAAAAAAAAAAAAACAAGCACTGGCTAAACAGCAAAAATGAAACAACCATCCTTGTCACAAACATCACTATTTTATACCGCAAAAGAAATCACACACACACATTCACTTTAAGTCCATGGCTATGTGCTCAAGCATCTCTCCTCCTATAGCTTTCTCAACACCAACTTCCTGAGCTCCTTCAAAATACACTAGCATCATAATGAAATAAGGAAATTACTGAGGCTCATGTAGTTCTCTTATTTGCAGATCTAAAGTGCTTGCTAGGTGAAGTTTTGATGAAAATATTGTTGCTGGCATCATACAGGACAAAGTTACAATGCCTTAATTATGAAATCAGAGCCAGCTAGCAGATTTCACTGCCAAGGGAATACATCAATCCAAGCCTCACTTGGCATGGCTACATTATTACAACAGCCTGTATTTCTGGGAACATTAACTGGATGTGCAATAAGTTTTTCTGACCAGCCATGGTGCATGGCCAAGAATTCAGCTGAACTAGGACTACATACGAGGGGCGTTCAGAAAGTAATGCACCACATCATTTTTCTCAGGAGCTGTTTATTAAAAAAGCATGAAATTTATACACAATATACATGGATATGTCATGTAAACGTCGGTATTATTCAACATAATCCCCATCAGCTTGTATGGCTTTATGCCAGCGCAAAACAAGTGCATGTATTCCTAGCCCGTACCAGATTTTCTCTTCATTATATAGCCATTTCTTCATCATCTTCAAATCTTACCCCTTGGAGTGCATCTTTAAGTGGACCAAACAGATGGAAATCAGAGGGTGCCAAATCAGGACTATAGGGTGGAAGGGGTAGTAGTCTAACCCAATTTGGTGATTGCTTCCCATGTTGCCAGACTTGTGTGAGAGCGCACAATGTCGTGAAGAAAAAGCAGGCCTGCTGGATTCTTGTGTGGCTGAACTCTGCGAAAATGTTGACTGAATTTTTTTCAATGTCTTAATGTAAGCTCGCGCCTTTTGGCATAACATCCACAAGAATTACACCTTCATTGCCCCAAAAGACAGTGATCATGACCTTTCCAGCTGAAGTTGTCTTGAATTTCTTTCTTCATGGTGATTGCGGATGATGCCACTCCACTTTGTTTCAGGTTCAAAATGATGTGCCTAGGTTTCACCACCTGTTATGATCTTTGCCAAAACATTCTCTCCCTCAGCACTGAAACACTCCAACAATTCAGAAGAAATTGCTTTCCTTTGAAATCAATGGTTATTTGTGAGCAAACCATACAAAATCCAAGAGCTTTTATAACTGCATTTGCACTACCATTGCTGACTGACATCTTTAAGGGCAACTGTTGAACAGTGATATTCCTATCGGTAAAAATAATGCCCTCACCGCATTTCAACATTTCTGCCTTGGTGGCTGTGGCAGGATGTTCACAGCTCAGCCGATCCTTTTCTCCACTTATTGATTCTTTGATTCTCTGAACCCATCAACTGACTGTACTCCTGTCGACTGCAAAACTTCCATACACATCATATAGACGCTTGTGAATGGTCACAACAGTTTCCTTCTCTGCAACAAGAAATTCTATCACAATTCGCTACTTATACTGCAAGTTGCTAATACGCTCCATTTCAACTGTTAGGGCAGCCATATTCTTTGGCCAGTTGCGGTGCAATTTGGTTCACACAATCGGCACATGCCATATTTAAAGTATGCAAAATTTCATGCTTCTATCTTCATTATTAACTGGAAAAAAAACGATGTGGTGTATTACTTTCTGAACACCACTTGTATTAAGACAAAAAAAAATAACCCCTTAGTGATCGAGGGAGTGCCAACTGAGGAAGTAGAGTCTATTTCACATATTTAGGCAGCATAGTTATCCAGGGGAGCAGAAAAGGATGTTAAAACCAGAATAACCATAGCCAGGATGGCATTTAGTGAATTTAACAAAATATAGACATCAAAGAACATCAAAACAGGAACCAAACTTAGGGTCTTTAAATATAAACGTAAAGACTGTCCTTCTATATGGTTCAGAGATATAGGTGATGACTAAAATAATACTGTGCAGAATACAAACATCCTTGAACTACTGCTCAAAGGAGGATTTTAAACATTAAATGACAGGACAAGAGTCTAAGCATGTTTAGGAAATTGAGGTGGATCGGCCAAACGCTGAGGAAACCTGACATCAGCTTAACATGACAGGCACTGACTTGGAATCCTTAGGGAAACAGAAATTGTGGAAGACCTAGAATCACTTGAAGAAGGCAAACTGTGACAGTGCTCAGAGACAAGGAAAATATGGAAGGAGAGAATAAATCCAAGAACAGGGATGACTAGAGAGCCGCCTTTATCTGTGTTCTATGTTTCCAAGGGAGTGAAAGGTGATGATGAAGATGGTTTGTGGTCTTGATGAATACCTCAGGCACATCTATCTTCTTGCTCAGAAAATAGGACAGATATATGAAGAACAAGGAAAAAAGTGATAAGAATATATATATATATATGGTGATCAATAAGTTCTCAGCATAATGCACAAATACTTGAAATGCACAGTTGATATTGGGTGCATTTGTAGATCATGTTAATGTAAGACCAAGTTTCAAGAAATTAATTGCAGCCAATTTTTTTTTACAGGTTACTGAAGTGGTAAGGGGTGGCAGAAATTAAGAAACTGGATAAAATTTCTTATCGAGCAGTTATTCACTGCCCCCGTGTGGTACCCGGGATCTGCAAAGAATAGGACCACTGTACCCTACCATGCATGATCGTAAAAGGCGACTAAGGAGGGTTCAGCATAGGGCCAGCAACCCTATCTGGTAAAAAACTATCAGACTGCTACAGAAACAGAAGCAAGGGAAAAAGCAAATGCAGGTGGAAGGAGAAATGCGTATCAGGAAACTGAGCCCATGAAGGTTGTGGATGAAAGCCAGCCACTGGAAGTCCCCAGCCCGACTGCAGACCTCCTGGAACCCAAACAAAAGATGCAAATAGGCAGCTGGAATGTAAGAACACTAAACCAGACTGGAAAACTAGCACAAACCATCAAGGAAATGCACAGATACAAACTAGACATACTAGGAATACAAGAAGCAAGATGGACAGGACAAGGCAGAAGGAAATTAACAACACAGCACACAGAAGATACAATAATATGGTCAGGTAAAGAAGATCTTCATGAAGGAGGAGTAGCATTGATTATAACAAAAGAAGCATCAAGAGCATTGCTGAAATGGACCCCAATAAATGAGAGATTATTATATGCACGCTTCAACTCAAGATTCACGAAGCTGTCTATTATAGTTTGTTATGCACCAACAGAAGCAGCTGAAGAGGAATTAAAAGAAGATTTTTACAACAGCCTCCAAGCCACAGTAGAAACAATACCCAAGCATGATATGCTACTCATCTTGGGCGACTTCAATGCAAAAGTAGGTGAAGGAAATGAAGATAGAATAAGAATCATGGGAAGAGAAGGAATCGGAGAAATAAATGAAAATGGAGAAAGACTGTGCAGTTTCTGTGAAGAAAACATGATGACCATCGGAGGGACAATTTTCCAACACAAAAACATCCATAAGGTGACTTGGAGGTCACCAGATAAAACCACAGAAAACCAAATCGATCACATACTAATAAACAACAAGTGGAAACGGTCACTACAAGATGTGCGAGCAAGGAAAGGAGCAGATATAGGAAGTGATCACAACCTTCTGGTAGCAAAAATAAAACTAAAATTAAGGAAAGCCAGAATCGGAGAACACAGAAAGATACATTTTGATACAAGAAAACTGATAGACCAGCAAACAAGAAATGAATTCTCATAATACTTAAGAACCGCTTCAGTGTCCTACAAGACGAAGCAGAAATGTCCATATTAGAGTTCAATAAAACACTACAGGAAACAGCAAAAGAGGTGCTGGGATATCGGAAAAGGAGAAAAGAGGAATGGATAAGTGAGACCACATGGGAAAAGATAGAGCAAAGAAAAGAAATCAAGAAAAAATTACTGAACACCAAATCACAACGGCTTAAAGAACGAGTTTTAAGTAATTATGCACAAAAAGACAAAGAAGTAAAGGAATCATGCCGTCAAGATAAACGTCAATATTATGACAACTTAGCAGAAACAGCAGAGAAAGCAGCATATACAAATGACATGAAAACCATATATAAAATCACAAAGCAGATGACAGGTAACTTCAACACAAGATGTGAAAGTGCAGTAAGAACACAAAATGGACAACTGGTCAGTGGAGAAAGAGAAAAAATTGAAAGATGGAGGGAACACTTTAACACCCTACTAAACAGAACACAAGCAGCACAAGCAATAGATATACCTGAAGCAAAAGCGGAACTAAACATCAATACAGGACCAATAACAATAAATGAAGTAAAAGAGGCGATAAAGAAGCTAAAATCAGACAGGGCACCAGGTGAAGATGAAGTGACTGCTGAGATGTTGAAAGCAGAAGAAACAGAAACACCAAAACAACTTTGCCGGATATTACAACAAATTTGGGATTTAGAAAAAGCCCCAGAGGAGTGGAAAACTGGTCTTATAGTAAAACTACCAAAGAAGGGTGACCTCAGAGATTGCGGGAACTGGAGAGGCATTACCCTACTGCCACTCACTAGTAAAGTATTTTGCAGAATAATCATCAACAGAATTGTACCAACACTTGAGGAAAAGCTTCGGAAAGAGCAGGCAGGATTTAGGAAAGGAAGATCATGCATAGACCATATATTTGTACTTAGACAAATATTAGAACAGGCAAATGAGTGGCATAGCACAACATATGCATTATTCATAGATTTTGAGAAAGCCTTTGACAGTGTCAACAGAGATGCACTGTGGAAAATCCTAAGATGGCATGGCCTCCCCCATAAAATAGTTAATGTAATCAAAGCCCTATATGAGGGTTTTCAGTGCAAAGTTATCTGTGGAGAACATACCTCCAGCAGCTTTAGGGTACAAACAGGAGTGAAACAGGGATGTGTACTATCACCAACATTATTTATCTTGGCAGTAGACTGGTTAATGAAGGAGGCAACATCAGACAAACGCAGAGGATTACAATGGACCCTTGACACAGTGCTGGAGGACCTTGACTTTGCGGACGACATTTGTCTATTATCAAGCAGTCACAAAGATATGCAAGATAAAATAAACAAGTTAACCCAGAATGCAAACAACATAGGACTAAAGATCAACGTAGGAAAGACAAAGTTAATGAAGCAAAATGTGAACAACAGAAATGTACTCAGAGTAGATAACAAGTTAGTGGAGGAGGTCAATGAATTTGTATACCTTGGCAGCAGAGTAGTAGAAAATGGAGACAGCACAGAGGACATCAACAGCAGACTTACTAGAGCAAACCAGGCTTTTGCAATGCTACAGAATATATGGAAATCAAATAAACTAAGCATAAATATGAAAATCAGGATATTTAAGAGTAATGTTCTAAGTGTACTACTCTATGGAAGTGAATGCTGGAAAATCACCAAAACCATAGAAAACAAGTTGAATTCTTTCCAGACTAAATGTTTACGAAGAATTAGAAAAATATTTTGGCCAAACACCATAAGAAATAACATCTTATTGGCAGAAATGCAAATGAAGCCACTGACAACAATTATTGAGGAAAGACGCTGGCGATGGTTGGGACATGTGCTCCGAATGACTGACAACTCACTACCAAAAATAGCACTAAGATGGACACCACAGGGGAGCAGAAGTAAGGGTAGACCAAAAGAGACATGGAGAAGAACAACAGAAAGGATGTTGAGCAATAGAGGGCTCACCTGGGCAAGAGCAGATAAAAAGGCGAAAGACAGGCATTTGTGGAAAACCCTTGCGGAAGCCCCATGTGCCCTGGGCACTTAAGGTTCAGAGAGAGAGAGAGAGTTATTCACTGTGAAACAAGGATGTATACTGTCTCCTTTACTTTTTGGGATTACAATAGACTTCATAATGAAAAAATGCTGCACAGGTAACACAGGTATTGACTGGGTACATGGGACCCGACTAGAAGATCTTGATTTTGCTGATGACATAACTCTTATCAGTAATAATGTGAAGTCCATGCAAGAAAAAACAGATAGCTTGTCTTCACTGGCTAGCAAAATAGGACTTGAAATTAACAAGGACAAAACAAAAATAATGAAAATTCCCATTAATCAAAATGGAAAAATACACACAGAAGGGACAGATATTGAAGAAGTCAATCAGTTTGCATACCTTGGCAGCTACACAGACCAGGACGGTGACACTAAAAAGGAAGTTAGGATCAGAAATGCAAAAGCAGCATCAATCTTCAAGAATCTTGAGAATATATGGAATTCAAAAGTTATAAGCAAAAAAACCAAGTTAAGACTATACAATTCAAATGTAATATCCACCCTCATTTATGCTTGTGAAATCTGGAAAACAACTAAAGAAACCGACAAGAAAATAGACTCTTTCGAAAACAAATGCATAAGGAAAATACTCAGCATCAAGTGAAACGAATTCAAGAACAATGCAGAGATAAGACAGATGAGCAAACAACAACCAGTCTCATGGGTGATCAGGAAAAGGAGATGGACATATGTTGGTCACTTGATGAGAAGAAAAGACCAGAGAATACCAAAACAAGCTATCAAGTGGAACACAACAGGCCAAAGAAAAAGAGGCAGACCACGTGAAACTCTGAAGAGGACACTGTTAAGAGAGGCCAAATTAACAGGCATAAAATCCTTTGCTGAGGTTGAAAGACTCGCTGAAGACAGGAAAAATTGGCGAACTACTTTGCAAGCCCTATGTGACATTTAACAACACGGGAAAGACATAAGTCATTCACTACCTCCACATCAAGGGCTTATCATCAAAGGAGATCCCCGAGGATATGGTGGAGTCTCTAGGGGAGAGTGCCCTTTCTTACGGCACAGTGAAGAAATGGACAGCTCAATTCAAACATGGAAAGGAGAGTCTGGAAGATGATCCCCATCCAGAAAGACCAAGAGTCCATGACATGATAATGGAAAGTTCGACAACTAACTGAGAAATATATTGCTACTGAGTTGGGCATCAACCTGGAACGTGTTCATGCCGTTATTCACAATGATCTTCAAATGACAAAGTTCTCTGCTCGATGGGTCCCGAAACTTCATGGAGCTGATCACAAATGACAGTGTCTCAAAATGTCAAGAGACAATCTTGGCCATTTTTCTGCAGATCTGTGGGACTGGATGAGACATGGGTTTATCATTTTCAACCAGAAACCAAAGAAGCAGTAGAAACATCATGGATCCCCATCTCCAAAGAAAGCAAGGATGGTTCTGGCTGCAGGCAAAGTGATGGCTTCCATCTTTTGGGATTCAGTAGGTGTGCTAGTGGTAGACTATCTTCAAAAGGGCAGAACGGTCACTGGAGCCATTATGCTAATCTTGTGAAGCAACTGCGGGTCAAACTGAAGGAAAAGCGTGGAGGGAAATTGACAAGAGGAGTCATCTTTCAGCAAGATAATGCTCCAGTTCACAAGCCGACGGTGGCAATGGCTGTCATTCATGAATGTGGCTTCCAGCTTCTTGAGCATCCTCCTTATTCCCCAGATTTGGCCCCTTCAAACTATTACCTGTTTACCAAACTCAAAAAGGAGCTCAGTGGTCGCAAATTTGCTTCAGATGACATTATTCATGCTACAGACCACTTTCTACTGACACAAGATGCTGATTCGTATGCTCCATGATCGCTGGACTAAGTGCATAAACTTGCAAGGGGACTAACTGAGAAATAACCAAAAAAAGTTGTCCACAAATAATCTGTTGTACCTTATGCCAAGAACTTATCATTCACCCCTCGTATATACACGGCACACTCAAGATCAACAGGTATACCAAACAATGAAACCTTCAAACAGCATTTTAAAGCATCTATTTTTCTTAATGCAAGAAAAATATTTTAAAATCAAAACAGAGAACAATACATGCCACAGATTTTAACAAAAACCACAAAGAAGACAATATGGCCCAAGTAAAACTGGCCGAATCTTATCACCCCTGGTAATAAGGTGATATCTGATGGGACACAAACAATGCTGGCAATATACTGTATCAAAGAAAAAAAAAAGAAATATGTGTTGATCAACTGTCTCTCTGATCGAGAACATGAGAGTCTGAAATGGCTGAGCCGCTGGATATTGTAATTTTCTCAGATTCACAATCAACCCTAACAGCCATTGACAACTCGGAACCCAAGTCACCAGCTGAGGCAGAATTAGTAAGGAAACTTGTAGAAAAACTGTACAGAGAATAGAGAAAATTAGTCACACTGCAGTAGATACCAAATCACTATGGAATCCCTGGTAAATGAAAAGGCAGATAATCTTGCCAAACAGGACGCACAGTGGCCCCAACCAAACAAAGAAGTATCCTACTAGACAATCCAGCAAATCCTTCAAGGCATCACCAAAGACCAGCTAACAAGTGGACAAAACGGAATTCTGGGCGAGCCCTGTACAAAACACATCAGCAAACCTGACCCATATGATGAATCATACAAACTAAACAGACAAAACCAAAGCATCATTTTTCAGGCTACAAACAAACCACATCACCCTAGACAAACACCTAAGAAAAATCAAGAAAAACCATAGCCCAAATTTAAGACACTTATAATGAGAAGGAAACATTTCCTGTCTAAATCCCCCAGACCAGATGAACTACAAATAAAATTGCTTCCAAGACATCCTACACTTCAAAACCAGAAAGGCTGAACAACTACAAAGGCCAGCCAAGTTCTTTACCATGGGATCAGCTGCCAAGAGCTTCTATCTCATAGAAAAGATATCTACTACTATCACCACCATCACCTTTCACTTGTTTGAGAGCACAGGCCTTGGATAAAGGCTCTCCAATCATCCCTGTTCTTGGAATTATTCTCTGCTTCCTTCCATGTGTATCCCTTGTCTTTCAGCACTGTCAAAATTTCTCTTCTCCAAGAGTTTCTTTTCTTCACCACTCTATGATGAAAGTAAACTTCTGTTCATCTACATCAAGAGCCAGAAGAGACAAATCCTATAACTAAGAAGGCAATCTTATCTGGCCAAAATAATTCTAAAATAAAAAAAAAGTACATGCTTCAACAACATCCTTCAGCCTCTTCCATATCTTACAGCAGAATCCTTGATGATTATTCTCTTGTGCCCAACTAGCAGGGCTTCCAGTGGTCTGATACAGCAGCGCAGATAGGAGTCATCCTTCTGGTTATCATACATCCACTGTGCATCCAACACATCATGCATTGTCACCATGCCATCCTAAGAAAGTTCATAAAGAAGGATGAGATATGTGAAACTAAAGCTTAATATTTCATCACTGTCACCCATGCTTGCTGTCAATACTCTCATGCTTATTGAAGTTATCTAACTAATGACACTAGCAACCACCTCTCAAACAACCAAGCTCAGTAATCTTCTCATTTACAACAAAGTACTCAAACAATGTCTGCCTGAATGAGCACATGTATAATAGTTTTGCATGGAATATTCTTCCCTATCCTTGACTGGAGTAAAAAAAAAAAGCAAAGTAGTTTGTGGTGTACAGATGGGTCAAGTAATATATATATATATAAAATTAGATATTATTATTATATATTATATTTATAAAAAAAAAATCTACAGAAGCTCTTTGCTAGTGGTTGTTAACCTTTCTTTGGCTGTGGGCCCCCTTTCTGGCCTGAAAATAGCTGTGGATCCTTCATTAAAAAAAAAAATGCATGACACTAAGAATTTTTTATAACTAAACCAATACATGTGTTTGCCCATGAATCCCTAAAAATCCTTATATGTATTAATAACACTGACCAAGCAAGCAAGGTATGATATTCAAATGCTAATTCACAAACATAAAACATGTGATTATCACAGATCCACACCTTTTCACTCTGAATTCCTGAGCGCACCCTTCTCAGCTCCTTCATGTGACCCCCGACCCCAAGGAAGAGCCCCAAGTGAACACACATGGTCCGAATGTATGTGCCTGCCTCACAGCTCACCCAGAATATTCCTGGCGTAAACAGAAGGCACACAAGATTTTTCTGTGTGATCTCTTTGGATCAGCTATGACAGTTTATGACATAACACTTTATTTTAATAAAAATTTACTGTCAACAAAATAATACAAATTCAAAGAACAAAGATTTCACATGAGCAAATACCCCTTTATGTTTCATAACAGAGGCTAAAAATAAAGGGGGAAGATACTGAAACAATGATTTAGTGTTTTGTTTTTGTTTTTTTTTCAAGATATGTCAAAAATATACAACGTATATTTGTATGTGTAACCAAAATGTGATATATCACATAACACATCATATAAAAATGTTAGATATTTCTTATTTAATACAGAACTATGCTACAAAATGATTAAAAAGAAAATAACCTACTATCAGGACACAGAACCCCCGGCAAGTTCAGACCTAAATATCTTTAGTTTCTTTACTCACGTTTGGCATGCTTTTTTGCTTATTATAGCCCATAATGAGCCTACCATGTGCATAATTCTAAGCTGCACTTGATTTACTATAACTAATACGCAATATAATGCATTAACTATTTCACCAAAATAAATCCTGCCAGTTTTTAAGCCTGCAAAAGCAGTTTTTTGCTGCCAAAAGAGCTACAAAAGGAGTTTAGAGAAGCAAGAATTACTAATACTTATAATGCCCAATTAATTTATTGGTTCTATGACTAAGCTCCACAGTATTATCTGCTCTTGATAACGTGAGATTTGTATAATTACAATCTTATACAGAAACCCAACCTGATGAGATGTAAACCTAAACTGAACTGGTCTCTTGCACAGCTGTTACCTAAACTTCTGTTTGCATCATATTCCAGCATTGTAACATCATAGACTGTTCTGATACGCAGCTGACGCTTCACTGCTGAAATTAAAGGAGGCCGCTGGAACATTGCACCTTTAATACCCTCCAAGCACTACAAAAGAAAAAAAAGAAAAAAAAACAATAAACGGAATGAAATAGAAGAACAGATATCTTCTTCTTCTTCGTTCACTTTTACCATCAAGATTGCCCTGTGATCCAATTGAATTTACTCCTGTGGTTCTCACGCTAGTCTCATTTAGGATGGAGGCTGAGAGCATCATGGGGCTTAGGCCTATATTCTTGGTGAGTCTCAGAAGCGGCACTGCGTGACACCGTGGTTTTCGTTGCACCAGTTTAGAGTTGGACTTTCTTACCGGAAAACCTCGAAGTGAAGAACAGATATGATGAATATATATATTTATTTATAAACTGTCGGTGGGATCTGAACTTAAAGTCCAGAGTGTTATGCTACCTTCCATGCATGTCGTAAGAGGCAATTAAGGTGCTAGTGACCCCATCCATGAAAAAAAAAAAAGAATGATAGCTACTGAAAGTTAGTCAGGAAACTGGATCCACCAGTATCCACTGACAAGCTGTATGGTGAACAGCCTAAGACAAATGGCAGCACTCTTCAGAGATATCCATGTTGATGTCTGAAAATGTTTGATGAGGAAGAAGGATCCATTATGGATGTTGATGAAAGCTGGCTACAAAAAGTCAACATGCTGACAACAGAACCTTGGACACTTCTTCATTCGCTTCTACCACTAAGATCATCCTGTGATCCTGTTGAATTTACTCCAAGAGGCCCACAAGAGATCCTCGAAAGGATCACAAGAGGTTCAGAGTATCGCGGGGCTTGGGCCTGAATTCTTGGTGGGTCACAGAAGCAGGACTGCATGACACCGTGGTTTTCGTTGCACCAGTTTAATCTAGAGTTGGACTTCCTCACCGGAAAAACTTCGACATGGTTTGAATATCAGCATATCCCCGCAGGGTGAGATGTGGTTGCCCATCCAACCTAGAGTTGGACTTTCTCACCGGACAACCTTGACGTGTTTTGGTTATCAGTATATCTCCGCTGGGTGAGAGGTGGTTACCCATCCAGTCCAGCGTTGGACTTTCTCACTGGAAAACCTCAGCTTGATTAGGATACGCATATGTCCTGTCAGGCGAGAGGTGGTTGTCTATCTAGACTGCACTGGTCCAGTGTCTCCAACTTCAGCATTTTGAGGTCATGGCCGTTACCTTTCCTAGTTGTGACCAGGACGGAGCTTTTGTCCAGAAGAACGAATCCTCACCACTAGTAAGTTTCACCTCTGGGTTAAGCCAGTTTAGGCATATTCTCCCAGTATGGGCGTGTATAGGACGTGACCGACCTCTAGAGTGGAGGTACCGTGACATGAGTAGTCATCAAGTTTCACCCCTGGGTTAAGCCGGTTTAGGCATATTCCACCAGTATGGGTGTATATCAGAAGTGGCCGGCCTCTAGAGCCGAGGTGCCGTGGTATGAGTAGCTCTTGCTGCGAGGCTGCAGGACATACCGATTTAGCTTCACTTTATCCTTTCCATCACCTTTTCACAGCGGCGCTGCGTGGCAACCCTAATTGCTTTTTTTGCATTTTCTTCATTGGCCGGGAGGAGCTTCACTCCACGCGCGGCATCTGAAGAACCTCGCCAGCAGTGTACCTTGGACACCAAACACACCATGTGGCAATTCAGCAACACCAAAAAAAACAGTGCTTAAAAGTGGAAGCTGGAATGCAAGAGCAATGAACCAGACAAGGAAACTGGAAGAAATAACAAGAGAAATCAAATGATGCAACTTGTGCATACTAACAGTCCAAGAAACATGAAAGACGGCAAGGCTAAAGATCAATGGATGTCCAAGGACAGAAAAGGACCATACTATGGTCTGGAAGAGAAAATAACCGCCAAGAAGAAGTTTTAACTGTCAACCAAGAAGCCTCTGAAATGCTAAAAGACTGTACATGAATTACAAAAAACAGTGAAATTTATCCAAGAGACAGGACTGCAGGTATAGACAGACAATGCGAACGAAGAAGAAGAAGAAGCTAAAAGACTGGAAATCAGTTGATGGAAGAATGCTTAGAGCATGCTTCACAATTATCCATACCCTTTCATTCTGTGCCCTATCAATATTTCAGATATTCTCTTCTCTTACTCTCTGTACAGTAAATAATAACCACCAGACAAACCTGCAAATACTACAGCAACAATATCATCAACTTGCTTAAATCATGAATATTCTTTTTTTTTTTTAAGCTAATGCAAAATTGTGAAATATTATAGACTTTTATGAAAATGCTTAATTACTTGAAATGGCTGGTGTACACTTTGCTCTCCCATGCAAAGAGAAAAAAGAACAAACTGATACATGAAAACTTTCTTTCAGATTAAAAAAAACAACCATCACAATGCATTAAAACTAGTACTTGACTTTTCTTCCTATGCAACAAAAATACAACTGATAATTAAAATTCATTGCGCGCTCGCTTTTAATTATTTTGTTGCAATGATTTTTACAAATAAACATTTAATTAATATTTGAACACAGCAAAGAGTAAAGAATGAAATAATGAACCACAATCAACTTAGAAATTTTAGAACATAAAAAATGTCATATATAAATAAGCTATCATCTCAAAACAAAATGGCAGAACTGAGATTTCACTGCATAGCAATTTTGGACAGTAGGACAAATGTATTCTACTTCTGTGGATATTCTGGACCACTGGCTATAAGGTGATGTTCAGTTAAAAAAAAAAAAAAACATATCCCAGCTTATGGTAATATTCACAGGATAATATTTTCATTCTTAACCTTCAGTGTGCCCATTTAAATTATTTTTAAAAAAATTTTTTTTAATTACAGATCTTGTTCCCTAGGCAGGACTTTGTAATTTTAAACTACCATAAATGCTAAAAATAGACACTGTGTTGTTTTCCTGTAAAACTTTATGGTCAAGATCTTTTATTACAACAAATGTCCATGGCTCAAGGGCACTGTTTGGTGGGTTCAAAATTCAAACTCCAGCATCACTGCATTCAGGACAGCCCTATATATGCTCTGCCACATTCTTGGTAGGTTAAGAGTCATTTTTATAAAGGCACTCGTATAAATCCAATCAAATAAAAAATTTCACTACAGTGAATAAATTCACATTTATCAGTACAGTAAAATCTCATTATAACTGACTTCAAGGGAATAGGCAAACTAGTTATATCTAAAGTCCAGCATATTCATTATATAAAATCACCAAAACTATAGAAAACATACTAAATTCTTTCCAGCCTAAAATTTTTTTAAAGAATTAGAAAATATTTTAGTGAAACACCGTAAGAAATAACATCTTGTTGGCAGAAATGCAGATGAAGCCACTGACAGCAATTACTGAGGAAAGACGCTGGCGATGGTTGGGACATGTGCTCCGAATGACTGACAACTCACTACCAAAAATATCACTAAGATGGACACCACAGAGGAACAGAAGTAAAGGGCAGACCAAAAGAGACATGGAGAGGAACAACAGAGAGGATGTCGAGCAATAGAGGGCTCACCTGGGCAAGAGCGGGAAAAAAAAAAAAAAGGCAAAGGACAGGCACTGTGGAAAACCCTTGAAACCACCATGTGCCCTGGGCACTTAAGGTTCAGATATATTATATATAACACACAGAAGTGCAGCTGGAACATGTCAATTATAACTGTGGCTCCATTATAAACAGAGTATGTTATAACAGTATTTACTGTACTTCCATATTCATCTTATGTTAAAAAACCACCAAGACCTACCAATCGAACTTTTTTCTCCTCTGCCACAGGGTTATGTAACTCAAAGATACAGACATACTCTTTTCCTGCTCCTTGTTGTGATTTGACCAATCTGGTTGCCCTTTCAATGCATACAATAAGGCAACCTGTAACCTTCGGGTCCAATGTCCCACTGTGTCCAGTTTTCTCGACACGCAGGATTCGCTTGATCCATGCCACAACTTCATGTGACGACGGATTGGATGGTTTGTCGAGATTGATGAAGCCTGATCTGTGAGAGATAGAAGCAAATATTTTCAATGAAGCTTTTATTCTGTGAAGCATTATCTGATCAATTGTGTTGTTTTTCATCATAGCACACCTCCACATGAATCTCATGAATACTGGTCTACTAATTATACCAGCGTCCTGACCAACCTGAAATAAATGCAGGATCTGCCATCATCTTTATATCTTATCTAAACCTTTAAACTCTGGCAAAGATGTCAGAGAAATGGAGAGAACTTCAAACTCACCCTGGTGAAAGGGCTCAAGATTCAACATCACCTATTAGTTGACTACTAAAGAATGATGAAAGAGCACCTACTCAAACCTCTGAGCACAGATCTGGCCCAAGGGAAAGATCTGACAGAAAGGCTACGGGGCTCCTACTCAAGCCTGGAGAAGATGGCACACTTCATCAGGGTGATGGGCCTGCAGATATATAACATGACCAACCAACAGTCGAATGCAGAATAAGATTGTAAAAGCCGCATAAAACCAACCACACCATGAATACCAGATAAACCAAACAGAAACAGCAGATGTTATGCCAGCCTTCTGCCATCATCTGTAATTTCACTAAACTAAACCATGAAGCCAACACTACTGCCTCTTAGAATACTCACTTGACATAGTCTTCTGTTGGTCTCTTAAGAGGAGAACATCCAGCAGGTACTGGTGTGTAATGGCTGGTTCTTCTATTCAGCTTGTCAAAGTTCTAAAAAAAAAACAGAAGACAGAGTGAGCCACTTAGAATTTACCTTTATTGCACGCATTAAAAAAAGAAAAAAAATCGATCAACATTTCATTATTAAAATAAAAAGATGTAAACCATCGGTGATCAATCAACATTCAATTATTACAATAAGTTTTCAGTGAAACTGGAAAATAAACATTAATCGTTGGATATTATACGTAACAGAAAGTGACCATACTATAGAGCCTTAAGATTGAGTGAATGATCTTTATTTTCAAAGTGTAAAGAACAGGGCGTGCAGTACCTACATTTTGCCTTTCTTCAATCAATTTTCATTCGTAACACAGATTTAATACAATTATACAAATTACATGAAAAAAAAAAAAAAAAACGACATATCTAAGAATGCAAAATGAAACTATTACAAATATAAGATAATGAACTACATGAGAATAATATTCAGTTTCCTCATCTGTCATTTTTTTTTTTTCACTTTAACACATCTCACATCTTCCATCCTTCCCATGCCATTAAACATAGGGCCTGCATGGTAGTCTGCCAAGCTTTTCTGTTTTCAGCAAGTTTTTCAACCTCATCAAGGGATTTTAAGCCTACTAATTTGGCTTCTCTTACCAATGTCCTTTTTAGAGTTTCACATGGTTGACCTCTTTTCTTCTGTTTTATCTGTGTTGCATAATAAAACTTCAGGCATAACACATGATAATACCTATACATGAATTACAAAAAACAGTGAAATTTATTCAAGAGACAGGACTGCAGATATAGACAGAAAATGCATAAGAAGAAGATGACATAATACAAATATGTACCTTCAAAAGCAATGGCCAGTTTGATGTGTCTAGTTTTGCAGCTTTTTCTGAAGGTGCTATTAAGAATGTCTCAGAGTGTTGGATCTCCTGCGAAAAAAAAAAAAACAAAGAAACTAAATACACAGTGCAGGTTACTCAGTCAGTTCAGTCATTTGCATGTTCTTTGCGGAACGTTCTAACAGTTCTCCTGCAGGCCTCTCAGTTGTAAGCAAGATGTCCTGCTGATGATGCATCCATTCATCAATGATGTCTTGCAGCCATCTTTGCCTTGGTCTTCCTCTCTTTCTTTTTCCCCTTATGTACCCTTCCAAGATTGTCTTCTCTAAATTATCATGACATTTATAATATGTCACAAATATTTAAGTTTTCTCTGTTTAACCTTCCTTACTAGTCAACCTTCTTCAATATTAAGTTCTTGTAGTATAGATATATTTGTTCTTTTTTGTGTCCTTGATACTTGAAGGACTCTTTTGTAACATTTATGCAGGTTACTACGACTATAATTTGATGACAAAGGAATGTACTTCATCTACACTGGAAACACTGTTTGACCACATATGGTTCAGTTTTACAAAAAGATAAGAGCATGGAAATTGAGTAGGAATGATAGTGGCAGTAAATAAGATGAATACATATAAATGCAGGACATATAGCAATACAAAAATTTGCCTTCTTCAAGAACAACATACAATGCAACAAATAAAAACATGAATAACAGATGAAAAATTAAACATTTAGCTGTTTTTGTATCCTCTTTGTAAGAAAGATGGGCACAAAATGTGCCCAGACAGATGGTAAGCTTGATATACAAGCAGGTAACTGGATGATAAATGAGATAAAAAGACTATAACAAAGGGCTCCAGTTGGCAAACATGATATGCCCCAGATGGCCCCAGTTTGCTCCTGTTAGATAACTATGGCCCAATCAAAATCCACCCAGATGATAAAGTGAGAAAACAATGTGAAGACAGGGTGGATGAAGGAAAGTTCAATATGAACAGAAATCACTGAAAGAACAAGACTGCTCACTTCAGATGCATAAACAAGGAAGCCCTCTAGTTTGACAATTAACTCTGTCCACAGCAAGAATGAAATTTCAGAGAAGTGAACAGGGCTTAGACATGAAAGCTAGGCATCAAGAACAGAAACAGAAAGAGGTAACAAATAGGCAGAAATGAATAGTTGTTCAAATAATGCTCAATGTACTGTTAATTCCAGTTTGAAGGAGACACAAGACTGGAAAATAAGGTGCTGTTCCAGAACTTTCTGGGATTGTTCATCAGAAAAAAACAAAAAGTAGGTTGCTTAATTTTTCATATATTTTACATGTTTTTATTTGTTGTTGTTTTTTTTTTTTTTGTATGTGGTCTCTGAAAAAAGCATTCACTGAAATACTGGATTGTTATGCGCTCTTCATTTATACATACTCATCTTATTTTCTGTCACTTTCATCCTTCTTTGTATCTTTTTTTTGTAAAACAACCATGCATAACTGTCTACCTTTAATATTAGAACCATTTTTGACAGTCATCTCTCTTATCTCTCCCCATGCAACATAACCACAACATCCACAATCATATTTATGATTGATTTAGGCAAGTGGTCTTAGAGGCATCCAAGTACCTACAACCAATTATGGCTTTTTTTTTTGGTACTGTCTCTGTGAATAATTTCTTGCTGCTCCTTGATGTCTCCTCATCCACTAACTTTCCCTACAATCAGTGTAATGCATCTAACAGAATGAGCCATCTGATCTCAGAATTATGGCCAAGGAGACCAAATTTCCATTCTGAATGTCTGTAGGCCTTCCTTCATTTTCCTTTTCTCTGACCTGTGGTAGATGAAGGTAAAGGTGGAAAGACAACATAAGATGACCTATGAAAATCTGGAGAGAAAAAGCTAGGAAGAGAGATGAATGGTAAGAGCTTACATCTACAGCAATGAGCCTTAGAGGCTGGGAGTGACAAAGAGCAAATCACTCGAGTTACAGATTAAACCAAATGAACAAAAGCCTAAATAACAGCCAGAAGATGCACCATCTATGAAAAACTTACATGTCATAATTATTGTGTGTCTTCTAACTCTTTGTTTGCTCAAAAGTTAACATCAGTCTCTCTCAGAAATGCAGACGTTCATCTCAAGTTCTCACCACCACTTCAGAGCTTACTGTTTATCTAAACACACTGTTCAGTGATTGCATTAACCAGAAATTACCAGTAAATTACTGATCCAAAGGAACAAAAAAAAGGGAGAGAAAACCTCAAACTTTTTGGTTACCATAATCAGTTTATTTTATAATAATAATAAATCTAATAAAAAAAGCAACCAGCAAAATCAACTGAAGGATAGTCGGGTCAATAGAATGATGCTCAATTTGCACAAAAACCTATGAATATTACAATCTCTTTACAACAATCTGATATAGCATGCAATAAGTTGTTCAATCTTCTTGGAACTGCAAGCATGATTTTCACCGAAGTCGACGCGGTGAGGTGGCTGGGGCACAGCATCATGTCAAACTTGAGCTCCGGTTACAGCAGCAATTTTTTTCAGTACTTCCTTCCTGTCAGTCTGCTTTATGTCTCTTGAGCTGCAGGGAGTTTCAGACATCAGTCCAGAGCAAGCTGAGAGGCTTGGGTAGCTGTCATGTTATGTTTCCTCCACTCCATCAGCGGAGCCAAAAAAACAGGGAATGTGCAATACTTCTTCAGCAGACTCCACTGCCACGGAGATTACAGTGATTCCTGCTCTGGGCCTCTTACTAGAGGCGCCAACAGAGAGGCAAACAGGATCGATAGTCAGCCATAGTTCACCAACATGGAGCAAGCATGTCGACTATGGGCAGTTGTTGACTGCCAAGCTGGACATCACCTTCACCTCCCATGCAATAAAAGCAGAAATGTTAAACCTATTGTTTAAATACTTACACTGATTTCCGCTTTTGACAGCTTCCTTTTCTTTTTGCCTTCTGGGAAGGACAAAAAAAATACTTTCATAGTTTACAGTGAAATAAATGGAAATCATTCATTGTAACACTCAACAAAGACATTCACACAATCTGATATAGCATGCAATAAGCCAGAAAGATAAGCCAGAAAACCAAATGCAGAATATTTGAGAGCAATAAATTTAGAAGCAAATGCTGGAAAATGACACAGACTGCTGCATGTACACTGACACCTTCCAAACCAAGTGGCTACACAAGATTAAAAAAAAAAGTATTCTGGCCAAATACTATAAATAATGACCTTTTGTTAAAAGAGACAGAAATAGCACCACTGTCGATAATGACTGAGTGGAGAGGGTGATAATGGATTGGCCACATTATGGGAATGACGGACGAATCCTTATCACAAACAGCTCTGCTGTGGACTTCACAGGATAAAAGAAGCATGCTGCGACCCAAAGAGATATTGAAATATAGTAGAGAAAATGTTAGTAAACAAAGAACTGACATGGGAGACATCCAAGAAGATAGCAAAGGACTGACAAAAGTGTAAATCTCTTGCTACCAGCAGCCACATTTGTCTTGGGCACTGATGGGACAAGAGAAAGAGAGAGATTCATTGTAATATTTTGACTTCTAGGAACTCCAGAATTGATACATGCCCAATAGTAATTCTCACAGTTACAAGATCGGTACTGGAAGCTCTTCAGTACAAATAACTACCAGACCTTAAGGATGCCTTCTCAAAAATTGCCTCATGACACCTTGCAGTGGATTCCATCCCACTGTGGGATACCAGGCAATGAGAAAGCTGATCGTTTGGCCAAAGGGAGCACTGAAATGGAGCAACCAGACATACCAATCACCTATAATCAGAAGAAAAGCATGATAAAAACCTACAGGAAGACACAAACACCACCACATGATGACTATCACAAGCTAAACAGAAAGGAACAAGCCACCATATTCCGTCTCCAAACAAGACACAGCCAACTATGAAGTCATATGTATACAAAGTTTAAGGTTGGTACTACTGCTCTTTGTACATGTGCCTAAGCACTCCAAACTGTGGAACATATCCTCCAAAACTGCACTAAGAGACAAAGAGAAGAAATTACTGGCCCAGTGAAACCAGCAAAGAAGATAAGCTCTATGGTTCAATACATGAGTTACAAAAAAAAAACAGTGAAATTTATCAGCGGATATAGACAGAAAATGCGTACGAAAGACTTCTGGGAAGAAAAACCCAATCCTATGAGAGGTAATGTGATGTTCATGTGTACTACATCTGCTGGTAGTGCTGTAGGAATTTTTTTAAAACATCCATGAACATTTAGGTCATAGTAACAGAACCCTGGTACCCATGTAGTGTTCAAAGGACTGGACTTTGGTCTGGTGAAAGAACTGACCACTAGCTCCTTCTAACATGTTTATAAGTTCTCACTTTTTTTAAACCATGTGCCAAGTAGCAGAATGTATGGGTCTCTTTTATTTATCCTGTAGGCAAGTCAAAATGTAAACACATTTATAATTAAATTATACTGTTCCAGATAAGAACAACTGTAAGAATCAAATGAAGAAGGTGGTCCATGAAAGAGGTGGAGGGCAGAAATTACAGCAAACTTAAATATCCTATTATATGAAGCAAGGGCGGCCTGGTTAGCTGAGTGGTCAGGCGCTCTGTTTACTAAACTGGTGGTACCGAGCTCAGTCCCGGCAGTGGGATTTTTTCTGGTACACACCAAAAAGGCCCCAGGGTCCACCCAGCCTTAATGGGTACCAGAGAAATCTGGGAAGGTAAAGCGGCCAGGTGTGACAGTGACCACATCAGACTTTCATGCGCCGAAGGTCATAGAAAATACGGGCCTAACACCGTATTCCCCAATATGCCTTAATGGCATGGAAACAGGAACTTTACCTACCTACCTACTATATGATGCAAAGTGCTAAGCCCTATCAAGACATCTATTTATCCCCTCAACAATAAAGAAAGGAGGCAGGTTTCAAATAAAATTAATTTCATGACAAAATGCTGAATGAATAAATGTAATAATTAACAGCAACCATTGTTTGTATCAATGGCAGCATCAAAATGATGAGAGAAATGAATACCTGAATTGAAAATTGAAAAGTTTTGCTGAGTCAAAGACTGAAATAACAGCTTTAGAAAAATACATGAATAAAAATATATCATAAAAATGTACACAGGTAAGAAAAAAACATCCCAAAATAAGCTTATTTCTTTGACTTAAATTCTAGGCTTGAAGATGGCACTAAAAATGAAATTAAAGCTCACTATCTACTTCATGTGATCAACTACAATCATTTTTTGGCACTCTTTACCTGTATCTCAGACTTCACATTTACTCTGATATACAAAACTATATTCATGTCTGTACATTTCAAAACTACATCACATACTGCATTGTGACAAAACAACAAAGAATTTCCCAGAAAAGTTGCAAAACAAATTAATAAAAAGCAATCAAACTTTTGTGGACCTGATAATCACTGAAAAACACATGATGGAAAAAAAGAAAAAGAAGGCCAACAGAAAATTTTCCACATGTGGAAAGGGGAAAATAACCAACTGAGAAACAACGTCTCCAAAAAAAATACAAGAGAGAGAGAGAACCATATCACTAATGTTTGCAGAAACTAAGCATAAATGAGCACTGTATCATCCAAATGAATGATGACTCACTATCAAAAATAGCACTAAGATGGACACCACAGGGGTACAGAAGTAAGAGCAGACCAAAGGTGACATGGATAAGAACAACAGAAAGGATGTTTAGCAATAGAGGGCTCATCTGGACAATAGCAGGGGAAAAAAGGCAGAGGAAATGCGTTTGTGAAAAACCCCTGCGGAAGCCCCATGTGCCTTGGGCACTTAAGACTAAGAGAGAGTATCATCTAAGCAGAGGTCAAGCATGACAGCTGGAGGAACAAGCCTGAAAACTAGCTAAGACCCTCTCCTATCAACTTTCAAACCGCCCGAAATGCTTTACTTCGCCAAGTAGCATAACCAAGTGATAAACAAAGGGAGACTGCCAGTCAGTCAACAAACCATGCATGAAGCTACATTCATTTTCTATCACCTCGGTGATATGAAAAAATACGTGCATATCACCAATGCTTGAAACAATCTTGATAATCTCTTCACTACTTTTATCACTGACTTTTGCGAAAAATGAACCACGCCATAGTTTATCGATAATTGGTATTTCGTACAAAAAAATAATATACACATGAACAACATTTACAGTAACTTAAGTATCATAATACATAACTGTTTCCCGACATATTTATCGCAAACTTTCATATACGCTTTCTACTTTCACCTTTACAAGTATTCAATATATATTCCATTTAATTTATTATATTTATTGTACTTTTATTTACCTTCTGTTGCCATTGCCGCTTATCCCACGTGTGTATATGTTTAACCTACAAGAGTTGCGTTTCCTTGTTGCAGGTGACAGTGAAATCTGAGGCCAAAAAAAAAAAAATCAACTGTATCTATCAATCACAAATTTATTGTAAAGTATTATTAAAATATACCTTTCAAAATGTGTTAATTACTCGTTTTGCACTAAGAAATTTACATTGGTATCTTCTTTACTTTCAAATTTGGCAATATAATATTCAGAGTATGCCAAAGTGGCATTTATAACGATGGCGGCGATTTTCCGCAGTTTAACAGTTTTAATTAATCACAATAAAGTTATAAGCCAGGCATAATAGATCATGCTTATGTTATCAGAGTCCATTGTGATTATTTATCGTTACAAAATGCCATTTAATCGTCGAAAGTTCTCTGCAGAAACTGTATCTGCTCCAAATTCTCAATTGTATACTGTCCAAAAAAAAAAAAAAGAAACGCATAGCTACTGATGACCCAATTTTAGCCATAACTTTGATATTCTATGGCTTTTTAAATTGAATTAATAAAATTTTCAAATTGCACACAATAATACCTAAGGGTTTAAACACTCACTTGACAGTTTCTTGCATCTGTGTGACGAGAATTTGTTAATCCCAGGGGTTCTCAAGTTAGTATGGTGTGTGGCCTCTGCTTGCATCGATCAGCGACTGACATCTCCTAGGCATAGATGCGATCAGATGTCTGATGTGACCCTGTGGGATGGCTGCCCACTCTTCCTGGAGTGCCTGCCACAGATCACGACGATTGGCTGGAGAAACGTTTCGGCCACAAATACGTCTTTGCAGCTCATCCCATAGATGCTCGATCGGATTCATGTCTGGAGACAGGGATGGCCAGGGAAGGGTGAGAATGTTGTTGGCAGTCAGGAACTGCGTGGTGAACCGCGCAGAATGGGGTCTGGCGTTGTCCTGTTGAAACACAGACCTTTGCGCAGCCAAAAATGGAAGGACACAGGATGGAAGAATTTCACTGACGTATTGTTGCGCCCCCCGTGTGGTACCCGGGATCTGCAAAGAATAGGACCACTGTACCCTACCATGCATGATCGTAAAAGGCGACTAAGGAGGGTTCAGCATAGGGCCAGCAACCCTATCTGGTAAAAAACTATCAGACTGCTACAGAAACAGAAGCAAGGGAAAAAGCAAATGCAGGTGGAAGGAGAAATGCGTATCAGGAAACTGAGCCCATGAAGGTTGTGGATGAAAGCCAGCCACTGGAAGTCCCCAGCCCGACTGCAGACCTCCTGGAACCTAAACAAAAGATGCAAATAGGCAGCTGGAATGTAAGAACACTAAACCAGACTGGAAAACTAGCACAAACCATCAAGGAAATGCACAGATACAAACTAGACATACTAGGAATACAAGAAGCAAGATGGACAGGACAAGGCAGAAGGAAATTAACAACACAGCACACAGAAGATACAATAATATGGTCAGGTAAAGAAGATCTTCATGAAGGAGGAGTAGCATTGATTATAACAAAAGAAGCATCAAGAGCATTGCTGAAATGGACCCCAATAAATGAGAGATTATTATATGCACGTTTCAACTCAAGATTCACGAAGCTGTCTATTATAGTTTGTTATGCACCAACAGAAGCAGCTGAAGAGGAATTAAAAGAAGATTTTTACAACAGCCTCCAAGCCACAGTAGAAACAATACCCAAGCATGACATGCTACTCATCTTGGGCGACTTCAATGCAAAAGTAGGTGAAGGAAATGAAGATAGAAGAATCATGGGAAGAGAAGGAATCGGAGAAATAAATGAAAATGGAGAAAGACTGTGCAGTTTCTGTGAAGAAAACATGATGACCATCGGAGGGACAATTTTCCAACACAAAAACATCCATAAGGTGACTTGGAGGTCACCAGATAAAACCACAGAAAACCAAATCGATCACATACTAATAAACAACAAGTGGAAACGGTCACTACAAGATGTGCGAGCAAGGAAAGGAGCAGATATAGGAAGTGATCACAACCTTCTGGTAGCAAAAATAAAACTAAAATTAAGGAAAGCCAGAATCGGAGAACACAGAAGATACATTTTGATACAAGAAAACTGATAGACCAGCAAACAAGAAATGAATTCTCAATAATACTTAAGAACCGCTTCAGTGTCCTACAAGACGAAGCAGAAATGTCCATATTAGAGTTCAATAAAACACTACAGGAAACAGCAAAAGAGGTGCTGGGATATCGGAAAAGGAGAAAAGAGGAATGGATAAGTGAGACCACATGGGAAAAGATAGAGCAAAGAAAAGAAATAAGAAAAAATTACTGAACACCAAATCACAACGGCTTAAAGAACGAGTTTTAAGTAATTATGCACAAAAAGACAAAGAAGTGAAGGAATCATGCCGTCAAGATAAACGTAAGTATTATGACAACTTAGCAGAGACAGCAGAGAAAGCAGCATATACAAATGACATGAAAACCATATATAAAATCACAAAGCAGATGACAGGTAACTTCAATACAAGATGTGAAAGTGCAGTAAGAACACAAAATGGACAACTGGTCAGTGGAGAAAGAGAAAAAATTGAAAGATGGAGGGAACACTTTAACACCCTACTAAACAGAACACAAGCAGCACAAGCAATAGATATACCTGAAGCAAAAGCGGAACTAAACATCAATACAGGACCAATAACAATAAATGAAGTAAAAGAGGCGATAAAGATGCTAAAATCAGACAGGGCACCAGGTGAAGATGAAGTGACTGCTGAGATGTTGAAAGCAGAAGAAACAGAAACACCAAAACAACTTTGCCGGATATTACAACAAATTGGGATTTAGAAAAAGCCCCAGAGGAGTGGAAAACTGGTCTTATAGTAAAACTACCAAAGAAGGGTGACCTCAGAGATTGCGGGAACTGGAGAGGCATTACCCTACTGCCACTCACTAGTAAAGTATTTTGCAGAATAATCATCAACAGAATTGTACCAACACTTGAGAAAAACTTCGGAAAGAGCAGGCAGGATTTAGGAAAGGAAGATCATGCATAGACCATATATTTGTACTTAGACAAATATTAGAACAGGCAAATGAATGGCATAGCACAACATATGCATTATTCATAGATTTTGAGAAAGCCTTCGACAGTGTCAACAGAGATGCACTGTGGAAAATCCTAAGATGGCATGGCCTCCCCCATAAAATAGTTAATGTAATCAAAGCCCTATACGAGGGTTTTCAGTGCAAAGTTATCTGTGGAGAACATACCTCCAGCAGCTTTAGGGTACAAACAGGAGTGAAACAGGGATGTGTACTATCACCAACATTATTTATATTGGCAGTAGACTGGTTAATGAAGGAGGCAACATCAGACAAACGCAGAGGATTACAATGGACCCTTAACACAGTGCTGGAGGACCTTGACTTTGCGGACGACATTTGTCTATTATCAAGCAGTCACAAAGATATACAAGATAAAATAAACAAGTTAACCCAGAATGCAAACAACATAGGACTAAAGATCAACGTAGGAAAGACAAAGTTAATGAAGCAAAATGTGAACAACAGAAATGTACTCAGAGTAGATAACAAGTTAGTGGAGGAGGTCAACGAATTTGTATACCTTGGCAGCAGAGTAGTAGAAAATGGAGACAGCACAGAGGACATCAACAGCAGACTTACTAGAGCAAAACAGGCTTTTGCAATGCTACAGAATATATGGAAATCAAATAAACTAAGCATAAATATGAAAATCAGGATATTTAAGAGTAATGTTCTAAGTGTACTACTCTATGGAAGTGAATGCTGGAAAATCACCAAAACCATAGAAAACAAGTTGAATTCTTTCCAGACTAAATGTTTACGTAGAATTAAAAAAATATTTTGGCCAAACACCATAAGAAATAACATCTTATTGGCAGAAATGCAGATGAAACCACTGACAACAATTATTGAGGAAAGACGCTGGCGATGGTTGGGACATGTGCTCCGAATGACTGACAACTCACTACCAAAAATAGCACTAAGATGGACACCACAGGGGAGCAGAAGTAAGGGTAGACCAAAAGAGACATGGAGAAGAACAACAGAAAGGATGTTGAGCAATAGAGGGCTCACCTGGGCAAGAGCAGAAAAAAAGGCGAAAGACAGGCATTTGTGGAAAACCCTTGCGGAAGCCCCATGTGCCCTGGGCACTTAAGGTTCAGAGAGAGAGAGATTGTTGCGCATTCAGTCCTCCTTCAATCTGCACCAATGGACTCCTTCCATTGAAATTGATCATTTCCCATACCGTTACACCTAAATCACCGTACGGCGGGGCTTCATCAACGAAATTTTGGGCAAAACTTTCATTTGGCCTACGGTAGACTCTTCTCCGCATATCATGGCGGTGCAACAAAAAGGAAGATTCGTCCCTAAACCAGACACGTCTCAACTGATTATCAGTTGTCCAGGGCCGATGCTGGTTGGCCCGAACAAGTCGATTTGGGCTATGGCGTCTCGTTAAGACAGGACCTCGGTGAGATCGTCGTGCCACCAGTCCAACTTCATGCAGTCTATTCCAGACAGTTTGATCAGACACACGACGTCCTGCAAGCAATGACTTGGCACTTGAGGAAGATGTTGTAAGCCTGTTTCTGATGTGATAAACCAGAATAAAGCGATCATCAGCTGCTGTTGTCACCCTGGGTCGTCCACTGCGGTGCCGGTCTTCAGCTGAGTCAGTGGCTTGGAAACGGTGCCAAAGTCGACTGATGGTACTCTGCTGCACGTTTAAATGCATGGCAACCTGACTTTGACTTTCGCCTGCTTGCAGGCGACCAATAGCAATGTTTCGTAAATTTTGCGATAGCCGCGCCATAATTGACTGCTTGAAAATTAACTGAATATGTTTGTGTAACCTCATCCGTTTATAGGATATCATTTGCGTGGGAAGTGAGTTGTGCTAACCACAAAAATCACGACTTTTCCATAAACGCAGAGTGAGTTTTGGTAAAAAGAAATGCGCGATTATCAAGGGCAGCTACTGCGTTCTGACTATACACGAGAATAGCAAAATTCACGCTAAATCATAGACCTGATATCTTGGTGACAATTTTTGGTTTGGTTTGAGATACCTGGGAAAAAATTTTTGTCATAACATATAAAAAAATGAAGCTTATATAAGCTATGCTTTTTTTTTTGACAATATATATATAAAGCGTCACACCAAGCGGCTTCTTATGTAATTCATTGTTTCGTTCATTTGTACCCAACATTTATTTCCTCCCTTAAAAGGAAAAAAAGGGGGTGGGGGGTGGGGGAACCCCCGAAAGCATTTCATTACAAGATCACCATTACACTTTGCTTGATATCAGTACAGAGCCGCCCCAAGGAATTCTGCCTACGTACAGTAGCATATCCTGCCGCACCAACAAATTCTCAAATTAACAATTATATTTTAAAATCGATTACTTTTAGGTAAGTTTGAATATGTCCGACCATTAATTTTGAATACCAATAGCAACTATTTATAATTTAATTTGTAAAAATTATAAGATAAACTTTAAATTTATTATCATCATCATTGTTGTCGTCGTTATCATGGTTATCATCATTATCGTAGACATCATTATCATGACAAAAATAATGTAAAACTGCTAGTTTTTTGCAGACACCGGTGAAAAATATTTGAAACATTACTGTGATTCGTTAAGTGAAATTTGCTTTTGCAGTTTTTAGCACTTTTCTCTAGATATTCTGACTTTAAATTGTAGACTTTTAAGTGTCCAGGTCTCACAGGCATATGTTGCGATGAGGAAAGATGCATGCCCTTAAAATCTTATTTTTGTGGTTCTGTCTGTTCCTCTCCACAGATTCTTTAGTTGTTTTACTTCCTGAAGAGCGATAGATGTCCTTGTAATTTCCCTCATTGTATCTCCATTAAACGTCATGATAATTTAGAGAAGACCATATTGGAAGGATACATAATGGGAAAAAGAAAAAGAGGAAGACCAAAACGAAGATGGCTGCAAGAAATCGTTGACGATCTGCAAATGGACGCAGCAGCAGGCCATCTTGCTCACAATCGAGAGGCCTACAGGAGTGCTGTTTGGGATGCAAAGGACATGCAAATGAATGAATGTATCTTCATTATTAGTTAGTAGTGATCCAAGATATTAAAAACTCTCCACTTCTTCCAGTTTTTCCTCATTGATACATACATCAGCTCCTTGTTTGTAGTGTCAGTTGTCATCAATTTAGTTTTCTTCGCATTAAATAGAGGTTTTGCTCTTCACTATTCGTTCGGACTGACATAATTAGTTTTTCCAGCCCTTTTTGTGTTGTAGACAGTAATACTGTGTCATCAGCATATCTAATCTCTGCTATTTGATAACCTCCAATTGTTATGGCATCGTAATATTCTTTGTCTACATCTTCTCTAACATTCCTCATTATATTTTCAGTATACAAGTTAAATAAGTAAGGCGACAATATGCAACCCTGACGGACCCCTTGTTTCATGTCAAACCAAGTTGTTGTTTCACCACTTATTCTTACCTCTCTTGTTGATACAGCAGTGATGTTAATTGTATCAAATGTGTTGGAAATCCCATCTTTGCATTATTTCCGAAAGTTCCTGGTGATGTACACAGTAAAATGCCTTTGATTGCGTCAAGCCATATTTTAATTTTCTGCTGCTGAGTTTTATTATAATGGAGTAGACGGCAATAGACAAAATACCCGGCCTGTGGAGGATGCCACAATACAAGAAGATTGTCGAATAAAGTAGGCAACAGAGGTGTGATATTATCAAATAATAACAACACAGTCCACGAGCGAATAAGTATAAAATGATAATTATACTTAGTATAAAGAGCACGAAATGTGTTGTGGTCTTGGGAAATAGACACACACTGATCACGGTATAAACTGGGGAGAGGGGTAGGAACAACTTTATTACTGATATCGAGCACACAGTTGTGACGTTTCGCTGTGTACCTTTAAAGAAAAACAAAGTAATACGATGAGAAAGTAAAACGCAATGGTCAACAATTTTATAATCCCCTGAGTTTTATTCGTCATATCTCATATGTTAATGTGAAAGGTATATTTCTTAAATTTCACTTGTAACGTTTACCCGCACGCTCTTACCAGTGTAAGATAGCTGGATTTTTAACAAAACAGCAGAGAAACACATAAATGCCTTTGAATGTAAATGCTACAGAAGAGTTCTTTAAATATCATGGACACAAAAATTCCATACTACAAGAACTTAATATTGAAGAAGGCTGTCTAGCAAAGAAGATTAAAGAGAGAAAACTTAAATATTTTGGACACACTAAACGACATGATAATCTAGAGAAAACCGTCTTTGAAGGGTACATAATGGGAAAAAGAAAGAGAGGAAGACCAAGGCGAAGATGGCTGCAAGACATCGTTGATGATCTGCAAATGGATGCATCAGCAGCAGGCCATCTTGCTCACAACCGAGAGGCCTACAGGAGTGCTGTTAGGGAGGCAAAGTTTCTCAAGGGACATGCAAATGAATGAATGAATGAATGGTATGATGGAAGAATTGATGACAGCCGTATTATCAAACAAATAAAAATTAAGTCATAGTTCAGAGTAGGGCTTGGTAGTCATATTTGAAAGAAATTGTTTTAGTACATCTCTTGTTCAATTATCTTCAACACAAAGTTCTGGTGTTGTTGGAATTCATGAAAAGCATTTTAGACCACATCTTCAAAGTTGAACATGTTTATTTACTTTACTGAGCAAATGATAAAAATCCGGGTATTGACGGCCATTTTCTTCCGGGGGGACGACAGCGGAAAAGGTGAAATATTCGGCAATTGTATAATAACTGTGTGATTTATGTGTAGGACTTCAGCGTGTTTTTCCAATAAAACCAAACAAACAAAGAAAAACCGATTCGTCCACAATAAACAACATGGGCAGATCAAGAAGTCGCAGCAGGTCATCTAGCCGTCAAAGACATCGAACGAAGAGGAAAAAGAATCGCTCAAAGTCACGTTCGGCGTCAAAAGATAGATCATCAAAGGCAAGACAGAGCAGAAGCAGTCGCATGAGATCACGATCGAAGGATAGGAAGCGGACAGCGAGGTTTGTTATTTATGTAGCGATGTTATGTACGACATACAGTAGAGTGATAGAGCACAGTATTTAATTTTGCTTTAAAAATACCGTTAGCTAAACGCGTACAACGTAAATGGAGCGCTGTGTGGTAAATAAAGCACTTTAGACTCCAGAGAAAAAAAACAAAAAACCGCGGGCTCACACAGGACGAGGAACCACCTAACCAAGAAAAGACAACACATTTTTAACTTGGCCACCAGTTTGCTATTATTCTATATGTATTACTGGAAACAGGACATACTATATAAAAGTGTAGAAGAATGATGAGCAATATTTCTTATTAAATTAAAAGTAACAGGCCTAGCCTGGCTAATGGGGCAGGGATCACCCATGAAATGGAATCTGCTAAAGTAGTATTGCACACTTCATGCTTTTTAACGCCCATCAGGACCTGACAGAATAGGTGCCATAATCTACTTCCAGTCTTCTTACATGATTCTATGCTTTAACATCTTCACTGCATTGACCTGCAAAGAGCACCAACTCACAGTTCCACTTAATAGAAACACCCCAGATCACATAATAGAAGATGATATTAAGTTTTCCTACTTTTCAGCAGTCAATCAGTCATTTGCATGTCCCTTGCGAAACTTTGCCTCCCTAACATCTCTCCTGTAGGCCTCTCGGTTGTAAGCAAGATGCCCTGCTGCTGATGCATCCATGTGCAGATTATCAATGATGTCTTGCAGCCATCTTCGCTGTCTTCCTCTCTTTCTTTTTCCCATTATGCACCGTTCCAAGACGGTCTTCTCTAGATTATCATGACGTTTAATGTGTCCAAAATATTAAAATTTTCTCTCTTTAATCCTCTTTACTAGCCAGCCTTCTTTAATATGGAGGTTATAGTTGTAGTATGGATATATTTATTCTTTTCTGTGTCCATGATATTTGAAGAATTCTTCTGTAGCATTTACATTCAAAGGCATTTATGTGTTTCTCAGCTGTTTTGTTAATTTTCCAGGTCTCACAGGCATGTGTTGCGGTGAGAAAGATGCATCCCCTTAAAAATCTTACTTTGTGGTTCTGTCTGTTCCTCTCCACAGATCCTTTAGTTGTTTTACTTTCTGAAGAGCGATAGATGTCCTCCTTTTAATTTCCCTCATTGTATCTCCATTATTAGTTAATAGTGATCCAAGATATTCAAAACTCTCCATTTCTTCTAATTTTCCCTCATTGATACATATTTTAGCTGCCTTATTTGTTTTGTCAGTTGTCATCAATTTAGTTTTCTTCACATTAAGATAGAGGTTTTGCTATTGACTATTCTTATGGACTGACATAATTAGTTATCCATTCCTTTTTGTGTTATGGACAGTAATATTGTGTCATCAGCATATCTAATCTCTGGTATTTCATAACCTCCAATTGTTATGATATCATAATATTCTTTGTCTATATCTTCTCTAACATTCCTCATTATATTTTCAGTATACAAGTTAAATAAATAAGGCGACAATATGCGCCCTTGATCATCCCCTTGTTTTATGTCAAACCAAGTTGTTGTTTCACCATATGTTCTTACTGCTGCCTATTGGTCTAGATACAGCAGTGATGTTAATTGTATCAAATGTGTTGAAAATATCATTTTTGCATTATTTCCCATAGTTTCTGATGTACAGAATCAAATGCCTTTGAATAGTTTATAAAAGATAAATATAGATGCACATTAAACTCTCTGAATTTCTCTATTATTAATCTTATATTGAACATATGATCTCTTGATCGTCTTCCTTGCCAGAAACCAGCTGGACCATATTGACTTCTTCTGTTTTCTTGCGCTGCTTAAAGTGATTATGACAGTTGAAAATTTTGTTGATACTTTTTTTTTTTTTTTAACCTCGCTACAAGTAACACCACTTCTGTATATCTGAACAGTGACGTGAAACAGTCAGGTATTTTGGACCAATAATTAACTTCTTATGTCTTGCATCCTTTCCATGCTGTTAAACGTCACATAGGGCTCGCATGGTAATCTGCCAAGTTTTCCTATTTTTGGCAAGCTTCTCAATCTCATCAAGGGATTTTATGCCTGATAAATTGGCCTCACTTAACAGTGTCCTCTTTAGAGTTAGTAATTAACTAAGTACGTTTATTTTTTCTTATATATTCAACAGAAAGCGGTCATATTCATCCAGTAGTTCAGACAGTGATGATGACCTTATTCTGCGGGCAAAACAGAGAGAAGAAGAAGAGAAAAGGGCTGAGACTGAACGCCAGCGACTTCAGTGAGTAGTGCCTGATAACTCATCTGTTTAGTGCATTTCTTTGTCATCCTGGTTTATTGTTTAAATCTGTTAGAAATTGATGCTAATAAAAAGAATTCCTTTGTTTTTTTTTTCGGGGGGTGGGGGGGGGGGGTTTCGCAAGTAATTAGTCGGTGCCTTAACATCAGTTTTATTCCTTCCTTCCTCTTTTTTTTTTTTTTTTTTAAATTGTGCATTCGCTTGCAGTGAACATGTCCAGGGACTCCTGTGTGTATGACTGACCTTCATGTGAAATCTTAAGCTTTCCATTATTCACTGGTGTCTGCATTGTATATTTGGTCTGGTGTGTCTCACCCCGCATGCATATATATTCTCCAGTCTCAGGGTTTTTTCACCAGAAGTAAAGCATTAGTTTCTATCGCTTGACTGAGTGGAGAGCATACAACTATTTTGTGAGAAGAAAGGTCACTACTGGCAGGCTGCTCGCCATCTGATTTGCATAACAATTTCTCATGGCAGGCTGCTCACCATCTGATTTGCATAACAATTTCTCATTCTCAGGATGTACCTGCACGTTCCACTAGAATAAAGGGAAAAAAGTGGAAACTTAGGGATCATGAAAAGTCAAAGTCATGCACACAACAGTTCATTCTTCTCTTAGACCATAAAATAGTAGTTTCTGCAGTCAGCATGTGGGATCCCAGCTAATATACAAGAGTTTTCTGCTTCTTCTTCTCTTATGTGATTTGTTATGAGCACTTCTTAAAGAGGGCTTTTGTCATGATGCCCACATAACATAAAATCTCCTTCACCAAGAATTTGGAATGTTGTATATATGACATATATCCATGTGACACCTGGATACGTGTGTATACAGACGGATCTGCACACAATGCCATAAAGAATGGAGGGGCAGGAGCACATATTGAATATCCAAACAACACCACTGACATGATTTCCATACCCACTGGAAAATACTGCAACAACTTTGATGCAGAAGTTAGGGCAATTATTGCTGCAGTTGAAAAACTATCAGACTCCAGAATTGATACATGTCCTGTAGTAATTCTCACAGATGCAAGATCAGTACTGGAAGCTCTTCAGTGCAACAAACTACCAGACCTTAAGGATGCCTTGTCAAAAATTGGCTTACAACATGGAGTCACTTTACAATGGATTCCCTCCCACTGTGGGATACCAGGCAATGAGAAAGCTGACCATCTGGCCAAAGAGGGCACTGAAATGGAGCAACCAGACATACCAGTCACCTATAATCAGAAGAAAAGCATGATAAAAACCTACAGGAAGCCACAAACACCACCACATGATGACTATCACAAGCTAAACAGAAAGGAACAAGTCACCATCTTCCGTCTCCGAACAGGACACAGCCGACTCCGAAGTCATATGTATACAAAGTTTAAGGTTGGTACTACTGATCTATGTACATGTGCCCAGGTGCCCCAAACTGTGGAACATATCCTCCAGAACTGCACCAACTATGAAACACTGAGAAATAATTACTGGCCCAGTGAAACCACTAAAGAAGATAAGCTCTACGGTTCCATACATGAATTACAAAAAAACAGTGAAATTTATCCAAGAGACAGGACTGCAGGTATAGACAGACAATGCGAACGAAGAAGAAGAAGAAGAATGTTGTATATGAAGTGCTTGAATGTTGTTATCATCTAGCATTCAGTGTTTTAGTGAGCACAATGACAAAAGCATTCTCAGTGATCATTTATAATTCTTTTCATGTTGTTTTTTTCTATTTGTGTTTTGAAATTTCAATGTTCATTTTTTTAGGCAATCTCTTGTGCATGTTTTTATTTAGGCATTTGACTTTTTAGGAGATTTCTTAACCTTAGCCTACTGTTGGTTAAGAATAAATGGTTACAGAAGTATAGACAGCCTGTCTTTTTAAATTTATCAAGGTCTTGTACCTTGGATGTTGTAGTTATATCCCTGTAGGTGAAGCTTATAGCATCTGATCTTACATCTTACATCCTTCCCGTGCCTCTAAATGTAGCATGGTAGTTCACCAAGATTTCCTGTCTTCGGTGAGCTTTTCAACCTCATCAAGGGATGTTATGATCACTGAACTGGCCTCCCTTAACAATGTCCTCTTTAGAGTTTCACTTGGTTTACCTATTTTTCTTTGGCCTGTTGTGTTCCACTTGATAGCTTGTCTGGGGATCCTCTGGTATAGCATCTGATATGAGACATTAATTATATCAAAGGAGGCATGTGATGTAGTAAATTTGTTTACTTCTGAGTATAACATGGCCATATTGTAGTATCACATGATGCGAAAGATGCCATAAACACACACTAAATAAATGAGAACAAACCATCATGTTTCAGCTAAGAGCAAGGCTTATATCCCTGAATGCATACATACATTGGATAAAACCAAATGAAGCACCTGAATGTTCACTAAAGTAAGATAACAAATATTGTAGGATTAAACCTCGAAAAAATCGTAGACAAAGCACTTTAGTGAGACGTGAGAGAAAGAAAAATCACAAGAGAATTACCTGGGATTCGAACACGGACTCCGGTAGGACGAGCAGCCGTCTAGCCACGAGAGAACAGCGTACTATCGACTTAGCCAACTAGCACCCCTACTAGTTGGCTAAGTCGATAGTATGCTGTTCTCTCGTGGCTAGACGGCTGCTCGTCCTACCGGAGTCCGTGTTCGAATCCCAGGTAATTCTCTTGTGATTTTTCTTTCTCTCACGTCTCACTAAAGTGCTTTGTCTACGATTTTTTCGAGGTTTAATCCTACAATATTTGTTATCTTACTTTACTGTACCAAAACCTCGTAGTTTCCTATTTATAAAAAATTGTTCCTGAATGTTCACTGTGTGATAATAACCAGGAAACAGACATCATCTCATAGAATGCCTAGCGCTCAGAGACTTACGACAAGGATGCCTGCCCGAGCACCTAAATGTTGAGAACACATTATATAGAAACTCGATATAGTTAAAGAAGACTTGCAGATACTTTACCATTGCTTCAAGCTGAAGAGCGCAAGCTCAGATGGCTGCTGGATTAGAGAAATGAAATAAAGACATGTGTATGCTATAGGTTTTCTTTCAGGATTTCTGATGTTCTCAAGTTTATTCCTGTCATTGTACTGTAAAAATCCATTTCTGTGAATATGTAGCTTGTAGATTACATTGAATTTAATCTTCACTGCAGGCGACAGAAGGAACTCGAGGAAAAACTCATTGAAGAGGAGGTCGCTAGGAGGGTTGAGGCTCTGGTCAAGCAGCGTGTAGAAGAGGAACTGGAAAAGCGGAAGGATGAAATAGAGGCCGAGGTCTTGAGACGGGTGGAAGAGGCCAAGAAGATCATGGAGAAGCAGATGCTGGAGGAGCTAGAAAAGCAGCGAGAGGCTGAGCTGGAGGCACAAAGGTTGAAGGAGGTAGGACCAGTATTGTCCAGAACTGTTGGATCAGGTCATCTGGCAGACTTGCTTGTGCGGTGTGAATACTGTTTGATCCAGAAATATTTTACAGGGAGCATCCAGTTAAGTTTGATAGAAATATGTTACAAGGGCGTAAGGTTAAGTTGAAGGCAGTAGAGATAAAAGTAGATCATTTTTTTTTTTTTTTTGGCCTCTGACTTCCTTATGTTAAGGTTTTTATTAGCATGAATGAGTAAATTTTCAGTATAGATTTACGTGTACATAGCGAAATGATGTTCTGATTAGCTTTAGTTCTTATCTTTCATGCAGAAAAAGAAAGAACTGCATAATCCCAGCACTGTAGAAGATGATAGGCCTTTCTATATAACCAGCGTGATTTGTCTGAAGTCTGCCAGAGACTTAATCCTCCTTTGGAGATAGTCGTCATGTTCTGCTTTCATTTCATTAACCTCATTTCATCGTATCTTTATTACTCTTCTCCATGACTACTTTTTATTTTTAAAGTAATTTGAAAGAAAAAAAAATCCTATTAAAAGAGAACAGCATTTAGTTTAGGGAAATAATCTGTAGGTGTAACGTCTGTAGAATGGGGGTCAGTAACTTAATCCATCAATGATAGTGTGGGACATGTAATATAATGAGTATTAGATAAATGTAATAATGAATGCTGGCTTGCATGGTAGTTCGTCGAGTTTTCCAGATACTTAGTGGTAAAGGTATATTGGAAAAACTTACTTTAATACACTTTAAAAGTAAATGAAGCAGACTTTCGAAGCAGTTACGAATATTCACATTCCTGGATGCAGTAATGTGTTCGGGTATAAATACAAGTCATAAATTCGGAGCAGAATATGCCAAGCAGGAATGACATTCAACAGAATGAAAATGTGCTGTGTAATCCATCTTTACCACTGAAAATTGAGAAACTACACTGTTTTGCTGTGGAAATGAATCATGGACAGTTTGTGGATCAGTACAGAATCACTGGGGGCAACTTGTTCTGGAAGAGTGTTAAGTACTTTTAACAGCAAAATAATGACTTTGTAACAAAAAAAAAGTTAAATGAAAAGAGGAATTTTTTTAAGATTATGAGAAGAAGGCAGTACTCATTCGTTAGATTTGTACATGGACATTAAATTAGAAAATTGAAAGGAGAATTGAAATGTAGAAAGTTGCGGCATATCCCACAGTCAAAAAAGGAAATAGAAAGGTACTATCAGTTGAAATTTAAAAGATAAATAATGAAAAGTACAAGAACCAGGGCAAAACCTCTATCTTAATGCGAAGAAAACTAAACTGATGACAACTGACAAAACAAACAAGGCAGCTGATATATGTATCAGTGAGGAAAAACTGGAAGAAGTGGAGAGTTTTGAATATCTTGGATCACTGCTAACTATTAATGGAGATACAATGAGGGAAATTAAAAGGAGGATATCTATCACTCTTCAGAAAGTAAATTACTAAAGAATCTGTGGAGAGGAACAGACAGAACTACAAAAATAAGATTTTTAAGGGCATGCATCTTTTCCATCGCAACATATGCCTGTGAGACCTGGACAATTAACAAAACAACTGAGAGACACATAAATGCCTGTGAATGTAAATGCTACAGAAGAGTTCTTCAAATATCATGGACACAAAAAAAGAACAAATATATCCATACTACAAGAACTTAATATTGAAGAAGGCTGGCTAGTAAAGAGGATTAAAGAGAGAACTTAAATATTTTAGACACATTAAGCGTTATGATAATTTAGAGAAGACCGTCTTGGAAGGGTACATAATGGGAAAAAGAAAGAGAGGAAAACCAAGACGAAGATGGCTGCAAGACATCGTTGATGATCTGCAAATGGATGCATCAGCAGCAGGCCATCTTGCTCACAACCGAGAGGCCTACAGGAGTGCTGTTAGGGAGGTAATGTTACACAGGGGACATGCAAATGAATGAATGAAAGACAAAAACCAGGCAGTTAAAATATTTTCACTATATCCGAAGGTGTTAAACAACAGTGAAAACCATATTTGAAGGAAAAGTTGAAGGAAAAAAAGTTAGAGGATAGCAATGATATGGATGAGTGGACAACCCAAAAAATGGAAAACAAAGGACAAAACAGCTTGGATATCTGTTACAGCCAAGCTCCCCTGGTGGGGTGGCATTAGCAGAGACAAACAAGAAGAGAGGCAGAGGAAATCCAGGAGATAATATAAAGATGGTCTGACATGATAGATATTCACAGTGGAAAGCAGTGAAGCCCAGGAGGTATGGTCACACTTGTCAGTCATGACAGCAGTTGATAATGATGAGGAAAAGTTCATAGTTTGGAATGTTCTCTGTCATATCTTCATGAATTGGGGTAGGTGATTATATTGAAAGAACATAAATAACATAACATGTCAATGGGCTTAAAACATTTAAGGCTCTTTTTGTTTTTATTGTTATTTTTTTTTTTTTTAAAATTTATTTATTTTTTTTTTTTTTAAAGTCCTATTGCACATCTAGTAGATTTATCTGGGAAGGGAATGTTTTCCCATAACAGCTTCCTTTCCCAGTGATGTTTTTTTTTTATAGCTCATGTTGAGGAGAACTATATCAGATTCAGAAGTCCCTTTTGGGGGAAAGGAAAAAAAATTGATTATGCAGTGTCCCAAAATCTTTATGAAAATTACCCTTTGTAAGTTGGGGTAGTTTGTCATCAGTTGTTAACTATCACAGCCCCTCAGTTGTTAACAATCATAGCCCTGAGGTGCAAGTGTGTTAAATATGTTGCCAAGTTTGCAGCCAGACCAGGAATGGAATCTTTTTCTACCCAAGTACGCCAAATTTTCGGTATGTAGATTATGTCTGCTGAAATATATATATATATTTATTTATTTACTTTTTTTTTGGTGAAGATTTCTCTTAGTCTTTTAATGTGCATTGATGCTGTTTTTTTTGTTTTTTTTTTGCTGTGTAATTAAAATCAGCTTTATAGCCTGTAATCATAAGTCACAATAGACTTACTGTTTATATCGTCCCAGCACACCAAGGACCTTGGTTTCGCTCTCATCTATCAGTGTCAAGTGTCTGTGTCAAACATACAGAATATTGCATTATGGTTCATCATGCAGTGAGATATAGACTTTTAGTGAGTAAAATTAAAGAAAGTTTTATGTTAACATTAGTTGCTCCAAAATTAATGCCCAACTATTGTTTAAATATTCTCTGTTGATTCTACATGTGGTACAAATGGATTCAGCTTTCTGTAAATTCTGGATATAATAGGATCGGCACATCACCAAGATATTGAAGATGATTGTTAAAGATAGGAACTGTCCTGTTGTGTTAAAGATAGGAACTGTCCTGTTGTGTTAAAGATAGGAACTGTCCTGTTGTGTTAAAGATAGGAACTGTCCTGTTGTGTTAAAGATAGGAACTGCCCTGTTGTGTTAAAGATAGGAACTGTCCTGTTGTGTTAAAGATAGGAACTGTCCTGTTGTGTTAAAGATAGGAACTGCCCTGTTGTGTTAAAGATAGGAACTGTCCTGTTGTGTTAAAGATAGGAACTGTCCTGTTGTGTTAAAGATAGGAACTGCCCTGTTGTGTTAAAGATAGGAACTGTCCTGTTGTGTTAAAGATAGGAACTGCCCTGTTGCAACTAGAAATGGGAGGCTGTAGCTGTGTCATGATGAAGCAAAAGTGTGATACCCAGAGTTTGTTCTTTTTTATACAGTGACAATATGAGAACAGTCATCAGTGAAAAGAAGTGAGTTGGAACGTAACAGTGGGAGCAACCTATGACGTGTTGATGGCACGTTTGCAATTAACCGTAAATGAAGAAGACTTGCTTCAGTTATTGTACAGTCATATCACAACTCATTGCACTTCAGACTTTTGAATTGGCTTTCCTTAAAGTTCTGGGTTTTAACTTCAGAGTTATGGCTCTTTGGCATCTTGATGCTGCCATCTGATGGGCTGGAAGTCCAGTGTTACTGTCATCATTTTGTTGAAAAATGCACTTTGCTTAGCATATCTTTACATAATTATACTACATCAGTGATTAAGACTTCCTTCAGTGCAGTACATGTACCAAGAAGAAAATAAAAAAGACGGTGCTTTGACATGTGGACATTTTCAAGTCACATCATCAGTTTTGAACCTAAGGTGATGCAAGTTCCAGGGTCTACATGTATGTAGTTGTGAAAGCAAGTAAACTACAAGAGCTTACCTAGAATGAATAAAAATAAAAAAAACAACAGAACTAATGATTAACCTAAGAAGATCCGGGTAAGAACAGAATGTGCCAAGCTGCAAGAGTGTTCAAGAAACTGAAAAATGTTGTTTGTAATATATCTCTGTCATTTGAACATCAGAACAGAAAGAAAGGGAAAAAAAAATCAGAGAGATGCTACATCGATATGAAAGCGAGTTTGGGATGATACAGTAGACCAGTACAAAGATCATTACAGGCAGCTGACACGTGATTTCTTACAAGAATATTAAGAACCACTTGAACAACTAAGATGGCTAGTGACAAAATCAGTAAGAAAATGAATTTAATTTAAAGGATGATAGGAAGACAATCATGAAGTGAGGAGGCAAGAACATGAAGCGGAATATGACTGGAGGGAGAGGTGGAGGGGATATCAAGAACAGAAGTAATGGAGAGACAGACACGATTGGGAAATAAAAAAAAAAAAAAGAAGAAAACTAACATTTGGTCTCGTAGAATAGGTGATTCAGATATTTTGGACATAAAAATCTCTGTTCTGGTATTCCAGATGGATCAAATAGATATCAGTAATAAAGAGGATAAGCACACATAAAGTAGAGAAATACAGCAGAAATTCTTGTATTCAACCTGTTATTTTATTTAAAGGTGTGAAGAAAAAAAAAGTCAGGGGCATTAATGTTTGAGTGACCTGATATAAGTTAACTGTAACATTTTATTCTTTCCACAGTACTTGTCAACCTCTTTTGCTTTCAGTGATTTCATTTTAAATGCCTTTTCAGTCATTGTCAAGATCAAGAAGGATTGTGTACCTGTTGCCTCTGTTTTATTTTTCTTGATGTAAAAACTTCATTTATATATATATATAAAAAAAAGAGGTTAGCCATCCACCCCTTTCCTTGTTATCAATAGATTGGCAGATGTTGATAAGCTCTTTGTGGTTTTTTTTTTTTTATTTCAGTGGGTTTTGATGTTTTGGTAATTCAGTGACAGACAGGCCTCGTATGATAGAGATTGGTGGTTCACTATATATATACTTCACACACTTTCGACTCTATTAGCATTCCATCAGAGTAAAAATTTATAAAGAGTATAATTTTTTTGTTGTTGTATCAATACATTTTTCTGTAGCTGCAGTACTGTAGTATTAAGAAAAAAAAAAAGAAAAAATATCCTTTAATTTATGAATTAAAATTAAAATTAATTTCCTGTATTACCGTATTCAGGGAAAAAAAAAACAACCTGTTTACAGAAAATTGTAACATAAAAGCTCTTTGCCATACCAGGATCAGAGTTATAGTTATATTTAGAACTGTTAAATTATTTCTGTTATACATCTATGTGTTTGTTATTTGTGTTTTTTTTTTTTAACTAAAAGTTTTGTGTCAGACTCCTCATGCATGTTATGTTTCTGCTGGTTTACTCTTGAAAGAAAGTGTCAGGTTACCATTTTTGTACAGTTGTGGGCATGGTAAAGTTGTAAAAGCTGACCAGTAAGAGAGAGCTGTGTAGGCACAGGTTTAGCTGCTTGTTGTAAATATTTTCAGGAGGAGGAGCGCAAGAAGAGGGAGGAGCTAGAGAAGATTATGCTTGAGAACAATAGAAAAATAGAGGAAGCTCAGCAGAGACTGGTGAGTGGCCTTCTTGTTGAAGCTGTGTTGTGTTAGCTCCTTCATGTTTTTCTTTGTGTTTTGATGCTGTCAGTTTTTCATCTCCCCTGAAATTTCAAGTGTGATGTTCTTAGCAGTTGAACTGTTTTTTTTTTCTGTTCTTAAAATTGATATTTGCTGTCCTCATTGTTATAAGTCATTGTCAGTTTGTTGTGGTTGTACTGTGCATTAACAGAGATCAGAATTTTATTGTTATACTCTCCCCATTAACAAAGATCAGAAGTCTATATTGTTGTTGTACGCTCCGTTAATAGAGATCAGAATTTTATCGTTCTTGTTATGTACTGCATTAACAAAAATCCGAATTTTATTTTTGTTGCTGTTACTGCCGTGCTCTCCATTAACTGAGATCAGAATGTTGTTGTATTCTGCGTTAGCTGAAGTAAGAATTTTGTTATTATTGTAGTATCCTTCATTAACAGAGATCAGAAGTTTATTATTGTCGTTGCTACTGTTACTGAACTTTCCATGTACTAGAATATGTCAGTATAGCCAAGAAAACTTGGTGGTCATGGACCTGTCTCCATATTATGGTTTAGCTTAGGGTAGTTATCTATCTGTCTCTATCTATGCCTCTGACCCCTCGTGGAGCATAGGCCGCCAACAAGAGCTCGCCAGGCAGTTCGGTCCTGGGCCACTCTTTCCAACTGTCTCCATGTCTGGTTCATTATTTTGATGTCCGTGTCCAGACTTCGGCGCCAGGAGTTTCTTGGTCTCCCTCTCCTCCTTTTACCCTGTGGGTTCCATGTTAGGGCTTGCCTTGTAGTGCTGGATGTGGATTTCCGTAGGGTGTGTCCGATCCATCCCCATCTTCTTCGTAGGATGTCGTCTTCCACTGGTTGCTGGCCTGTTCGCTGCTACAGTTCTTGGTTACTTATGGTATCTGGCCATCGTATTTGTAGAATCCTTCTAAGGCATGTGTTAATAAATGTCTGGATTCGTTTCATGATCGTAACAGTAGTTCTCCACGTTTCTGAACCGTATAGCAGAATGGGCTTTATCATGGTGTTAAATACTCTGATCTTCAATTTATTTGACAAGGCTGAAGTTCCCCATATTTTCTTCATCTGATGGAATTTTACTCTTGCCTTGCCCATTCTTGCTTTTACATCAGCTTCTGTTCCTCCCTGCTTGTCTATCACACTTCCCAGATAAGTAAACTTTTCAACCTCTTCCAGTTCCTCTCCTTCCAATATAATGGGCATTTCGTTGACCTCATTTACTCTAAGAACTTTACTCTTTCCCTTGTGGATGGTAAGGCCTAGTCTTGAAGAATTTTCTGCCACTAATATGGTTTTCTCTTGCATCTGTTGCTTAGTCTGAGAGAGAAGTGCCAGGTCGTCAGCAAAGTCTAGGTCGTCAAGTTGAGTCCAGAGTGTCCACTGAATACCATTTCTCCTATTTTCTGTTGATTTTCTCATAATCCAGTCTATGGCCAGGATAAATAGAAATGGTGAAAGTAGGCATCCCTGTCTCACTCCGGTGTTAACTTGAAAGGCATCTGTTAGTTGTTGTCCATGGATTACCCTACATGTCATCCCTTCATAGGAGTTTTTAATGATGGTGGTAATCTTCTCCGGTACTCCGTAGTGTCTCAACAACTTCCATAGGGTCTGTCTGTCCACGCTGTCGAAAGCCTTCTCATAGTCAATAAAATTGACATAGAGAGGTGAGTTCCACTCCAGTGATTGTTCTACGATGATACGTAATGTTGCTATTTGGTCTGTACAGGATCTGTTCTTCCTGAATCCTGCTTGTTGGTCCCTGAGTTGTGGATCTACCGCATCCTTTATCCTATTTAGAAGAACTCGGTTGAGTACCTTTCCTAGTATTGATAGCAGTGTTATACCTCTGTAGTTGGAGCAGGAGCTCAAGTCACCTTTCTTTGGTATCTTGACAAGGTAACCTTCTTTCCACTCTGTAGGCACTTGCTCCTCTTCCCAGATCTTCCTGAAGAGGGGGTGAAGAATGTCTACGCTGGTCTCAATGTCTGTTTTCAGTGCTTCTGCCGGGATGTTATCAGGTCCTGCTGCCTTGCCATGCTTCAGCTGTTTTATGGCTTTACAAATCTCTTCCTTTGTTGGTATACCACAATCTATTCGTAGATCTCTATCAGCTGGTTCAATATTCGGTGGGTTATGAGGGGCTGGTCTATTCAACAATTCTTCAAAGTGCTGCATTCATCTGTCTCTCTGTCCCCAGTCATTGGGTATTGTTTTTCCGTTCTTGTCTTTCACCATCCTCATCGGCACACTATAATTTCCAGTCATCTTCTTAATTGTGGAGTATAGATCCTGTATATTCCCCTGCCGGGCAGCTCCTTCTGCCTCTGTTGCCAGTGTTTCTATGTAGTTCCTTTTGTCTGTCCTGATGCTCCTCTTTGTTTTCCTACATGCTTCCCTATACTCTTCTTGTACAATAATTTTACTGGCTCTTGTGCGGCTGTTATTGAGTGCTGCTTTTTTCATCTTTCTCTCCTCTATTCTCCTTATGGATTCTGCAGAGATCCACTCCTTGTGGCACAGCTTCCTGGGGCCAAGCACTTCTTGACATGATGAGGTAAATGCTTCTTTCACTCCTTGCCATCTCTTATCACTTGACTCTTCTTCTGGTAGATCTTGTAGAATCTGAAACTTATTGGCGAGTGCGATCTTAAATTCTTCCTGCTTAGTTCTATCTTTTAGAACTGTAGTGTTGTATCTCTGGCGTTGTCTACTGTTGACTCCTATCCCAGTCCTCTTTAGTTTTAACTTCAATCGGGCCACAATTAGATGGTGATCTGATGCAACATCGGCTCCTCTTTTGGCCCTCACGTCCTGAAGAGATCTTCTGTATTTCTTCCCAATGCATATATGGTCGATCTGATTCTCTGTTTCTTGATCCGGAGAAACCCATGGAACCTTATGTATCCTTTTATGATGAAAGAAACTCCCTCCAATGACCAAATTGCTTATGGCACAAAAGTCAGCAAATCTCTCTCCGTTGTCATTCATTACACCCAGTCCTTGCTGCCCCATGATATCTTCGTATCCCCTGTTGTCACTTCCGATCTTGGCATTGAAATCACCCATGGCGATAACCATGTTCTGCTCTGGATGACTCTGCACAATACCCAGCAATCTCTCATAGAATTCCTCCTTTGTACCATCGCTGCTTTCATTTGTTGGTGCATAACACTGAATGACATCCATATTTATCCTTCTCTTTTGGGTTTTGAAGGTGGCTATAATAATCCGTGGGCCATGCGCCTCCCTGAGCTTTCTTTGACAGCATCAGGGCCACTCCATACGTGTGTGGTGCGGTGTCCTCCTCGTGTCCTGAGTACAACAAAAGCTCTCCCGTGCTAATCCTTGTTTGCCCAGTTCCAGTCCATCTTGTTTCGCTTATTCCCAGGATGTTGATGTTGTATTTCCTCATTTCCGCTGCAACCTGCATTGATTTCCCTGCTTCAAACATAGTTCTAACGTTCCATGATCCTATAATAATGGTGGTCCTGGTGGAGATGGCAGTTGTCGGTCTGACAGCTTCCTGGTTTCCTTGGCTTTCACTGTCCGGCTTCATGCTTCCTCCAGCTGGAGGCCCGTCCTCCCCCAGGGCCGAAATATCTCTTGAGTCTCTTTTTGGCGTTTCTGTAGCAAAGTTCTTTTTATAGGATAAGGTTGCTGGCCTTAAGCCAACCCTCCCCCTTTTTCCTGACTTGGGACAGGCAATGATAAAAAAATGATAAAATGGGCCACTGGTGGGGTTTTAGGGTAGTTATGCAAGAGAGCTATGGTATAGCTTAGGGTAGTTATGCTAGAGAGTTATGGTATAGCTTAGGGTAGTTATGCTAGAGAGCTATGGTATAGCTTAGGGTAGTTATGCTAGAGAGTTATGGTATAGCTTAGGGTAGTTATGCTAGAGAGTTATGGTATAGCTTAGGGTAGTTATGCTAGAGAGTTAGTATGCCACAATCTTGTTTAAACCATGGAAAGTGAGGGAAATCATGGTCAGCAGGTCTCATTATCTTGTCACTATCTGACACTATGAGGTTGAGCCTGCAGAGAAGACGAACTCCTGAGGTATCATCAGCCAAGTATGTTCTCAGAACTTTTGAAAAGGCATGTCAAACTGTAGCACTGCATTGCTTCAGACATTTCACTAGGAAGAGGAGTTGCAGCTAACACTGTTGTCTCAGGATTCTAGGCACAGACATTAGAGAATTAATCACTCTTGCCTGTAGCACTGAATTCAGTCCATTCCAGTCCAGTAAGGTAAAGGTAAAGTTCCCGTTTCCATGCCATCAAGGCATATTGGGGAATACGGTGTTAGGCCCGCATTTTCCATGACCTTTTGGCACATGAAAGTCTGATGTGGTCAGTATCAGTTCTGGCTGCTTTAGCTTCCCAGATTTCTCTGGTACCCATTTTTAGAGGCTGGGTGAACCCCGGGGCCGTTTTCGGTGTGTATCAGAAAAAAATTCCAGTTCGGTACTCATTATAATTTTCAGTGAAGCAGATGTGCATATCACTCCAGACTGTTGCATTCAGGGCAATTGTTGGTCTGTTTTGGATGTGCTATATATCATCATCATGTGCCTTCTCCAGAATGAAGGTTTTTGGTAATGAACCTCCATTTCTCTCACTCTCTTGCCTTGATGGTGCACTCAGCCAGGCTGTATCCTGTCCTTTCTTGTATGTTAACTTCCCATCCACATCTCTGTCTACCTCTTGCTCTTTTTCCTTATAACTTTCCTTCTAGTATGGCCTTCAGTATATTGTTATGTCTTTTGATACAGCTGAAGTATTTTGTTTTCTTCATCTTCATTTCTTTGAGAAGTTCACATTGCACTTGGAGCTGTTCTAAAACTTGTGCATTTGTTCTTTTCATTCCCCATGTTATATGACCTAGTTTTCTGTAGAACCACATTTCTTCTGCATTAATCTTTCTCTCCATCTTTTTGCTTTAGAGTCCAGATTTCTGCTCCATTCAGTAAAACAGAGTAGATATAAGATTTTACAAATGTTAATTTTGTTTTTATGGGCAGATTTCTAGATCTTTGTGGTGTTGAATTTTGCATTTTTTTGTTGTTGCCATTCCTATTCTTTTCTTTATCTCCATCTCACATCTCCCATATATTCAAAAGCATTATATGCAAATCACAATAATAAAGAAGCCAATTAAGTGCAAAGAACCTGTATCATTCAAGTCTTAGCCAGTGCAAAGAATTTACATTTATCTTATAATGTGCTGCCAAGTATTTCTGTCCTTGTGTATGATTTTCTCATGGTATGTGCACTCACTAAAGTCCATGCCTTGATATTTTCATTCATTTATCATTTTTAGCACTTTGCTATTAAAAGTATATCCAATTCGCAGTACTAAGACTGAGTGGAGAAATTAATTTAGAAGACACTTTTTGTTTTAAAGCATTTCATTGGAATTTCAAGCAGTCAAATCTGATTCATTTTAAAAAAAAAGAAGCAAAAATAGTTACATGAATAAAGGAAAATCTGTCAGAAAAACTCACATGATTCACTCTCTTTGTCTTGAAATGTAGGACGTTTAACTTTCATTTTGTGTGTGTGTGTGTAAACAGGGAAAGTCCTTCAAATTACATTAAATAAAAAAAAAAGTGGTCCCATTAAAAGAGTAAAAGATGAAGAGGTAAAAAAAAGGACACAAAAAAAAAAAATACCATCACACACACACAACTGCATTTGTCCATGTTGTACTTGAAGCATGCCAAATCCTTCAGTGAGGCTGTGGTAGAAATGGTGATATTATTTGTTATATGATTAATTGAGTATGTTTTGATGCTTGCTGTTAGCCACCTCAATACTATTCTTAAAACCTTGAGATGTGCATCTCATAAAGTTTGCATAATATTTGACAAGGAAAGTTCTTAAAAAATCATTTCAAAGCATGGCTAAAGTCTATTCTGGGCCAAAAAAGATTAGATTAGCCCAGTTTTCAATATGTTTTATGTCTTGTCTTGTGTTCTATCTCCTATAGGTGCATGCTGGTATTCTTTGCAGCTGATGCTGTGAGGATGTTGAGGCACAGCATCATGTTGATTTGAGAGTGGGTTGTAGTGGCTATAATTTTCAGTCCCCAGGTGCAGCTATAAAGCATGAGGTGTGCAAGACGTCTTTAGCAGACTCCACCACCATGGGGACTATGGTGATCCCTGCCCTGTTAGCCAGGCTAGGTCTGTTACTGGGGGCACCAACAGATAGGTTGGATAGTGTGTCGGTTATGGGTTGCTGACTGCCAAAATGGAGAGTCTGTGCCTCCACTCCCCCCCCCCCCTCCCCTCCATGTATATATAAAAAGAAGTCTTACGTCTGAGAGTCATAAAGATAGTTTTTAAAATACACTTATTTTCTAGTACTGAAGGAGCACTGATACTTGCCAGATGCAGAACTTACTTGCTGCATAAAATGTTTTTTTTTTTTCTTTAGGCTGAAGAACAGTTGAAACTTGTGGAGGAGCAGCGAAAAGTGTTAGAAGAAAAACAAAGAATGGAGGAAGAAGAGAAGAGACGCTCTAAAAAAGACCAGGAGATTATCCTGAACAAGAAGAATGCACGGCCAAAGCTTTCATTTTCCCTTGGGGGCAAATAGCAGAAGCTTTGGTGTTGAGTGTTAGTTTTGTTTTTGGTTACTTTCTAGGAGTGCTGGAGCAAGGAGTGTGTTACTTCTGTTGCTGTCTGGTTTTCATGATGGAGTGGAGAAATTGTCTTTGTGTCCTGTCTTTTCTTGTCTCTTTCTTCCATTCACTTTTTCTCTTCTTCTTCTCTCTCTCTCTCTCTCTCTTTTAAAGGGTAAAGAATTGGGCACACAGGCCCATCTTACATTCTGCCCTTCATCAGTCCATCTTTCATTCTTCCCACACACTCGATTTAGAGTTGGAGAACTGCAGGGAGTAATGTGCAGAACATGTGAGAGCTAAACAGTGCCTGAATACCTCTTACTCTAACATTTGGAATTCCCCCAGTTCTCTAGAGTTCCTCCTTGGTGCATAATATCTGTTATATTAACATTTATTCCCAGTATTTTTCTTGTGTGAGATTATGAAATGTTAGTGAGAATCCAGATTAATAATAGTATATTGGCTGGATCATTTTTTTCTTTTTTATTTATATTTAATTGTCAGTTGAAATGAAGAGATTTCTCAGGCAGTTCAATTTACAGTGTAAAATTGTTTTGTTTTTTTTTCTGTGTACAAAAATTTCCTGCTTTCATTTGCTGTAGCAGTTTGCTGCAGTTTTACAAATGCTGGGTTGTATGATAGTTTTTGATTGTACAGATCATTAGAATCTGATTTAGGAGTGTTAATTTCTGTAAATATGTGACATTTATTCATTTTCATTGGTTCCCATAGCTTTTTTTTCAAGCTGTCATCCACATCACAACTCCCTCGCACATATACCACCCTGACCCTCAATGTTTTTTCTCTCTGTTGTGATGTCGCCCGTGCAGTCTTTTCCCTCGCCACTCTTCTTGATTTTCTCAACACTCCCATATGGTCAGTGTCGTTCTTTCTCCCCCCGACCTTCCCAACACACAGAGTTTGTAAACCACTGATCTATCTGGATCCCTGTTTCAGCCCCCAGAGCTTGTACTGTCCAAGTATTTGTTCATATTTCTTCCTCACAGAACCTCAAACATTGACCATAGCGCAGATGTAGAGTGGGAAATGTGTGTCATATGTAGATATCATTTGACGGGTAGTAGATCTTATATGCTGCAGAACGCATACTAACTTTCACAGGAAAGAAACAGTTCTGGAACAGTGGCATCATATTGCCCTTTGGCAAGGTGTATGATGTGCTGGTACTGTATGTTTTTTGTTTATACAAGACCTGTCTGAAAGTGGGGTGTACATGGCTTCATAAATTTTCACTTCAGAAACAAAGGCATTAGTGATAGATGTGTACAGACCATTTTTTTCTTTATTGTTGGATCACACCATAATCTGGTTCAGTATGTCACAGAGGATGTTTGTTTAGTTTTCTGAATGACACTTGAATGTTCTGAATCACATTTTAAGTAATATGATGCCATTGTTTGGTGGCATTGGACATGTATATTGACAGTGCTGATTTTTTTTTGTGTAATATAATGTTGCATGTTTTTTTTAAAAATGCATTGTATAGTAGAACATTTTTAAAGCAGGTAAGTACAATCAACAGCTATTCTTCATCATTATCATATGCCTTTCTCATGCATTGAATAGTGTAGGCCCATAGCCAACAATTTTCATTGAGTTGTTTGTTCTGATTTACTGTGTTCCAAACTCCTCTTTTTTTTTTTTAAGTTCCCATTTAATCCTAAAAACATTTCTGGGTCTTCCTCTGTTTCTCTGTTCCATACATATTAGGTCTTCTCTAGTTTTTGAGTTCCATAGATTTCTAAATTTTTTCCCAATTCTCTGTTCCATATATTTCTAGGTCTTCTGTGTCTCTTTTCTGTATATTTCTAGGTATTGCCATGTTTCTCTGTTTCATATATTTCTAGATCTTCTCTTGTTCCTCAGCTCTATATATTTCCAAGATCTTCTGTTTCTTTGTTTATATGTGCTCCTGGACATGGCCTGTCTTAGGTGCTGGTAAGAAGTCTTCTCTGTAAATACCCTGTGTGGTCTGCATCAGCAGTAGGCCATCTTGCTCACAACCGAGAGGCCTACAGAAGTGCTGGTAAGCAGGCAAAGTTCCGCAAAGGACATGCAAATGAATGAATGAATGGTCTTTTCACTAGATATTTCACATTAGTGTACTTGTCGTACTGTTTTATTTTTGCCATTTGGCATCAACAGTCGGTGTTTTGTGTAACTGGTATGTCAGCCTCTTGTAACCTGATTTAGATGCTTTCTAACAACCTAATTTGGGTTTTCAGGACTATCTTTACAGTTTATGGTCATAAGAGGTTTTTGTGTTTGGAGCTTTAAATAGCTCATTATATTTAGTCAGTGGACTTTGGTATATTCAGCCATTCTTTGATTTGCTCTGCCTTAGAGGCTCTTTCTATATTAAATCTATTCACTCATCACCTGCTGGTCAAAGCCAGTATTTTATAAGAGTGTGAGTCTGTTTTATTATTATTTATTATTTAAACACTATATAGATACTTTCTTGGCTGATGCTGTCTAGTTTTCATAATTCCCCCCTTACAAAAAACAGTGAAATTTGTCCAAGAGACAGGACTGTGGATATACACAGACAATGCGAACGAAGAAGACAATAATTCCCCCCTATTAAACACTGTATTGTGTACTTTTTTCTTTAGGCCAGTGCTGTTCATCTTTGTAATGCCCCTATTGATATAATATGTTGATACTTTCAAGACCAGAGGTGTCTGGTTCTGGTAATTCCTCCAATGTAATACATCACAGACAGTTTCTTTCCCAGCACTGCCCAGTTAATGCAGTGCTTCGTTTTTGTTTTTGTTTACTGTTATTTGTTCTCACACATGCCATTCTGACATCATGAAGTATAGAGTAAAATGCCGTATAGGTTGCTCAGTTTGAATCATAGTTTCATATACAAGTTAGAACAGCAGTGTGTAATTTTGTATAGATGTTTTTCAATCCAGAGGCAACTACTGGAAATTCTCACATGTATTACTCATTAACTAGAAATGAAATTATTTGTGAAATATCAGTTAGCCAGTTCAGTATCAGTAATGCTGAAACATGCTCACAGCATTAGATTGCAGATACCTTTTGCAATCTGATACATATTGTGAAGATAAGTGATACAACTGAAAACTAACAAATACTCTCCCTTCTCTGTTATGGTTTCAGAATATTTTAGTAGTTTCTGATTAATGGAGTGGTAAGAATTTTATAGAAATTAACTCATTCATTCATTTGCATGTCCCTGCGGAACTTTGCCTCCCTAACAGCACTTCTATAGGCCTCTCGGTTGTGAGTAAAATGACCTGCTGCTGATGCATCCATTTGCAGATCATCAGTGATTTCTTGCAGCCATCTTCGCCTTGGTCTTTCTCTCTTTCTTTTTCCCATTATATACCCTTCCAAGATGGTTTTCTCTAGATTATCATGACGTTTAATGTGTCCAAAATATTTCAGTTTTTTCTCTTTAATCCTCTTTACTAGTCAGCCTTCTTCAAAATTAAATTCTTGTATTATAGATATATTTGTTCTTTTTTGTGTCCATGATATTTGAAGAACTCTTCTGTACCATTTACATTCAAAGGTATTTATGTGTTAGAAATTAACTAGAATAAGAAATAAAGGTGATGTTTTTTTTTTAGTTTGATATCAAATGTATTTGACAATTGTAACAAGTGTTTACTTACAGATAGTAATTAGTAATTATCTTTGTGAATTATTATTTCAGGTGAGATTTTCTTCTTTTTTTCCTTTCCTCCTTTTTGAGATGTGCATGTATTTATTTCATTGTTAACAGCATTACTTTGCTGCAACATGCTCTTCAAAAAAAATTGTGTGGCATCTCTTGAGCATTTTCTTATGACTGCTTGAATTCTTGTCAGATAAGAATGGTTTGAGATCATTCACGTGACATGATGCAGTTTTTTGTTGTTGTTGGCCTTTTTTGTTTGTTGTTTTTTTGTTTTGTTTTTTTTTTTGTTTTTTGCTGTTTTATGAAAGGTTTGTTGATGTCTTTATCTCTCTCTCTCTCAGAGATATATATATATATATGTACATATGTAAAGCATGGCCCTTATGTGATTTTTTTGTCCTGTTTTGTTTACAAGATATTCATGCAGTCAAGCACTGCCAGTTCATGCACTTAAAAGTTTTTTTTTTAAAATTAGTCATCAAAGTCAGAAATATGCACTTTCTCATTTTCCTCTTCCTTTGCTCTTTTCATCATCCCTCCTTCCTTTCCTCTCCTTTCACATTTTGTTTTTCCTGTAACAAAGATATATTTTTAACAGTTATTTAGGTTATGTTTGTTTTCAGTAGCAGTGTTTGGGCATAAAAACCTTGTATGTCAAAGTGTCAAAACCTGATGTGGCACATCCTGGAAGAAAAATATGAGAAAAGTGATAAAAATACCATCAGCTCACAGACACACACACACCCCCCCCCCCCTCTACTATAACAGGACCACATTAAAGACCTAAGAGCCCATACCTGGCCCTAGGAAAAGAGTATGGATGGAAAACTGATGGAGTAACTCCTACTGATGATAAGATTCACAGAGGCAACCCATCTTTTTTTTTGTGTGTGTGTAGATGGCCAAGCATATGAAACCTAACACTTAATTTAGGTTTTATTTTGATCAGGTAATTGTTATCTCCGTGTATCTTTACAGTAAAACTTTTTTTTTCATATATTATATTTTGAAATGCAAACGTGTCAAATGTTCATGTTAGTTTGTCAGTTTTTCCAAAATAAATTTGATACATTAGCCACTGTAAGTTTGGGTTTACTGTAAATATTCTTTTTTTGTGTTTGTGATGCATTCTGCAGTAGGCGTTTTACGTTGATCCCCGAAATAACTCGTCTCTTGGGTCACTAGGTCAATGCTACACCGCAAAAAAAAAATTGTGCACGAAACCTCTGTAAAGTCGAGGTTTGACTTGGGAATGTTGGCACTCAAGGGAAGCAACCTATTGTAAAATATTAACAAAATAATGATTACGTCCCTGTACCATTTATCTCTTAAAAACCGGAAACTTCTCTGGTAAAACAAACTGATAGTATACGATTATTATTATTTTTTTAAATGTTATTTTATCTCAGGCGATTACACTGCTGGTGAGATTCTTCGGATGCCGCGCGTGGAGTGAAGCCCCTCCCGGCCAAGGAAGAAAATGCGGAAAAGCAATCAGGGTTGCTGTGTGGCGCCGATGTAAAAAGGTGATGGAAAGGATAAAGTGAAGCTTAATCAGTATGTCCAGTAGTATCGCGCGAGAGCTACCCATACCACGGCGCCTCTGCTTTAGAGGTCGGCCACGTCCGAAATACACCCATACTGGTGAAATATGCCTAAACCGGCACACACCAGGGGTGAAACTTGATGGCTGCGCACGTCACGGTACCTCTGCTCTAGAGGTCGGTCATGTCCTAAACACGCCCATACTGGGATAATATGACTAAACCGGCTCAACCCAGAGTTGGACCTCACTAGTGGCGAGGATTCGTCCTCCTGGACAAAAGCTCCGTCCTGGTCACAACTAGGAAGGGTAGCACGACCACAAAATGCTGAAGTCGGAGACACTGGACCAGGGCAGTCTAGATAGGCAACCACCTCTCACCCGGCGGGGATGTTTGCGTATCCTAATCACACTGAGGTTTTCCGGTGAGAAAGTCCAACGCTGGACTGGATGGGCAACCACCTCTCACCCAGCGGGGATGCACGGGTATCTCAAAACACGTCGAGGTTTTCTGGTGAGAAAGTCCAACTCTAGCTCGGATGGGCTACCACCTCTCACCCAGCGGGGATATACTAATATCCAAAACACGTCGAGGTTTTCCGGAGAGAAAGTCCAACTCTAGACTAAACTGGTGCAACGAAAACCACGGTGTCACGTAATCCCGCTTCCGAGACCCACCAAAATACAGGCTCAAGCCGTGCGATACTCTGAATCTCTTGTGGTCCTCTCGGGGACCTCGTCTTTTGAGGACCACACGGGGACCACGGGACCTATAGAGGACCACAGGGGTAAATTCAGTAGGATTACAGGGGTTTTGGTAATAGAAGCGAACGAAGAAGAAGAAGATCTCATGCGATTCTTGGTGGATGATGCTACGATAAAGATATTATGCAGCCAAGATGGATGAGGAGTAGGCCAGCCATAGAAGATCAAGACCCTTTTCTGCCTCCCAGTTGTGTGGTTTACCCTTTTCTACCTCCAAGTTGTGTGGTGTGCCCTTTTTTTTTATCTCTCGCCCCTTCTGGTAAAAGACGGTGGCCGTGATGGAAGGCGCATTTATCACAGCCAAGCTACAATCTTTTGCACAACGCAAGCAATTAATGTTTAATTCTTGTAATAAGACCGGAGGGCAGAAGAAACATGCCACTGCGACTCATCCAGACATCGTGTCTCATAGAAAGGAAATGGAAACCACGCTTGGAAGGAGGGTGGAGCGACTGCACACTTTTCAGACAGATGTGAAATGTGTTGCAGACAGCGTCCCTGAGATCTTCGTTCTTTAAGCAACTTCTGTTTACTCGCATCAAAGTTTAATACATTGCAATCAATGCCGCCCCGCAACGGGTCAGGGTAGACAATCAAATTTCTGCCGGGCAGATTTAACGTTCTTGTCTGTTTATATAATCTCAATTTCCAGTAAGAAGTCCATAAACACAAAACATCGTCGGGACATGATCTGCATGGGAACTCGGTAATGATAAATAAACATTAAACTGGAACAGAGTCGTGTTGTTAGAAACATGCCAGTTCAAAAGATGATGTTAAGAAAACATTAAGAAGAGTTTTATTGCCGAGGCTTTATGCCCTCATAGTACAGGCGGCCGCGAGTTTACGCTGGGGTTGCATTCCTAGCTGTAGAAGGCGGCATAAACGAACCCGGCGTAAAATCAATACATTCTGAAGTGAATGAGGATGCGTTCCAGGTTTATAAAAAATGTATCATTTTTCTTTCAGTAAAAGCATATTAACATACGTTTTTTACTAATCAGTGTTATATTAATATGTTACTTTAACATATAGGTAAAGGTAAAAATCCCCGTTTCCATGCCGTTAAAACACTTTGGGAATACGGTGTTAGTCTTGTATTGTCAAGATCTTCGACACATGAAAGTCAGTATCACGCCTGGCCGCATTTACCTTCCAAAATTTCTCTGGTACCCAGTTTTAGAGGCTGGGTGGACCCCAGGGGCTGTTTTTGTGGGGTGGTCATCATCATTACCAGGTGCCGTGCCGACAGGCGTTGGCCATTATGCTTCTCCAGAGTACCCGATCCTTCATGCCTTTATGCAGACCGTCAGCTCAGTTGGTGATCTCCTCTCACACCATCTCGTCAGACTGTCCAGTATCATTTCTCTTGGTCTTCCCCTGGCTCTTCTTCCCTCTGTTTTTCCTGTTGTTACAATATTTTCAATGCCCCCTCCCCCTTTTCACATTGCGTGTCCTATGAAAGTACATTGTCTCTTTCATATTTTTTTGACAAGATTTTTGTCTCTCCAGCTCTTCTCATACATTCTCCATTAGTTATTTTTGCTGTCCAGGGAATTCGCAACATTCTTCTAATAAACCACATTTCTACTACTTCCAATGATTTTTGTGCAGACCTGTCTATTGTTAATGATTCACTTCCATATAATAAGATAGGTTCAATATAGCATTTTAGGACTCGTTGTTAGAACATTCATTGAAAAGGATGTGTTACATAGTACGTTTATTAGTCTCTGAAATGCAGTCTTTGCTTCGCCTATTGTGTTGCTAATTCCTGTTCTGCATTTTCCATCTGAAGTTATTACTGCTCCATGGTATTTGAATTTTTGCACCTGCTTTAGAATAGTTCCGTCTAATTTTATACTGCATTTTGGTGGATTCTGTTTCTTAGATATAACCATAGTTTCTGCCTTTTTTATTTTCTAGAGTAAGCCCTTTCTGTTCGCTTTCTTTAGCGACTTTATTCAAAAGATTTTGCAGGTCTTGTTGGTTCTCAGCTACCGAAGGTATCCTCTGACTTTTATACCTGGTTCTGTAATGAACGTTTATAGAATATTCTCGCTGTGCAGAGAGAAAAAAAGGTCTGGAAATAGTACACACCCTTGTCGCACCTCTTGTTTTATTGGTTGATATTTTCCAGTTTTATTTTCAACTCGAATCGCTGCTTCCTGCTGCCAGCATAGATATTTTACAACTCTTAGGTCATCTGTCTTTATGTCTTCAAGCATTTTAATAATCTCATCATGTTTCACCTTGCCGAATGCCTTGGTGTAATCAATGAGTAGAAATATTTCTGTACTTCTAAAACTTTGTTAGTGTTCTCAAGGCATAAATGACATTGTTTGTTCCATCTTCGTGGACAAATCCGAACTGTATGATGGTACCAGAAAAACATCCCCCCCCCCCCTCTTCGTTAATTAATAAAGCTTTTTTCAAAATTAAATTTATTGTCAGAAATCATTGCATAACATGGTTTCAGGTACGAAAATATATATAACAGTTAATGATCAAAAACTTGTTATGATGATGAAAGTGATCTGCAATAAGCTTTACAATGCCATGACGGACATTTTGGTGAAAACAGGTTGTAATGCCAGGATATCTAATTGTACTTAACTGTAAGATTGTTGGTGAAAACAAGTTGTAATGCCAGGATATCTAATTGTACTTAACTGTAAGATTGTTGGTGAAAACAAGTTGTAATGCCAGTGTATCTAATTGTACTTAACTGTAAAATTGTTGGTGAAAACAAGTTGTAACGCCAGTGTATCTAATTGTACTTAACTGTAAGATTGTTGGTGAAAACAAGGTGTAACGCCAGTGTATCTAATTGTACTTAAGCGTAAGATTGTTGGTGAAAACAAGTTGTAACGCCAGTGTATCTAATTGTACTTAACTGTAAGATTGTTGGTGAAAACAAGGTGTAACGCCAGTGTATCTAATTGTACTTAACTGTAAGATTGTTGGCGAAAACAAGTTGTAACGCCAGTGTATCTAATTGTACTTAACTGTAAGATTGTTGGTGAAAACAAGGTGTAACGCCAGTGTATCTAATTGTACTTAACTGTAAGATTGTTGGTGAAAACAAGTTGTAATGCCAGTGTATCTAATTGTACTTAACGGTAAGATTGTTGGCGAAGACAAGGACTGGCTGTGGCTAGAGGTTGTAGTCTAGGGCATTTACCACTCCTGAAGTGACACGCCTTGGTGGCTGTTGCAAGATAAAGCGGAGGAGATTGATGTGCTTTTGCTGCGAGTGATCAGCTTTAGGATTAGAGGAGTGGAATTAGTAAATATTGATCCGAGCGAGAAAGATGGCCATGAAGGGCGCTTACTCTGGTTGGAAAATGATGGGGAGAGGAAACCTGAGTGGTAATTAATAAAGCTTTTCCTGCTTTTTTTTTCTTAGTTTTTTTTTTTTTTGTGGTCCCTTACATATGGGAAACATGTTTCGAATTCTCATTAACCACGAGACTGGAGAATTACACATTAATGTGTAATAAGAAATTCTGCTTAATAAATGATGATATTTTCAGTTTTAAACTCTATACCAATTAACATAATCGTTAATCGTAAACTTATTTGAATTCTACAGCCTTTGAATTTGAAAATTTACAGAACTTTCTATAATTTCTGTAAAATTGACTTTCACAAAGAAATGGAAAATTATACATAATTTGAATTATTTCCGTCGGAATTGCGATTATCTTCTATATCTTTAACATTTATGCCGGCTAAATATGATAGCAAATACGTGACAGAATTTCCACTTTCAGAGACCTACACAAATGCACTTGACTTAATCATTCCAGGCGCGACACCAAGTTTTAGAGGAGCACACTGTGCACACCTACTTCAGGTGTGTGACACTGACTTTTTATAAAACGTGATCTTTCTTTAATCCCTTGGATGTTCTTTTCTTTTTGACCCTAGATAAATAGTAAGTTTAAAACTGGACCACATCACGTAATGGACTGGCTCCATCAGCAGGCGCACGCTTCAGTGGATGTTGGAAGGGAAGGCGGAGCACATATGGGAATGCCCGGAGTGCGGTGATGCCATTCTCTGATTACAGTTACATAATGGAGACTTATAACAAGGGCAAAAATACAAACACTGAAATCTGGAGAGAAAAAAAGTATTCTGTAGAAACGAGTGTTACATACGAGTTCTGTAATTATGTTGTCCTTCCTCCGTCCTTTGCTCTCTCTCTCCCCTGCGCTGCTCTCTCTCTCTCTCTCATGAAGTTTTCAAACCTCATGTCCCATCCCATTTGTCCATTCTTCTTTCTTTCTTTCTTTCTTTCTTTCTTCTTCTTTCGAGGTTGTTGGTCACGTCAGATCCTGGTTCTAAGCACTGTCATAGCCGGAAGTGGGGTGGAGGATGCGCTGTCCACCCCAATTAAATGTCTCCACGTCGTGCGTCTCAAATAGCCTCTGACAGTCAAGTCTATCTCCTGGCCTTATCATGGCGGAACTGTTCAAACTGACGGGAGAAGAGTCGAAGGCGAATATCTGGCGCCTGAAAACCAGACGTTTTCGAGTAGATGAGAGTCTTATTTGGTAGCTCATCTGAGAGAAGGAAAACTCTGATTTAAAACCCCTGCTGGCGAGATTCTACAGCTGCCGTGCGTGAAGTCGGGCTCCTCCCGGTCAGTGAAGAAAGGTGCGAATGGGGTTGCCGCACGGCGCCATCGTGGAAAAGGTGACAGAAAGGATTAAGTGAAGTAATCAGTAGTTTCGAGCTCAAGACTGCTCAAAACACGTCACCTCTGATCTGGAGGTCGGCGACGTCCTGTGTGCACTCATACCGGGTGAATTGCCTGAACGGACTTAACCCAGGGGTTAAACTAAAACACTGCTGGCGAGATTCTTCGGATGCCGCGCGTAGAGTGAAACTCCTCCCGGCCAATGAAGAAAATGCAGAAAAGCAATTAGGGTTGCCGTGCGGCGCCGATGTGAAAAGGTGATGGAAAGGATAAAGTGAAGCTTAATCGGTATGTCCAGTAGTCTCGCGGCGAGAGCTACTCATACCACGGCACCTCTGCTCTAGAGGCCGGCCACGTCCGAAATACACCCATACTAGTAAAATATGCCTAAATCGGCTTAAACCAGTTGTGAAACTTGATGACTACTCATGTCACGGTATCTCCACTCTAGAGGTCGGTCACGTCCTAAACACGCCCATACTAGGATAATACGACTAAACCGGCTCAATCCAGGGGTGAAACTTACTAGTGGCGAGGATTCGCCCTCCTGGACAAAAGCTCCGTCCTGGTCACAGCTAGGAAGGGTAGCGGCCACGACCACAAAATGCTGAAGTCGGAGACACTGGACCAGTGCAGTCTAGATAGACAACCACCTCTCACCTGACGGGGATGTATGTGTATCCTAATCACGCTGAGGTTTTCCGGTGAGAAAGTCCAACGCTGGACTGGATGGGCAACCACCTCTCACCCAGTGGGGATATGCTGATATCCAAACCACGTCGAGGTTTTCCGGTGAGATAGGCCAATTCTAGATTAAACTGGTGCAACGAAAACCACGGTGTCACGCAATCCCTCTTCTGCGACCCACCAAGAATTCAGACCCAAGCCCTGTGATACTCTGAACCTCTTGAGATCCTCTCGGGGATCTCTTGTGGGTTTCCCGGGGACCACGGGACACATCGAGGACCACAGGATCACGGGGCGATCTTGGTGGTAGAAGTGAACGAAGAAGAAGAAGAAGACATCAGATCTTGATCCCTGTCGACATGGCAAAGCCCACAGTCCTCTCCAGATCCTGATAGAAGCCCCAAAGCTTTTGCCCCAAGGTTGTGTCCTCTGAACATGTCTCAGGTCCGTATGGTGTGGGCACTCTTGTAGGATATGTTCTGGAGCTGGATTCCAGAACATATATAATAGTTCGTTGGTACGCTGTTCTCTCGTGGCTAGACGACTGCGTGTCCTACTGGAGTCCGTGGTTCGAATCCAGGTGTTCTCTTGTGATTTTTCTTTCTCTCACGTCTAAAAGTGCTTTGTCTACGTTTTTTTTTCGAGGTCTAATCCTACAAAACCGTGTTCTGTCAATTTACTGTATGAAAGCCTCGTTTTCTATTTGTACAAAATTTGTTCATGATTTTATGAACACATTGTATATTCTCTCCCTTAACGTCTCTCTCTCTCTCTATCTATCTCTGTCTATCTCTCTCTGTCTCTCTACCTCCCTCTGTCTCTCTATCTCTCTGTGTGTCTGTTTCTGTCTCTATTTGTCTCTCTCTCTGTCTCTATATCTCTGTCTGTCTCTGTCTCTCTATCTCTCTTTCTGTCTCTCTCTATCTCCCTCTGCCTGTCTCTCTCTATCTTTCTCTCTGTCTCTGTCTACTTGTGTCTCTTTGTCTCTCTCCTAGACATCTCTCTTTATCTCTCTGTATCTCTCTCTCCCTGTCCTCTTCCTTCTCTCTTCTCAATTTTTCTTCTCTCTTCTCTGTCCTCATTATCCATCTCCCTCTCTACCCCCCCCCCCCCCCCGTCTCTCTCTCTTTTCCTTTACCCAAAAGCTTGCTTGTCCGTAATAGTGTGTGTGTGTGTGTGTGGGGGGGGGTTGAAAGAGAGAGAGTGAGTGAGAGAGAGAGGAGGGGAAAAGAAGCAGAGAAAGGGCTACTGGACTGATTATAATCTGAGACAAAACAGGAACAAGATTGGATGAATCACTGTGTAAACATTCAGTTTCCTGCTTCAGTAGGTCCGCTGTCATCACGTAACCTCATCACGCTCGGCCAAATGTGGCGAAAATGATGGTGTCAGATCCCAGCTCTTCATCGTTGATACGTGCTTTCATCACAGCTGTTGGGGATTATTTCTTCATTACTACGATAAGTTTCTCTTTTACCCCCTCATTTTATTCTCCTCTATCTCTCTCCCTCTCTGCTCTGCTCTTTCTTCTTTTTTTCTCACCCCCCCCCCATCTCTGTCTCCCCTCTCTTTCTCGGTTCCTTCTTCTTTCTCTCCCTCCATCTCTGTCTTTTCTGTCTCTTTCTCTCTGTTCTCAGTCTTTTTCTCTCTCTTCCTTATCATTTCTCTTTATCTCTCTCTCTCTCTCCTTTTCTTTGTAACCTTCTGTTATTTCTTCCTCTCTCTTTCTCTCTCTTCGATCTCGTTCTCTCACTCTTTCTCTCTTTTCTTTCTCTTTCTTTCTCTTCTCTCTCGTTGTTTTCTCTGTATTCTTTCTCCTTTATGTATCTTTTCCTGTGTTTTCCTCTCTTCTCCCCTCCTTTTCTTTCTCAAATGGGCATGTATGCCCAATTCTTCACACCCGTCTGTCCATCTATGTGGTTTTTTTTAAAAAAGTGTTACGCGATTTCACAGTAAGCTTGAATGTGGTAAATTCAATATATTAGTTATTCTATATTTGTGAATATACGGATAAGAGAATAACTGTTTTGTTGTTTGACATTTTATTCATGCTCTTTATGTTGTTGTTTTTTAAATATACTTGAATTAAACTGAATTATCGGGAAGAGTGAATGATGAGAGACAAAGGACAGAAACGTCAGGCGAGCCTGCGTGCTCAAGTCTTCATTCTATGCAAATAAAAAGTTCAATCAATTGAATCAATCCCCACTCTCTTTCGCGCATGCGTACAGACACTCATACACGTTAAGCTGACAATTAATTTGAGTTGCCAGGTAACAACGTAAGTCTCAAGTTTGGAAACGATCGTTTGAATCCTAATCATTTGATGAGGGCTATAAGTTCTTTAACACTACGTGTACAGTATAGTATATATATAAAGGCATTTGATTGTGTACAACACCAGAAACTTTGGGAAATAATGGAAAAAATGGGATTTCCAACACATTTGATACAATTAACATCACTGCTGTATTTAGACCAACAAGCAGCAGTAAGAATAAATGGTGAAACAACAAGTTGGTTTGACATAAAACAAGGGGTCCGTCAGGGGTGCATATTGTCACCCTACTTATTTAACTTGTATACTGAAAATATAATGAGGAATGTTAGAGAAGAGGTAGACAAAGAATATTACGATGCCATAACAGTTGGAGGTTATGAAATACCAGAGATTAGATATGCTGATGACACAGTATTGCTGTCCACAACACAAGAAGGAATGGAAAAACTGATTATGTCAGTCCGCAAGAACAGCGAAGAGCAGAACCTCTATCTTAATGCAAAGAAAACTAAAATGATGACAACTGATAAAACAAACAAGGCAACTGAAATATGTATCAATGAGGAAAAACTGGAAGAAGTGGAGAGTTTTGAATATCTTGGATCACTACTAACTAATAATGGAGATACAATGAGGGAAATTAAAAGGAGGACATCTATTGCTCTTCAGAAAGTAAAACAAATAAAGAATCTGTGGAGAGGAGCAGACAGAACCACAAAAATAAGATTTTTAAGGGCATGCATCTTTCCCATCGCAACATATGCCTGTGAGACCTGGACACTTAACAAAACAGCTGAGAAGCACATAAATGCCTTTGAATGTAAATGCTATAGAAGAGTTCTCCAAATATCGTGGACACAAAAACGAACAAATATATCTATACTGCAAGAGCTTAATATTGATGAAGGCTGGCTAGTAAAGAGGATTAAAGAGAGAAAACTTAAATATTTTGGCCACATTAAACGTCATGATAATTTAGAGAAGACCATATTGGAGGGATACATAATGGGAAAAAGAAAGAGAGGAAGACCGAAACGAAGATGGCTGCAAGACATCGTTGATGATCTGGAAATGGATGCAGCAGCAGCAGGCCATCTTGCTCACAACCGAGAGGCCTACAGGAGTGCTGTTTGGGAGGCAAAGTTCCGCAAGGGACATGCAAAGGAATGAATGTACAGTATAGTGCCATGTAATCCATGAGGTAATACAATATAATGTAAGAAATGCATTGAGCAAGACATATTACGAAATACAATACTACCGCCCAGCAGAGCAAGATACAGTCTAAAGCAAGACAATAGTTTTCCGCAAAATGTTACAATCTGAAACAAAATAACACGTTACTGTACAGGAATGTTACAAAGCTCTGTA